>CAJVGC010000592.1:30892407-31113404 GCA_910822075.1 Senecio squalidus
CAGAGCGAAAGGACGATTCAGACACTTGAAGATATGCTGAGAGCATGTGTGATAGACTTCGGAGGAAGTTGGGACACTCACCTTCCCTTGGTCGAGTTCTCCTATAACAACAGCTACCATGCCAGCATCAAGTGTGCTCCATTCGAGGCTCTCTACGGGCGTAAGTGCCGGTCACCGCTCTGCTGGTTAGAGGCGGGCGACCGACAACTTACGAGGCTCGACATCGTTCAGGCAACCATCGACAAGATCACCACCATTCGTGAACGACTGAAGACTTCCCGTACCCGACAAAAGAGCTACGCTGACAACCGACGGAAACCCCTCGAGTTCCAAGTGGGCGACCGTGTACTCCTCAAAGTATCGCCCTGGAAAGGAGTAGTCCGTTTCGGGAAGCGCGGTAAACTGAGTCCAAGGTACACAGGCCCATTTGAAGTCATCGAACGTATCGGTCCCGTTGCTTATCGTCTCCACCTTCCTCAAGCTCTCGCGAGTGTGCATGATGTGTTCCATGTCTCACACTTGAAAAAGTGTCTGTCTGACGAGACCATCGTCATCCCTCTTGACGAAGTCAAAATCGACAGCAAATTAAACTTCATCGAGGAACCACTCGAAGTTGTTGACCGCGAGGTCAAACAACTCCGACAGAGCCGTATTCCGATAATCAAGGTTCGGTGGAACTCTCGACGCGGTCACGAATTCACGTGGGAGCGTGAAGACCAATTCCGTCAGAAATATCCTCATCTGTTCGAGAACCCTCTACCTGATAAGACGCACTAAATTTCGGGACGAAATTTCTTTCAACCCGGGGAGAATGTGACAACCGTCAAAATCCAGGTACTTATTCTGTTGTGATATCAATTCGAAACGTTAGTTACTTCTTTGTCTCGTTCGCTCTATTTTGGTTCGTAACTTTTGAATCTATACTTTATCGGAACTAGTGTCGGAATAACCTCTGGAATCAAAATTATAAGTCCTAATACCAAGAAAACACCTATAGAACTTTCCTAAGTTCATAACTTATCATACTTAAGAACTTGCAATTAACAAAAAGGTCCAACGAAGCAATAACGCAAAAAAGAAAATTTCAAAGTGACCAAAAATGGCCCGGTGCGCCGCACCCAGTGAAGTGGTGCGCCGCACCTCTCGCCAGGTTTTCAAAAATATTACAAGTTTGGTCCCTTTCTCGTTTTACACTCCCACCACCCAAATTGGCCAATAAGAAACGTCCCTTTACTGCTATTACCTGTCCCAATGCCAGATTTGTTACCCCCCATACCTCAATTACATTTTACTTTTCATTTACTTTTCATTTTATCAAAACAAAAACACACACTAAATCACACACACTTCATTTTCTCTCTATACTCTCTAAAAAATCAAAGTAAACCAGTGACATTCCACCATTATAAACCATTTTCAATCCATACAAATCGTTCCAAACAATCAAACAAAGCCAAGGGTATCGTTTTTATCAAAAAGGACCACGGGTGTAAAGATTTTTGGAGCAAGAATCCGGCCAAAACTCTTCATCTAAGCTTTTCCTTCGGTAGATCTCTATACTTTTACTATTCTTACACTAATATTCAATTGCATGTAAGATCTAACGGTTAAAAATATGATTTTTCGTAAATCTATGACTTGTTACGGTCAAAAACGTTTTTAAACGAAATACCCTTTAGATCCACGAATCTGTGGATAAAAAAACAATTATGAAACTGTTAAAATGTTGTTTTAAATGATATTTACTAATTGCATGTTCGATCTAAACAACAAAGAAAGGTTTTATGAAGTTTTATGTCACTTTTCTCACAAAAACGATTTTTAACTAAAAAGTAATTAGATCTACATTTTTGTGGTTTAAAGTTGATTAGAAACTGATAAAACTTTATTTTATATGGTATCTACTGGTTGCATGTCGAAATCCATAAGTCACAAAACGTTTTTAGCAAGAAAAACACAAAACGGGATTGAGACAGCAGCTAGGTGCGCCGCACCTGTTGCCAGGTGCGCAGCACCGGGCTGCTGTCCTCCCGAAAATCGTCGTTTTACCCGATTAAAAGTTGTGTATACGTTCTGGACTTTTACCAAAATCATGAGGGGACTGAGATAAACAAAATCTATAGTAAAAGTGACTTATGTTGGACTATTTGGACCTTAATAAGCTATAAAACGTGTATTATCGTATATTAGGTGATTTGTGAGCGGAGTTGATTTATAATTTTTGGATATGAGATTTGGGCGCGGAAGCGCTGCCCAAATTTCCTCGGAAATTGTAAATCACCTCAGCGAGCAAAAGCACTTAATACATAACAACCCAAAACGTTAAATCAAACTTTCGGACACAATCGTGACAATTACCTTTTTGGACCATTTTGACGATACTTGAATTTGACACTTACACTTTAATGACATTTTACCTATATTATTATATAAGAACCTAATAATATAACAACTCATTAAACTACCTTGGTATTAATAGGCAATCCGTGATTCCCGGCTTACACATTTCGACCGAATTTCCAAGTTTCCGATCTCTTCGCAATCCGTGAGTTACAACCCCTTGTTTTATATGTTTTACATGAATTTGGGGGAAACATAAGATTAATTGCATGTTATACTTTATAAAACAACTTGCAATACTTGAACTTTGATTTATCAAACTTTGACTTATTAAACTTTGACTTTGACTTTATCAAAACTTTGACATTGAAACGTCTACTTAATCTCTTATGCGTAAAACATTTCTTTCTCTATTTATACTATTGTTTCATCTCTTTAATTCAACTATTTATTGATACTTGTATGCGTAACCGACCCTTGATGGAACTATAACACGTTTCTAAGTGATGTGATTCTCTCTCTTTTATAATAAAATTTCATAGTGCCCAATTATGTTTTAGTTTCTCTCTTACACACTATTAACTACTTAAGCCGTATAGTAATTATGGGTATCGATACTTAGGAAATAACCGTTCCTTGCTTAGATGGCAGTCTAAGTACATATTGCTGAATTTCTCTCTTTTAACTTTCCGTTTGAGAGGCGGGAAGTTGGGGCCGCTCGGTTGATAATCGGATTAGTGTGAACACTTAGTTATAGATGCCAAGTGGTTGATACAAGAAATCTATTTAGTTACTTACGCATAATTTATAAATTTTTAGCGATTGTTAACCGCTTCCCCTACTTGACTAAATTAAATTCTATTTAGTCTTTATAAACTTATAAACTTTTAGCGATTGTTATCCGCTTCTACTATATGACTAATTTGATTCTATTTAGTCTTTACAAGTTAGGGCACAATTCGCCCGTTACTTAAACTTTACAAGTATATAAACTTTTTAAGCGACTTTTCTCCGCTAATCTTCCTTATGGGAAAACTCTTACTTTATATACTTTACTCATACTTTTTATGCCAACTATTTAAACTGTAACTCACTCACTGCGTTTTCGTAGCTGACACTTTATCTTATGTTTCAGGAAATTAGTGTAAGCTCATGATGCATGGCGTGGACGGGTCGAGGCGGTCGTGTGAGGACTTTGTTGGGAAAGGACTTGGCCAGTTATTTTGGGAAATATTTTATGAAACATTTTAATCGTGTGTCAATGTATTAAACTATTTGTCTTTTCGATTGTTCGAATGGGATTTAAACACTTTTAATTTCAATGAATGACTCTTTTGCCGTTATGTTTTATATGACCTGTGACATGATTTTCCAGCTCTTCACATTCCCGTGTTTCCGCTTTAGCGGGGTGTGACCTACTAATTCACGCAATTACACACTTCTAGGCAGTGGACCTATCCGTATATAATATAGTTTAAAAGCAAGTATAGGTTCGTTCGCAGGGACTAATTTGTTTTGAATTTCGAATTAGCAATACTAGTTGTTTGTGGGGGTTTTTATCGTAACAAAAGATTTACTAAAATTGCAAGTGATTATTAAAAAGAAAGGGATTAATTAAAATCGATCGAAAAAGTAATTGATGTAATCAAATAATGGAGAAAATATACCTGTTTGACACTTCACTTATTTTCCATTCACGTTTACGAAATTGACTAAATAATAAACTTCTAAAATATAGTAAAAGTCCTCTCGAATCTTTTATTAACTTTAATTACCTCCAATTACACCGTTCCTCTCGAATACAGTTATAACTATTAATAATTAAGCAATAAGTACCAAGCCTGTTTTTAGTGATTTAATCTTATAGAGTTTCCTCTCGAATAACTCCTCTAATTATCAAGTCCTTCCGAATCTTAACAAATAGACTTACTCAATTAAGTTTAATTACCTAAGTTGTGATTACTAAGTCCTCTCGAATCCTAGTAATTTTAAACCGATTATAGACCGAACGATTATTTCATACAACCTATTTAATCTATCTAGATTCCTCTCGAATACCTAGAATATTGATTAAGCAAATTATATATAAACAACTTAAAGATAATATACTAAAACTTAAGCAAATAAGGATCACCGATTAAATACAAAAACATAAATAGTCAATAAACGACACGTGAACTTCAAATAAGATCCGTGTTCAAACAAGCATAAAAGAAATTTAGCTACTCATGATTAGGTCTGAAACAACAAATAAAGTGTTAGAAAACATTCTGGAAAATAGTTCAAAACAAGAAAAGAACAAACGAAGAATTTCGCCGAACGTGTCGTGATCGCCGTTAGCCGAAAAAAGTGATCTTCCTAGCCTTGAATCTTGCTTCTAAACGTAATAACCAGCTCCAGAACCTTAGAATAATGAATGATGTCATTTTCTGGCCGAATTGGTCTTGTATTTATAGGCAAAAATCCTGAGGAAAACGTGTTCGACTCAAAATCAATTTCTTCATGTTTATCTTGTCAGTGCTTAGCACCACCTCATAGGTGCTCAGCACCGCGTGGTTTTCCATTCCGTGTTCAAGTCCATCTCAAACTGCCCGGTGCTCAGCACCTCTTCATTGGTGCGCAGCACTGACTCCTTTTCTTCATCATTCCTTCATTTAAGTCCATTTCTTCATCCTTTTCCACTTCCCGATCATGTAAACCTGTAAAATAGATAAAAACACTTTTCCACACAATTAAATGAAAAAACCTATCATATCCATCATGTTTACTAATGAAATGTGACACAATATCGCATATAAATATCTATATAAATATGCGATATCAGAGTTCTACTTTACTTGCGTGTGTTCGAAACTTTTTAATGAATATATATGTTTTAGCGCCGTTCCGCTTCTTTTCATTTATGATACTTTTTACATATATATTTTCACTTGGAAACTTTTATCGAGAAACTCAAAACTGTAACTCACTCACTACTCTATGTAGTTGACACTTTATCTTATGTTTCAGGAAACTAGTGTAAGTATCGAAGTGCATGGCATGGAAGGGTCGGTATGGTCACGTGAGGCGAAACTTTGGGAAAGACCTTTTATTTTGGGAATTATGAATTTGAAACTTCTTATTATGTATTTGTATTAACGTTTAAAGTACTTGGTTGCTTTTGGATTGTGAACAATTTTATATTTATCAATGACTTGAACCGTTTATTTTGATTATAACCCGTGTAATGATATTCCAGCTCTCACATCTCGTGTTTCCGCTATAGCGGGGTGTGACAGTTTACGCCGTAATCGTCGGTTAAGAAAATTATATTTCAAATTTCATTACAAAGTTAGTCCTCTAACTTAATCTATTACAAAGTTAGTCCTTTAACGGGGAACTAACGGAATCTGTTACAAATCTAATCCTTTAACGGTGACTTAACGGAATAGCCAATTTGGGACACGCTGCGTCGTCCTAAGGACTTAGGGCGTCGTCCCTCCTTACATTTTCAGCTAGTTTCCAAACGACTTTTTGGGTCAAATTCTTGAGATTCTACACCTTTAAGCACGTGAAACTTTCTGCAAACTTCCCTATTTGGGTGTGTTTGATCCCATTGTGGATCTCTAAATGTGTTTAGACCATCTCTCATTCCAAAAGTGCAAAAGTTACATCAAACACTTTTGTTCATTTCTCTCTCATTTTCACTTCACAACTCTCTCATTTCTCTCAAACATTACAGAGAATTTGAGAACTCTTTTACCCCATTTTGAAGTGAAAATCCAAGGAAGCAAGTGGTGAATAATATCTCCTTCAAACATCCTTTGATTCTACACATTTCGGTAAGCTTTTCTTTGTTAAATTCTCTCACTTTTCCTCTCTTTTTCTCCCATTCTTGGTTGAGATTTCTAACATAATCTTATTTCCTTTGTCTCACAAGCTTTATACTTCCATTTTCATCCTTGAAATCGTGGAGTTTAGGTGATTTCCTTAAAGAACCGTCATTTTAGTTTTGGTAAGTAATCTCTCCAAAAGCTCTCTACTTTTCTTTTCTGGATGAAATCTCTAACACACTTCTTGTTTATGTGTTAATGAAGTCTTTTATTTCCATATTTTAACCACTACTTTGGAGTTTGGCTACCTTTCGGAGAAAACTCATTTCTAGTTTGTGGTAAGTAAATTCCTCCGAAATCTAATTACTTTTCCTTTCATTTGAGACTCCTTACTAATGGTGGGTGTTTTTGTGTTTTGGAGCCGGTTATCTCCTCACCACCACCACCAAAGTATCCTCTTTTCGGGCGAAGTAAAGATAGTATAATTCTTGCGGGTGAAATCGGTAAACTTGTTATTACCTTTAATCTCCCTTTCTTTTTCATTATTATCTTTACTTTCGGTTTAAGCCTTGAAAAACGGTTAGGTTAACATATTAGACCAACACATGTGATTCTTGGAGATTTGGACTAAAATATGTTAAAATGTGAATTTAACCGAAATTAACATAACTACTATATTAGTATGTAAAACTACACAAATACATATATATAAAGCTTGGTAAATGTTATTTGAACATAACTTAACTCTTCGACAGTTTACCTTTTTACCTTAAAACGTCAAACGGATCAGATTTCGGCTAAACGTAAATTTTATAAAACTGGAAAAAGGCTCAGGGCGTCGTTCCTTAAGCCCAGAACGACGCACCGTGCACTGTTTTTGGTTTTTCGGTTTTTGCACAAAAATCACAGCGACGTCCTTGCTTCATAGCATGTCGCGGTGAAGCCTCAAAATCATTTTTATGACTTTAAACAACCCTAAACACTCATATTAGTATACATATATATATATAAGTACTATATTATGCTAAAACAACGTCTTTGGACTCAAAGACGTCGACGCTATCAAAAATGACATAATATTTATTTACAACAAGCGTTTAAACCACTTTTCGATAAATACTCCTTATTACAAATCGTTATCATCATCAAATAACGTTTTTACACAACTTTTTATAAAATTATTACAAAAGCTATTTTACTCTATTATTTAGAAAACTAAAGACTTGTTTGACTTTTACGTTGACTTTGACTTCCCTTCAAATCGGTGACTTTAACTTTGACCAAGTCAACATCTTTGACTTTGACCAAGTCAACATATTTGACTTTGACCAAGTCAACATCTTTGACGTTGACCTTGGTCGATCTCAATAAAACTTTGGTAACAATATTCCTTTCAACCGATGTTCCTGTTAGTCATTTTTGGCTCGGAATATCATTCCTTTCTAATAGTCAATTATGACGTGAATTATCGATATCTTTCCTATCGTCCTTATCGACGCGGAACATCGTCACTTTGATCCGTTATCACGACTCGATTTGGAAATCGTTGGAATACTTTAATAAAACCTTATATATTAAGCTTAACCGACAAGGCTAAACCATACTGTATTTATAGAGATACTTAGACTATGTTATATTTATTTTAGGGCACTTAGGCGGCGGAGTGTTATCTCCGTACTGATTTTACCCGATACTTTGCTGAGCTTAGCTTGTGAGTTATCCGTAGCCCTATTCTTTTACTATTTTTGGGCTAGAAAGTGTATTTTAAATTATCGCATGTATGTATATCTTGTTTACCTAGTGGATTAGTATTGCCTTAGATTAGATGTTCATTAGGCCTTGGTGGGCCCCCCCTTATACACTTGTTAAGCTTTGTGCCCACGGTTTTACATATATATAGATCTATATGGGTTTGACCTAACCCTCATTGCTCGATAGGATGTCCCTATGAGTGGATGTTATGGCCGTTTGATTATTTGTTGCCTTTGGTTTGACATCGCCTTAGGTTAGGGGATTATTGTGTGGTCAGGTTCAGTGTATGATTAATCTAGGTATTGTACTCGCACTTTGGTTATAAATCAAGATATGCTATTTGAAACATGTCATGCTTATTAAATCTTTTATTGGGTCAACTTTTACTTTAAATATTATGAATAATTCACCAACATGTGTTGATGTCGTTTTAACGCTTTTCAGGAGTTTGAGGATTTTCTTGATCATGTCATGCTTATTTTGGGATCATTTATTTTTATTTATTTGGAATTCATTATGTTGATGTAATTCCTTTATGATCCACTTTATGACATTTGATTTGTATTTGTATTTGACGATTGGTTCACATTTGACTTTGTATTGTATTTGATAAACCTTTGGCATGATTAATATATTCCGATGTTTTGTTTATTGGTTGTAATTGTTGTAATCCTTGACTCTTGATATCTTTAACTGGAACACCTCGTGTTTCCGCTTTGAGCGGGGTGTGACAGTGTGATTGTTTCAAACTAAAAAACTTAGAAAGAATAATAAAATATGGATAATATTTTAATTATTTTGATTTTATAGGGTTAAAAGTAAAATGTTGAATGTTGAAAGTCTTAAAATTATATAGGAGAGAAGGTGTGAAATGCTTTATATAATAGTATAGAAGTATAGATTTAATCATTTTTTTAAAATTTAAAAGGTTAAAATATTAAAAGACAGAATTTGAGAAATAATTTAAGTCTTACAAACAATATTATTGACTTAACTTGTATTGATTGTGTAATTGTTCAAAATAAAAACCTTAGAAAGAATAATAAAAGATGGATAATATTTAATTATTTTGATTTTATATTGTTAAAAGTAAAATGTTGAATGTTAAAAGTCTTAAAATTAAATATGAGAGAAGGTGTGAAATGTTTTATATGATAGTATAGATTAAAAATAAATAATTTTCTAATATAAAAGACTCAATTTAAATTAATTTATTTTTTAAATCATTAATCGGTAAACGAAACAAACTACATTGTTGTATATGTCGTGTTCTCCTCTTTAATAAGAGCAATGGCCATATATACTTTCGACGATTTTATCTTTTGAGTTTTTGGGTGGATATTAAAACTATAAGTTAACACTAATGGTTGGGTTTTGAAAACAAACAATGTTATATAATGTATAATTTATCTAAACCGAGATAATAAATTAAATTCTGACAACTTTCTTTCTTCCGTTTTTGGTCAAACGATTAAACTCGTAATTTTATTCACGTGTGATTTTAACATCAAATGTGAATTTAAAGACCTAAAATCGTTATATGATACTAGTATGAAACACGCGGGATGCAGTGAGGACAAAAAGTTATATTCCACAAAATTACACTATGTGGTAAATAGTTTGTTGTTCGGCTTCTCGAATCAAAAAATAAATTATGCAGTAAGGTAGCAAGCTAAGAAAACTTATGTATGTGTGGTAACAATATATGTTTAAGTCTTGTATTACGATTAATATGTTGAGTGTAATAGTTTATGACCCGACACTTGTGTCCCGAAACTTGTGTCCGACGTCCGTGTCCCGACACCCGGCACATGTGATCCAACAGTCGTACCCCAGTGTCTTGCACTTGTGTTATCCTAATAATCAGGCACTTAGGCTTGGCTGTAACCGTCAAGACTTTAATGTGACCATTGAAGCAGAGGTGTAATGATTGGAGCGTTACTCATGTCATAAATCACCATACGATGAAATCTCATGAATACCATCGATGAACCATATATGGTCTTTATGGCCACAAGAGTGTTTGCATCTCTTCTTCTCCACTCATATACTCACCGGAATACTTACTCACCGCCATAATCATATTCCGATCATATTTCCTGATCAATCTCTTGACCACCTTAGACTCGTTAAGAATCTGTTAGGTTTGCACTGTTGAATAGGAGACCAAGAGAGTGATCTCCCTAAACTAAGTTATTGAGCCTGCTGCTATTTGCTCAAACAATATATGTTGTGCATCTATTTGTAACAATTTATAACTATTTAATGATATATCAAACCTCGAAAGGTTATTTTAATGTTTTTCATGTTATGAGAGTCTAAGTGAGTCATCTATATAATCAACTTTTGTAATTCTTCCATCGACGAGATCAGGCAATAACTGATTTGCTTCTTCCTTTCTAAAACCCTAGTTCGACTTCTACTGCTTATCTATCTTTATCTCTTCGATCTCGGAGTATTCCTCCCCAAAACCCAAATTCGACTTCTAAATCTTTATCTCTTTAATCAACCATGTCTCGTGATCACTCCTTAATAGAGATTACTCGATCTCTCAAACTTGTCAACAATTCTACAATATATTCTCTTTTATATTTAGTTTGTTTTCTTTGTTTATCAAAGTTGGCACTTCCTCTTCTATCTTAAGTCTTAACTAATGTTTTTTATACGTATACACCACCTCAAACAATCATTGTTTTTTCTTCCTCATCATCCTTTATGTTCCTTTTGCTTGCCTAAATTGTGTCTTTTGTCTTCCTTGATTAGATCTCTTATTATATCTATATTTCATTAAAAATAATAATATAAGAAAAAGAAGAAAAGATGATGTTAGGATAAAGATTTAAAAAGTTATAGAGAGAAATTTCAAGAGCTATGAAGACAAAAACAAAGTTCTCTATGTTAGTATTATCGGTACTTTTCATTGTATTTACGATCTAGTATAAGCGTGTGAATTTCTTACGGTTCCACTATGGAAAATATTAGATAATATAGGTTAGTATAAAACCGGACGCACTAGGTTGTAAGCCATACCTTATTATTTCACTAGTTTAGTACCCGTATGATACACGGTGTTGTATAAAATGTTAGGTTAAATGATTTCGAAAAACAAATGCTATAATCAGAACTACTTTATATATAAAATGTTTCAAAAATGTTAACCTCCATTTGATTAATCTTGTTATAGATGTTTAGTAAAAGTAAAGATAACAAATACCTATTCAACTAAATTTAGAGAGTTTTTTTTTTCTTTTGAAAATAGGTGTTATTGTTTGTAATGTTAAAAGGCTAGATGTTCCATCCAACAATTATTTTGAAACATATCAAAATAGAAATAATAGGGGATAAACTTTATAGATAGTCAAGTTGTAATATTTTTTCATCTTTTATTCATCCAACATACAATTAAGAACTTTAAATAGAATAAACTGATAAATTCTATAAAGATACATTACTGAAAAAACAATTAACCATATAATACATGTCATAATATAAACATGCAATAATAGATAGATGTGTTAAAAACATCGTGTCTATATCTTAATTGATTCAAACTAAAGGCAATATCCAAGTTTATAAACATAATGAGTAGCAACTAACATTATCGTAAATAGAGTATGAGTAGACAATGAAATTCATAATGTGCAATATCATCTCTAACACTTTGTTTATTTATCTTCAATTAGTCTTTTAGTACCTAATTGTTCCGAGCTATTTTTGAGAATTCAGTGTTAATATCATAAATCATGGAGATGTTGTGACAACCGTCAAAATTCAGGTACTTGTTCAATTATTAAATCGGTTCGAAACGTTAGTTACTCCTTTATCGCGTTCGCCTTATTCTAGTTCATAACTTTGAGTCTGTACTTTGTCGGAACTAGTGTCGGAATAACTTCCGGAATCAATTATATAAGTCCTAATACCAAGAAAACACCTATTGAACTTTCCTAAGTTCATAACAAATCATACTTAAAAACTTTCAATTAACAAAAAGGTCCAACGAAGCAAAAACGTAAAAACGAAAAATTTGAAAAAGGCTGAAAAATGCCCCGGTGCGCAGCACCTAGTGTTGAGGTGCGCAGCACCTCGCGCCAGAATTCAAAATAATTACAATTTTAGTCCCTGCCTCGTTTTTACACAACCACCACCCAAACCAACCAATTAAAAACGACCCTTTACTGCAAATTAACAGTCCCAAGAGCAGATTATCATCACCTATTCTTTTCCATTTCATTTTCATTTTACAAAATAGAAAAACACACACACACACTTATTCTCTCTCAACTTTCTCTCAAGAAAACCTTCACTCCAGAAACTTTTCACCATTAAAATCCATCATTTGTCCATACAAATCGTTCCCTTCATCAAGAGAAGCAAGGGGGTGTCGTTTTTATCAAAAAGGACTAGTCTTGTAAGGATTTTTGGAGCGTAAATCCGACCAAAAACTCATCATCCGAGCTTTTCCTTCGGTAGATTTCTTTATTTTTACTATTCTTATACAAATATTCAATTGCATGTAAGATCTAACTGGTGAAAATGTATTTTTACATAAATCTATGACTTTTTATGGTCAAAAACGTTTTTAACATAAATAACCTTTAGATCCACGGATTTGTAACCAAATATGCTTTATAAACTGTTAAAAAGACGTTTTAATAAGTTTTAACCGGTTGCATGTCGAAATCCTTGAGTCACGAAACGTTTTTAGCAAGAAAAACACAAAACGGGAAAAAGACAGCAGCTAGGTGCGCAGCAACTGTGCCCAGGTGCGCAGCACCGAGCTGCTGTTCTCCCAAAAATCGTCGTTTTGTCCGTTTAAAAATTATATACACGTTCTGGACTTTTACTGATATTATTATGGGACTGAGACAAATAAAAATAAGTATAATGGTGACTTGTATTGGACTATTTGAACTATAATGAGCTATAATATAAATGATATTGTGTTTTAGGTGATTTGTGAGCGGAAGTGATGGTACAATTTTAGGGCATGAGATTTGGGCGCGGAAGCTGTCACACCCCGCTAAAGCGGAAACACGGAAGTGTGAAGAGCAAAGATATCATTACACGAGTTATAATAAAAACATACGGTTTCAAGTCATTTAACGATAAATAAGAGTTTACAATTTAAAGATAACCAAGTGTTGAAAAGTACATCACGACAGTACATAATTAAGCGTTGAACCAATTCCCAAAATGATAAAATAGGTCTTTTCCCAATTCTTGATTTCACGTGACATGCCTGACCCATCCACAGTGTTGCATTCCGTGAACTTACACTTGATTTCCTGAAACAAGAGATAAAGTGTCAACTACAATAAAGTAGTGAGTGAGTTACAGTTTTCTAGTCCTCGACTAAAAAGGTTTGAGTTAAGTATATCTATACTTAGAAGTTTATAAAAGTAGAACAAAACTTAAAGAATAGTTCGAACCAAAAGTTGCACAAAAGATAATTCGAACCAAGACAGTTGTTTAAACGAGTGTTGCGGAAGTCGTATAACTCTATACGCGCAATGTAAGTAAACTATTGATTGAAATCATGTATAACGACTACTTGGCATAATAACTTAAGTGTTTACACTAAGCCGATTGCATGGTCCCGAACTAGCCCAAAAAGTTTAATTGTTTGAACATCTGAATGGTAGTAATATGTACTTGGGACGCTAACCCTGAGCAAGGAGTGACCTCTCCTAAGTATCGATACCCATACTACTAACGGCTATTGCTAATAGTGTAATATTTCTGAACTCTAAAATGGGGCACTTTGAACTCTGTTTCTAAAATAGTAGTCACTTACGAATAGTTATATTCCTCAAGAGTCATGGTAGTTATACGATCAATCAAAAATTCATACGAGTGCCGAGTATGGCAATAAATAAATTAAATACGATGCCGAGTGTGGCAAAAGTAAGTTTAATATCGTTTCGAACCAAAGAGCCGAATAAAGGTGGCGAACCATTAGTTTATAGTATGCCAAACGGGCAAATAAAACTATTTAAGCATAGGTTTCACAAAAACGTTCAATAAAAGTTCACAATAGTACAAAAGTTCATAATAGTTCCAAAGTACATTTAGATCTCTTGTTTCCCCCAAAAGATATTTGAAAACAGTAAATGAGTGGGGATGTAACTCACGTGAAAATGAGGCGGTGAAAAGATAGCTCGGATGGAGGTGAGTCGGTTCTAACGAAAATTCGGCAGAGCTTCCGCGCTAAATAAAGGATGTCCAAAATAACAAATCACTTTCCCGCTTTACAAACTGAATTCAAATATGTGAAATGAATCTAATGAATCACAAGGACTTACGCTAAAGCGAGAGAATGGTACTAGGAGTGTGCGTGGAGTGACCGGAATAGGAATCGGAATCGCGTGAACCTAAATTATACCGGATATGAAACTGTAAGATTCTGATGTTGTAATATTTTATAAAAATAACATAAAAATCACATTCTGGAATACGAAGTCCTAGGAACTGGATTCGTCTCAATCCGACAGTTTTTGAAGAAGTTAGAGTCGTTTACGTATTTAACGCGTTTTTAACCGTAAAAACAGTAAATAATAGTATATTAATTCCAAAAATTCCAGTAAAAATCTGTAAAATCATATTTTGATAGGTTCTAGACTATATCCAATTTTTGTAAGCTAATAAATTCGTTTGGTATGTTTTCTCGAAAATCAAGATTAAATCAGATTAAATACTGTAAAAATCATAATAAATCGAAAAATAGGAGTTAGGTTCCCAGTTTTTGACAGTACGCTAAATTTTACAGTTTACATCTTTGGTCAAAATTTCGTAATTTTTACATGCATGCAACAGATTCTGTCGATTTCTTCGGTTAGAGTCATAAATCGAAATCTTAAGTTGAAAAACATAGCTTTAGTTTATTTTATTGAAATTTCCAGATTTTCCATTTTATAAACTTTCATTTTTACCAATAAAAATTGCATGCAATGGAGTTTTTGATATGCTATCATCATTTTATTTATAAAACATGTATAGATTTGATGATTTATGTATAAACTAGAGTAAATATGAAAAATAAGTTCAAGAACAAGATTTTTACCTTTGAAATGATGAAATGATGGTGATGAATGTATGAAAATGACCTTGAATTAGTTAGATGATGCCTTAGAAGGATTGTTTTTGAAAGAGTTATAGGTGTTTGTATGTAAGATTTGAGAGCATAAGAGTATGTGTGTGTTTGTTGAGAGAAAAAGAGTGTAAGTGTGTTTTTGAGTCTTGCAAAATGAATGTGACAATGGGTGATGATAACAATGTGAATTTTCTGGATTGGAGGGGTGTTTGACACCTGTTTTTACAGGTGTTGGTCGTTTAGGTCGGTTGTGGATGAGTCACCAAGCACTAGCAACAACAAAATTTTGAATTTCTGGGACCCTCTTGCGCCGCAACACATTCTCTTGCGCCGCAAGAGGATGATTTTCTGACTTTTTCGTTTTTGTTTAGTTTTCTTTGTTAAGTGTTTCGTTAGTTGAAAGTTTCCGGTTATTTTAGATAGGAACTTAGACAAGTTCACTAAGTATTTTCTTGGTATTAGGATTCATTTTGTGATTCCGATTCGATTCCGACGTACACGAGTTTATGAGACAAGTAAAGATGAGATCAATTCGAATTAACTCAAAGATAGAGAATGCGATTTTCACTCGAAATAAGACGGTTGTCACATTCTCCCCGGGTTGAAAAGAATTTCGTCCCGAAATTTAGTTCGCCTCATCGGGGTAAAGATTTTTATAACAGGTGTGGATACTTCCGACGAATCTGGTCTTCACGTTCCCATGTGAATTCGTGACCTCGTCGGGAATTCCACCGAACTTGACAAAAGGAATACGACTTTGCTTGAGTTGTCTGACCTCTCGGTCTACAACCTCAAGCGGTTCCTCGATGAAGTTAAGCTTGTTGTCGATCTGGACCTCGTCCAGTGGAATGACAATGGTCTCGTCCGATAAGCACTTTTTCAAGTGCGAGACATGGAAGACGTTGTGGACATTAGAAAGAGTTTGCGGAAGTTGAAGTCGATACGCCACTGGGCCGATACGCTCAATTACCTCAAAGGGGCATGTGTACCTCGGGCTTAACTTACCGCGTTTCCCGAAACGGACTACCCCTTTCCATGGCGATATTTTCAGGAGTACTCTATCGCCCACTTGGAACTCGAGGGGTTTCCTTCGGTTATCGGCATAGCTCTTCTGCCGAGTACGAGAGGTTTTCAATCTTTCTCGGATGGTAGTGATTTTGTCAATGGTTTCCTGGACGATGTCGAGCCTTGTTAGTTGTCGATCGCCAGCTTCTAGCCAACAAAGCGGTGACCGGCACTTGCGTCCGTATAAGGCCTCAAATGGGGCACACTTGATGCTGGCATGGTAGCTATTATTATAGGAAAACTCGACTAAGGGCAAGTGAGCGTCCCAACTTCCTTCGAAGTCAACTACACACGCTCTCAGCATCTCTTCAAGCGTTTGTATAGTCCGTTCACTCTGACCATTGGTATGAGGGTGGTATGCGATGCCGAGGTCTAGTCGCGTCCCTAATGATTCCTGAAGGGCATTCCTAAAACGGGACGTGAGTCGACTATCCCTATCGGAGATGGTGGAGGGAGGTGTTCCGTGACGAGAGACGATCTCGTTGATGTAGATTTGAGCGAATTTCTCCATCGAGTGGTTTTCTCGTACCGGGAGGAAATGAGCGGATCTTGTCAAACGGTCCACGATGACCCAAATCGTGTGGTTACCTCTTGCCGTACGGGGCAATCTGGTGATGAAGTTCATGGAGATTTGTTCCCACTTCCACATGGGAATCTCTGGCTGCTGAAGTAGACAGGAGGGCTTCTGATATTCCGCCTTGACCTTCGAGCAAGTAAGGCACTTAGCTACGTACAAGGCGATATCCTTCTTCATGCCCGACCACCATTAGTATTCCCGTAGATCCTTACACAACTCGTCGGGTGTCGGATGAATAGAGTATCGGGATCGGTGGCCCTCATCCAAAATAAGCTTACGAAGGTCTTCGACTCTCGGAATCCATGCTCGATTCTTGGAATAATGGATTCCGTCCGGTTTGAGCTCAAATTCCTTTTCATGATTGTGAATGGTTTCGTCCTTAAGGTTCTCGGGTTTCAATGCTTCGCTTTGTGTGCTAGTGATTCGAGTTTGAACTTCTGAAATGGTTCCTCCTGTTCTTTGCCCCAAAGGGAAACTGTATATGTCGGAGTATAGCGATCCTTGAGAACATTCTCAATGAATCTTCGATAGTAGCCAGCCAACCCTACGAATTTTCGGGTTTCCGTAGGAGTCGTTGGGGCTTTCTATCTCTCAATCGCTTGATTTTTGCCCGGGTCTACGTGAATTCCCTCCTAATCGATCGCTTGACTAAGGTAATGTACTTCTCGGAGTCAGAATTTACATCTCGGGAGTTCCACGTGCCACTTCTGATTCCCTAAGGAGTTCTAGAATGAGTTCCAGGTGTTTCACGTGGTCTTGATTATTCCTTGAGTAGATGAGAATGTCGTCTATGAATACGGTTACGAACTTGTCTAGTTATGGCCTACACACTCTGTTCATTAGGTCCATGAACAGTGCTGGTGCGTTGGTCAGGCCAAATGGCATGACAAGGAATTCGTAATGACCGTAACGAGTTTGGAATGCGGTTTAGGGATGTCGGTCTCACTGACACGAACCTGATGATAACCTGGGCGGAGGTCGACCCTTGAGAAGTGAGAAGCATCCTGCAACTGTTCGAATAGGTCGTCGATCCTCGGAGGTGGTTATCGGTTCTTGACGGTCAGCTTGTTAGGTTCATGATAATCGATGCACATACGGAAGGATTCGTCTTTCTTTTAAACAAAGCGGATTGGGGCTCCCCAGGGAGGACGAGCTCGGACGAATGAGACCGTGATCTAGGAGTTCCTGTAGCTGCTTAGATAGCTCTTGCATTTCTGGGGGTGCTAGACGGTATGGCGTCTTGGCAACCGGTGCTGCGCCAGGAACTAGGTCTATTCGGAATTCCACTTGTCGATGTGGAGGTAGCCCAGGTAGATCCTCAGGAAAGACTTCTGGATGGTCCTTGACTACTGGGGTATCTTGTATACGGATTTCCTTGGGTTTACGTTTGACAACGTGTGCGAGGAATGCGTCGAGGTCCTTCTCGAGGTACTTGCGCATTTTGATGGACGAAACTATACGAAGTCGTCGTCCGGGTTTGTCTTCTTGAATGATCAGAGTTTCGGAGTCAGAGAGAGGAATGCGGACAAGTTTGTCGAAACAGACGATCTCGGCTCGAAAACGGGAGAGCCAGTCCGTTCCGACGATTACGTCAAAGCTTTTCATCGATTGGAATTAAGTCAATGAGGAAGGTTTTATCAGATAGGCTTATGGAACATTCTAGGATTATATCTTTAGCTTCGAACTCCTGGCCGTTAGCGTACGCTATGGTGAAGTTATCCTTAAGAACCTCAGATCCTAAGTCAACGGGGGGTCTAAATTTTTAAGGATACAAAGCTTCTTTTAAGTTCCTGAATTGAACAGTATCCTGACGGTTGGGTTGTTTACGGAAGAGTTTACCTGTGGGATCCGAATCATGCCTTGCCTCCTTGGCAGTTATGGTGAGAGCCCTAAAGGTTCTGGTTGTCTGCAGTATGGGACAAGTATTACGGCGGTGTTCGTCGCTTCTACATTCGAAGCACACCGGCTTCTTGCCTTGTCTGTTTGATTTCTCCGAGCAGTATTTGGAGAAGTGCCCCACCTTCCAGCACTTGAGGCACGTCGGGCAATTTCCATTATGGTGGAAGTTGCATTTGTCGCACTTGGGTTGTGGTCCAGCGTAACCTCTGGTAGCGGGTTTCTTGTTGCGGTTGTTCCTTATTGGTTGGTAACTAGACTTCCGTTTCTTACTCTTCCTTCGTGTGACGGAAGCTGGAGGAGAAAGGAGGTTATTGCTTCGCGAGCCTTCACCTTCCTCTTGCTTTACTGTGGCTAGGAAGGGAGGGAGGTTATGGTCTTGATTGTTCTCCGAGTGAACGATGTTGGGGTTTTCACCCCCGAAGATTCCGTCGTTGATCCCGGCGATTACCTGAGCAATCAAGTCGGGCATCGCTGCGTTCAGCTGAGCAGCGACCTGTTCGGCTATTCGGTCAGCGTCGCTTCTGTCGAGAGGCATAATTCTACATTGGAGAAAAGAAACTAGTTTAGACGCACGAATAGATACGATGAGTAGGTAATCCAATGAACAAGGGTGACAATCACGCAAGAGTAAAATAACGGAACAGATAGTACACGCACGACAAGATTCAAGAGATTCACATGACAAGATTCACACGCAAGAGTAACCAAACAACCCTAGAACAAGATTCATACGACAGTAATAGGAATAGGTAAAAGGATAGAGCTTCATTCATTAAAAATAATTAAGTTGGGTACAAGATTCATAAAAGAAAAAGGAGTACAGTACAATACAATAAGGAAATAAGTGGAAATGGCTCGAAGCTGTGTACATTGAAAATTTCAACTCGGCCTACAGTACAATACAAAAGGAAGAATATGACTAATGACGCCTCTCTAGGAACATCTTGGCCATCATGACCGCGATCAAGGTTCCCATTACCAGACACGCCCCTACGAGTTGCTGCACAGTACGTGCCGTGGCTCGAGTCGATGCGATGATTCGCATCGCCTGCTCAGACAAGTGGTGCGCCGCATCAGTGACTTCGCGGATGAGGAGTCCCTGTTGCTGGTTCTCCTCTGCGAGTGCCCGAACCTCGCGGTGCAGGTGCAAGAATGCGGCCGGTGGGGGTGGCTGGAGAGTAGGTGGCATCATAGGTCGGGGGATTCCGGCCTCCTGAGCACGTCGCTGCTCCTCAAGGAAATGACGTTCCCACGCGTAGCGTTCCATTACCGGAGTGCGCAGTGCGGGATCGTATGGTTCCACAAATGACTGAGGAGGTGCGGGTCGAAACAGGCTCGGCTGCTGGCGCGCGGTCAACCTAGCGCGAAGCCCTTGGGGCTGCGGTGGTTCGGTGACAGGCGCTGGTGGAGGGGGTGGAAGCACAGATCTCGGGCTGGATCCGTGACTGCTACTGATCGTCGTTGGCGTATCCTCTGTCGGGTCAGTCGTCTGACGACTCTGACTATCGGACGCCGTGTGGCCCTCGGAAAGCTCGTTCGATGGGGAGACGGCTCGCGGGAGGGGTCGTGACTGAGATCGTGAACGGGACGACTGAGACATGTCGGATCTGCGAATAATATGTTACGTGAGTACAGGAATTAAGGAAAAATGTAAACGAAAATGCATGTATGGGTCAGTCACGTGAGAATCGGGAAGGAATAAGACCGGGAATTTTTCGACTCGAAAACCGTTTGACAATAGCAATTACTTTCCGTTCTCGCAGAATTTATTTTGAACTAGGCATAGGTGATCAAGTTACGCCTAGTTAAAAGCAAACCATGCGATTGCGGAATTAATCTACTAAAGTTTGAAAGCTCGTGAAATGATTTTTCTGAAAAGTCTTGGTTATAGTTTGGTTTCAAAAATTTTGAAAAATTCTCAAAACCGTTTCGCTATAACCAGTGCTCTGATACCAAGTCTGTCACACCCCGCTAAAGCGGAAACACGGAAGTGTGAAGAGCAAAGATATCATTACACGAGTTATAATAAAAACATACGGTTTCAAGTCATTTAACGATAAATAAGAGTTTACAATTTAAAGATAACCAAGTGTTGAAAAGTACATCACGACAGTACATAATTAAGCGTTGAACCAATTCCCAAAATGATAAAATAGGTCTTTTCCCAATTCTTGATTTCACGTGACATGCCTGACCCATCCACAGTGTTGCATTCCGTGAACTTACACTTGATTTCCTGAAACAAGAGATAAAGTGTCAACTACAATAAAGTAGTGAGTGAGTTACAGTTTTCTAGTCCTCGACTAAAAAGGTTTGAGTTAAGTATATCTATACTTAGAAGTTTATAAAAGTAGAACAAAACTTAAAGAATAGTTCGAACCAAAAGTTGCACAAAAGATAATTCGAACCAAGACAGTTGTTTAAACGAGTGTTGCGGAAGTCGTATAACTCTATACGCGCAATGTAAGTAAACTATTGATTGAAATCATGTATAACGACTACTTGGCATAATAACTTAAGTGTTTACACTAAGCCGATTGCATGGTCCCGAACTAGCCCAAAAAGTTTAATTGTTTGAACATCTGAATGGTAGTAATATGTACTTGGGACGCTAACCCTGAGCAAGGAGTGACCTCTCCTAAGTATCGATACCCATACTACTAACGGCTATTGCTAATAGTGTAATATTTCTGAACTCTAAAATGGGGCACTTTGAACTCTGTTTCTAAAATAGTAGTCACTTACGAATAGTTATATTCCTCAAGAGTCATGGTAGTTATACGATCAATCAAAAATTCATACGAGTGCCGAGTATGGCAATAAATAAATTAAATACGATGCCGAGTGTGGCAAAAGTAAGTTTAATATCGTTTCGAACCAAAGAGCCGAATAAAGGTGGCGAACCATTAGTTTATAGTATGCCAAACGGGCAAATAAAACTATTTAAGCATAGGTTTCACAAAAACGTTCAATAAAAGTTCACAATAGTACAAAAGTTCATAATAGTTCCAAAGTACATTTAGATCTCTTGTTTCCCCCAAAAGATATTTGAAAACAGTAAATGAGTGGGGATGTAACTCACGTGAAAATGAGGCGGTGAAAAGATAGCTCGGATGGAGGTGAGTCGGTTCTAACGAAAATTCGGCAGAGCTTCCGCGCTAAATAAAGGATGTCCAAAATAACAAATCACTTTCCCGCTTTACAAACTGAATTCAAATATGTGAAATGAATCTAATGAATCACAAGGACTTACGCTAAAGCGAGAGAATGGTACTAGGAGTGTGCGTGGAGTGACCGGAATAGGAATCGGAATCGCGTGAACCTAAATTATACCGGATATGAAACTGTAAGATTCTGATGTTGTAATATTTTATAAAAATAACATAAAAATCACATTCTGGAATACGAAGTCCTAGGAACTGGATTCGTCTCAATCCGACAGTTTTTGAAGAAGTTAGAGTCGTTTACGTATTTAACGCGTTTTAACCGTAAAAACAGTAAATAATAGTATATTAATTCCAAAAATTCCAGTAAAAATCTGTAAAATCATATTTTGATAGGTTCTAGACTATATCCAATTTTTGTAAGCTAATAAATTCGTTTGGTATGTTTTCTCGAAAATCAAGATTAAATCAGATTAAATACTGTAAAAATCATAATAAATCGAACAATAGGAGTTAGGTTCCCAGTTTTTGACAGTAAGCTAAATTTTACAGTTTACATCTTTGGTCAAAATTTCGTAATTTTTACATGCATGCAACAGATTCTGTCGATTTCTTCGGTTAGAGTTATAAATCGAAATTTTTAGTTGAAAAACATAGCTTTAGTTTATTTTATTGAAATTTCCAGATTTTCCATTTTATAAACTTTCATTTTTACCAATAAAAATTGCATGCAATGGAGTTTTTGATATGCTATCATCATTTTATTTATAAAACATGTATAGATTTGATGATTTATGTATAAACTAGAGTAAATATGAAAAATAAGTTCAAGAACAAGATTTTTACCTTTGAAATGATGAAATGATGGTGATGAATGTATGAAAATGACCTTGAATTAGTTAGATGATGCCTTAGAAGGATTGTTTTTGAAAGAGTTATAGGTGTTTGTATGTAAGATTTGAGAGCATAAGAGTATGTGTGTGTTTGTTGAGAGAAAAAGAGTGTAAGTGTGTTTTTGAGTCTTGCAAAATGAATGTGACAATGGGTGATGATAACAATGTGAATTTTCTGGATTGGAGGGGTGTTTGACACCTGTTTTTACAGGTGTTGGTCGTTTAGGTCGGTTGTGGATGAGTCACCAAGCACTAGCAACAACAAAATTTTGAATTTCTGGGACCCTCTTGCGCCGCAACACATTCTCTTGCGCCGCAAGAGGATGATTTTCTGACTTTTTCGTTTTTGTTTAGTTTTCTTTGTTAAGTGTTTCGTTAGTTGAAAGTTTCCGGTTATTTTAGATAGGAACTTAGACAAGTTCACTAAGTATTTTCTTGGTATTAGGATTCATTTTGTGATTCCGATTCGATTCCGACGTACACGAGTTTATGAGACAAGTAAAGATGAGATCAATTCGAATTTAACTCAAAGATAGAGAATGCGATTTTCACTCGAAATAAGACGGTTGTCACATTCTCCCCGGGTTGAAAAGAATTTCGTCCCGAAATTTAGTTCACCTCATCGGAGGAAAGATCTTTGAACAGGTGTGGATACTTCTGACGAATCTGGTCTTCACGTTCCCATGTGAATTCGTGACCTCGTCGGGAATTCCACCGAACTTGACAAAAGGAATACGACTTTGCTTGAGTTGTCTGACCTCTCGGTCTACAACCTCAAGCGGTTCCTCGATGAAGTTAAGCTTGTTGTCGATCTGGACCTCGTCCAGTGGAATGACAATGGTCTCGTCCGATAAGCACTTTTTCAAGTGCGAGACATGGAAGACGTTGTGGACATTAGAAAGAGTTTGCGGAAGTTGAAGTCGTTACGCCACTGGGCCGATACGCTCAATTACCTCAAAGGGGCATGTGTACCTCGGGCTTAACTTACCGCGTTTCCCGAAACGGACTACCCCTTTCCATGGCGATATTTTCAGGAGTACTCTATCGCCCACTTGGAACTCGAGGGGTTTCCTTCGGTTATCGGCATAGCTCTTCTGCCGAGTACGAGAGGTTTTCAATCTTTCTCGGATGGTAGTGATTTTTGTCAATGGTTTCCTGGACGATGTCGAGCCTTGTTAGTTGTCGATCGCCAGCTTCTAGCCAACAAAGCGGTGACCGGCACTTGCGTCCGTATAAGGCCTCAAATGGGGCACACTTGATGCTGGCATGGTAGCTATTATTATAGGAAAACTCGACTAAGGGCAAGTGAGCGTACCAACTTCCTTCGAAGTCAACTACACACGCTCTCAGCATCTCTTCAAGCGTTTGTATGGTCCGTTCACTCTGACCATTGGTATGAGGGTGGTATGCGATGCCGAGGTCTAGTCGCGTCCCTAATGATTCCTGAAGGGCATTCCTAAAACGGGACGTGAGTCGACTATCCCTATCGGAGATGGTGGAGGGAGGTGTTCCGTGACGAGAGACGATCTCGTTGATGTAGATTTGAGCGAATTTCTCCATCGAGTGGTTTTCTCGTACCGGGAGGAAATGAGCGGATCTTGTCAAACGGTCCACGATGACCCAAATCGTGTGGTTACCTCTTGCCGTACGGGGCAATCTGGTGATGAAGTTCATGGAGATTTGTTCCCACTTCCACATGGGAATCTCTGGCTGCTGAAGTAGACAGGAGGGCTTCTGATATTCCGCCTTGACCTTCGAGCAAGTAAGGCACTTAGCTACGTACAAGGCGATATCCTTCTTCATGCCCGACCACCATTAGTATTCCCGTAGATCCTTACACAACTCGTCGGGTGTCGGATGAATAGAGTATCGGGATCGGTGGCCCTCATCCAAAATAAGCTTACGAAGGTCTTCGACTCTCGGAATCCATGCTCGATTCTTGGAATAATGGATTCCGTCCGGTTTGAGCTCAAATTCCTTTTCATGATTGTGAATGGTTTCGTCCTTAAGGTTCTCGGGTTTCAATGCTTCGCTTTGTGTGCTAGTGATTCGAGTTTGAACTTCTGAAATGGTTCCTCCTGTTCTTTGCCCCAAAGGGAAACTGTATATGTCGGAGTATAGCGATCCTTGAGAACATTCTCAATGAATCTTCGATAGTAGCCAGCCAACCCTACGAATTTTCGGGTTTCCGTAGGAGTCGTTGGGGCTTTCTATCTCTCAATCGCTTGATTTTTGCCCGGGTCTACGTGAATTCCCTCCTAATCGATCGCTTGACTAAGGTAATGTACTTCTCGGAGTCAGAATTTACATCTCGGGAGTTCCACGTGCCACTTCTGATTCCCTAAGGAGTTCTAGAATGAGTTCCAGGTGTTTCACGTGGTCTTGATTATTCCTTGAGTAGATGAGAATGTCGTCTATGAATACGGTTACGAACTTGTCTAGTTATGGCCTACACACTCTGTTCATTAGGTCCATGAACAGTGCTGGTGCGTTGGTCAGGCCAAATGGCATGACAAGGAATTCGTAATGACCGTAACGAGTTTGGAATGCGGTTTAGGGATGTCGGTCTCACTGACACGAACCTGATGATAACCTGGGCGGAGGTCGACCCTTGAGAAGTGAGAAGCATCCTGCAACTGTTCGAATAGGTCGTCGATCCTCGGAGGTGGTTATCGGTTCTTGACGGTCAGCTTGTTAGGTTCATGATAATCGATGCACATACGGAAGGATTCGTCTTTCTTTTAAACAAAGCGGATTGGGGCTCCCCAGGGAGGACGAGCTCGGACGAATGAGACCGTGATCTAGGAGTTCCTGTAGCTGCTTAGATAGCTCTTGCATTTCTGGGGGTGCTAGACGGTATGGCGTCTTGGCAACCGGTGCTGCGCCAGGAACTAGGTCTATTCGGAATTCCACTTGTCGATGTGGAGGTAGCCCAGGTAGATCCTCAGGAAAGACTTCTGGATGGTCCTTGACTACTGGGGTATCTTGTATACGGATTTCCTTGGGTTTACGTTTGACAACGTGTGCGAGGAATGCGTCGAGGTCCTTCTCGAGGTACTTGCGCATTTTGATGGACGAAACTATACGAAGTCGTCGTCCGGGTTTGTCTTCTTGAATGATCAGAGTTTCGGAGTCAGAGAGAGGAATGCGGACAAGTTTGTCGAAACAGACGATCTCGGCTCGAAAACGGGAGAGCCAGTCCGTTCCGACGATTACGTCAAAGCTTTTCAGCTCGATTGGAATTAAGTCAATGAGGAAGGTTTTATCAGATAGGCTTATGGAACATTCTAGGATTATATCTTTAGCTTCGAACTCCTGGCCGTTAGCGTACGCTATGGTGAAGTTATCCTTAAGAACCTCAGATCCTAAGTCAACGGGGGGTCTAAATTTTTAAGGATACAAAGCTTCTTTTAAGTTCCTGAATTGAACAGTATCCTGACGGTTGGGTTGTTTACGGAAGAGTTTACCTGTGGGATCCGAATCATGCCTTGCCTCCTTGGCAGTTATGGTGAGAGCCCTAAAGGTTCTGGTTGTCTGCAGTATGGGACAAGTATTACGGCGGTGTTCGTCGCTTCTACATTCGAAGCACACCGGCTTCTTGCCTTGTCTGTTTGATTTCTCCGAGCAGTATTTGGAGAAGTGCCCCACCTTCCAGCACTTGAGGCACGTCGGGCAATTTCCATTATGGTGGAAGTTGCATTTGTCGCACTTGGGTTGTGGTCCAGCGTAACCTCGGGGTCTGGTAGCGGGTTTCTTGTTGCGGTTGTTCCTTATTGGTTGGTAACTAGACTTCCGTTTCTTACTCTTCCTTCGTGTGACGGAAGCTGGAGGAGAAAGGAGGTTATTGCTTCGCGAGCCTTCACCTTCCTCTTGCTTTACTGTGGCTAGGAAGGGAGGGAGGTTATGGTCTTGATTGTTCTCCGAGTGAACGATGTTGGGGTTTTCACCCCCGAAGATTCCGTCGTTGATCCCGGCGATTACCTGAGCAATCAAGTCGGGCATCGCTGCGTTCAGCTGAGCAGCGACCTGTTCGGCTATTCGGTTTCAAGTCATCACGACAGTACATAATTAAGAGTTTACAAAACATAAGAAACGGAAGTACACGAGTTATTCGGTTTCAAGTCATCACGACAGTACACGAGTTATAATAAAAACATACGGTTTCAAGTCATTTAACGATAAATAAGAGTTTACAATTTAAAGATAACCAAGTGTTGAAAAGTACATCACGACAGTACATAATTAAGCGTTGAACCAATTCCCAAAATGATAAAATAGGTCTTTTCCCAATTCTTGATTTCACGTGACATGCCTGACCCATCCACAGTGTTGCATTCCGTGAACTTACACTTGATTTCCTGAAACAAGAGATAAAGTGTCAACTACAATAAAGTAGTGAGTGAGTTACAGTTTTCTAGTCCTCGACTAAAAAGGTTTGAGTTAAGTATATCTATACTTAGAAGTTTATAAAAGTAGAACAAAACTTAAAGAATAGTTCGAACCAAAAGTTGCACAAAAGATAATTCGAACCAAGACAGTTGTTTAAACGAGTGTTGCGGAAGTCGTATAACTCTATACGCGCAATGTAAGTAAACTATTGATTGAAATCATGTATAACGACTACTTGGCATAATAACTTAAGTGTTTACACTAAGCCGATTGCATGGTCCCGAACTAGCCCAAAAAGTTTAATTGTTTGAACATCTGAATGGTAGTAATATGTACTTGGGACGCTAACCCTGAGCAAGGAGTGACCTCTCCTAAGTATCGATACCCATACTACTAACGGCTATTGCTAATAGTGTAATATTTCTGAACTCTAAAATGGGGCACTTTGAACTCTGTTTCTAAAATAGTAGTCACTTACGAATAGTTATATTCCTCAAGAGTCATGGTAGTTATACGATCAATCAAAAATTCATACGAGTGCCGAGTATGGCAATAAATAAATTAAATACGATGCCGAGTGTGGCAAAAGTAAGTTTAATATCGTTTCGAACCAAAGAGCCGAATAAAGGTGGCGAACCATTAGTTTATAGTATGCCAAACGGGCAAATAAAACTATTTAAGCATAGGTTTCACAAAAACGTTCAATAAAAGTTCACAATAGTACAAAAGTTCATAATAGTTCCAAAGTACATTTAGATCTCTTGTTTCCCCCAAAAGATATTTGAAAACAGTAAATGAGTGGGGATGTAACTCACGTGAAAATGAGGCGGTGAAAAGATAGCTCGGATGGAGGTGAGTCGGTTCTAACGAAAATTCGGCAGAGCTTCCGCGCTAAATAAAGGATGTCCAAAATAACAAATCACTTTCCCGCTTTACAAACTGAATTCAAATATGTGAAATGAATCTAATGAATCACAAGGACTTACGCTAAAGCGAGAGAATGGTACTAGGAGTGTGCGTGGAGTGACCGGAATAGGAATCGGAATCGCGTGAACCTAAATTATACCGGATATGAAACTGTAAGATTCTGATGTTGTAATATTTTATAAAAATAACATAAAAATCACATTCTGGAATACGAAGTCCTAGGAACTGGATTCGTCTCAATCCGACAGTTTTTGAAGAAGTTAGAGTCGTTTACGTATTTAACGCGTTTTAACCGTAAAAACAGTAAATAATAGTATATTAATTCCAAAAATTCCAGTAAAAATCTGTAAAATCATATTTTGATAGGTTCTAGACTATATCCAATTTTTGTAAGCTAATAAATTCGTTTGGTATGTTTTCTCGAAAATCAAGATTAAATCAGATTAAATACTGTAAAAATCATAATAAATCGAAAAATAGGAGTTAGGTTCCCAGTTTTTGACAGTAAGCTAAATTTTACAGTTTACATCTTTGGTCAAAATTTCGTAATTTTTACATGCATGCAACAGATTCTGTCGATTTCTTCGGTTAGAGTTATAAATCGAAATCTTAAGTTGAAAAACATAGCTTTAGTTTATTTTATTGAAATTTCCAGATTTTCCATTTTATAAACTTTCATTTTTACCAATAAAAATTGCATGCAATGGAGTTTTTGATATGCTATCATCATTTTATTTATAAAACATGTATAGATTTGATGATTTATGTATAAACTAGAGTAAATATGAAAAATAAGTTCAAGAACAAGATTTTTACCTTTGAAATGATGAAATGATGGTGATGAATGTATGAAAATGACCTTGAATTAGTTAGATGATGCCTTAGAAGGATTGTTTTTGAAAGAGTTATAGGTGTTTGTATGTAAGATTTGAGAGCATAAGAGTATGTGTGTGTTTGTTGAGAGAAAAAGAGTGTAAGTGTGTTTTTGAGTCTTGCAAAATGAATGTGACAATGGGTGATGATAACAATGTGAATTTTCTGGATTGGAGGGGTGTTTGACACCTGTTTTTACAGGTGTTGGTCGTTTAGGTCGGTTGTGGATGAGTCACCAAGCACTAGCAACAACAAAATTTTGAATTTCTGGGACCCTCTTGCGCCGCAACACATTCTCTTGCGCCGCAAGAGGATGATTTTCTGACTTTTTCGTTTTTGTTTAGTTTTCTTTGTTAAGTGTTTCGTTAGTTGAAAGTTTCCGGTTATTTTAGATAGGAACTTAGACAAGTTCACTAAGTATTTTCTTGGTATTAGGATTCATTTTGTGATTCCGATTCGATTCCGACGTACACGAGTTTATGAGACAAGTAAAGATGAGATCAATTCGAATTTAACTCAAAGATAGAGAATGCGATTTTCACTCGAAATAAGACGGTTGTCACAGAAGCGCTGCCCAAATTTCCTTAGAAATTGTAAATCACTTCAGCGAGCAAAAGCACTTAAGATATAATAATCAAAAACGTTAAATCGGACTTTTGGACAAAAACGTGACAATTACCTTTTCGGACTTTTTTAACTATACTGAACCTTGACACTTAAAGTTTAATAAAGTTTTATCTATGTTATTATATAAGAACATAATAATATAACAACTCATTAAACTACCTTGGTATTAATAGGCAATCCGTGATTCCCGACTTACATATTCCGACCGAGTTTTCGAGTTCTCGTTCTCTTCGCAATCCGTGAGTTACAACCCCTTGTTTTATATATTTTACATAAATTTTGGGGGAAACATAAGATTAATTGCATTTTAAAAGCCTTATGAAACAAATTGTAATATATCAAACTTTGACTTTTGACTTATTAAACTTTGACTTTTGACTTATTAAACTTTGACTTTTGACTTATTAAACTTTGACTTTTGACGTATTAAACTTTGACTTTTGAACTTATAAACTATTTGACTTTTGGAACGTACATAGACTTATTTTGACTTATTTTGGACGTACTTGGACTTATTTGAACGACTATTTGAACTCTTATGCGTAAATTATTTGACTTTACTTAGACTTATTGGTCGCTCTCTTTTGACTAAACTAATTATTGATGCTTGTATGCGTACCAACCCTTGATGGAACTATAACACGATCTTAAGTGATGGACGTACGACTCTCTCTGTTTTACAAACAAAATTACTTAGTGCCCGACTAGTTTAGACTTAGACTTTCACACTATTAACTACTTAGTCGTATAGTAATTATGGGTATCGATACTTAGGAAAGAACCGTTCCTTGCTTAGATGGCAGTCTAAGTACATATTACTAAGTTCTGAATAACTTTCCGTTTGAGAGGCGGGAAGTTGGGGCCGTTCACGGTTGGATAATCGGATTAGTGTGAACACTTAAGTTATAGATGCCAAGAGGTTGATACAAGAAAATCTAATTAGTTACTTACGCATAAACTTATAACTTTTAGCGATTGATATACGCTTCTACTGTTTGACTAAATTTGACTATATTTGGTCTTTACAAACTTAGGGCACCAGTCCGCCCATTATTTGGACTTTAAAGTATATAAACTTTAAGCGACTTTTCTCCGCTAATCTCCTTCTTGGAAACTTCTACTTTTATATACTTTACTTACATTTTTGGTCGATTATTTAAACTATAACTCACTCACTACTTTCGTAGTTGACACTTTATCTTATGTTTCAGGAAATTAGTGTAAGCATGATGTGCATGGCATGGACGGGTCGAGGCGGTCGTGTGAGAACCTCTTTGGGAAAAGACTTGGCCATTTGTTTTGGGAATTTTTAATGAAACTTTCTTTTTATTATGTATCAATGTACTAAACTATCGTGTCTTGGTCGTTCGAATGGATTTGTAAACACTTTTACTCTTAATTAATGGCTTGATTACCGTTATGTTTTATATGACCTGTGTAAAGATTTTCCAGCTCTTCACATTCCGTGTTTCCGCTTTAGCGGGGTGTGACAGACTTGGTATCAGAGCACAGGTTATAGAGAAAAACGGTTTTAAAAATTTTTCAAAAAGTTTTCGAAACCAAACTATAACCAAGGCTTTTCGGAAAATCACTTATGGGTCTAAACTTTAGAGAATTAATTTCGCGATTGCATATTTATTTTCAACTACGCATGGCCTGATCACCCCTGCCTAGTTCAAAAGAGATTATGTAAGGACGGAACGTAATTACTAATGTTAACGGTTTTAAGTCAAAATTCCCGGTACTGTCTTTTCCCGATTCTCACGCGACTGACCCGTACATGCATTTCATTACACATTTCCTTTATCATTTCTTTGTGTCTTCTAGTACTCACGAAACTCATTGTTCACAGATTCGTCATGTCTCACTCGTCACGATCGCTTTCACCGTCGCACTCCCAGTCTCGCTCCTTGCCTAGAGCAGCGTCGCCTTCCGAGGGCCGTACCGCTTCAGAGAGCCAACGACACCAGACCACTGATCCTACGGAGGACACCTCCATGGCTATTTCGAGCAGCATCGGGTCCAGCCCGAGGGTTGTGCTACCGCCCCCTCCTCCGGTACCCGTTGCCGCCACCCTTCACTACCGAGGCCCGCGCACCAGAATGACCGCGCGAAAGCAGGTCATCCTCCCGGGCCGTCTGCCAGACAGGATGGCTGCCCGTCAGGAGGGACCGTCCCAGCCTGCCCCGTCACACCTACCCTTTGGTCACCCTCCAGAGGTTCCACGGAACCCTACCATGGACCACTACTCATGGGAAAGACAGTTCGAGCGCGAGGAGATGCAGCGCGCCAGAGACGCTGAGGCCGCGAGGCAGAGGATGCCTCCTACCCTTCAACCTCCCCCACCGGCCGCATTCCTTCACTTGCATCGCGAAGTGCGGGGATTGGCTCAGGAGACCCAGAACCAGGGACACCTCATCAGTGAGGTTACCGACTCCGCAGAACGGTTGTCGGAGCAGGCGTTGCGATTCATCGCATCGACCCGAGCTACGGCCCGCACTGTGCAGCGCCTCATTGGTATGTGCCTGGTGATGGGCACGTTGATCGTGGTTATGGCAGCGAAGATGTTTCTGGATAGGCGCCATTAGTTGTTTCTTCATTGTATTGTACTTAGTCTAGTCGTAATTTTCTCTTTGTACACGACATAGACTTTATTATTCTTCCCTTATGTATTGTGACAATATTTTCTCAGTTCAGTACTTGTACCAACTTTATTATTATTTATGAAATTCCTGTCTTTTATCTTTGTGCTTGTCGTATTTTGTAAATCTTGTGCTTGTTACGATCATTATAATTCTATCTCTTGAATTCTAATCTTGCGTGTACTACTTGAACAGTCATTTTAGTCTCGTGCTATAACTATCTATGGTCACTTACATTATACTCTTATCACATTCCATTCGTGCGTTCTAAACTAAATCTGTTCTTCTGATTGTAGAATCATGGCCCCTCGCACCAATGCTAGCATCATTGCCGAGCAAGTTGCTGAACAGTTGAACGCGGCTATGCCCAACATGATCGCTCAGATCACCGCCGGAATCAACGCCAACGTCAACAATCACCATCAGCAGCAGCAACAGCAGCAGCAGCAGCATTAGGACAACCAAAACCAGAACCAGCACCAACACCCGAACCCTCCTCCATGCAACTATAAGAGCTTTATGGCATGCAAGCCTAAAGAATTCCACGGCACGACTGGTGCTGTAGGTTTGGTCCAGTGGTTCGAGAGCATCGAATCGGTCTTACACATCAGCCGATGTGCTGAGGCAAACAAAGTGGAGTACGCGTCCTGCGTATTCCATGGTCGAGCTCTGTCATGGTGGAACACTGTAGTCCAAACCCGAGGACGTGACAATGCCTATGCCCTTCCCTGGAACACCTTCAAGAACTTGCTCATCGAAGAATACTGCCCAAGAGGGGAAATTAAGAAGCTCGAGGCTGAGCTGTGGGACCACAAGATGGTCGGGAATGATATCGAGAAATACACTACCCGGTTCCACGAACTCGCCCGACTGGTTCCAAGGCTGGTAACCCCTGAGGAAAACCGGATCGACCTGTACATCTCTGGTCTAGTTCCGGAAATCCGAGGTATGGTCATGGCAGCCGAGCCTCAGACCCTCCAGAGTGCAATCATCCTGGCCCACCGTCTTACCAGCAACCTCCTCACCGCTCCTGGATCCTCCAAAATGGAGTCAGGTGAGAAGAGAAAGGCTGAGTCCACCCCGAGAAGAAGTGACCGCAACAAGAAGAAGACCCGAAACTATGCCCTGACTGCTTCACCTGCACCTGCACCGGCACCTACACCGCCAGCTAAATCTGGGTCTTACACCGGGCCACACCCAAAGTGCAACAAGTGTAACCTCCATCATCTCGGGAACTGCCCACTATGCCTCAAGTGCCAAAAGACGGGACACTTTGCCAAGTACTGCCCTGACAAGACAACTGCTCCAGCCCCGAAACGGTCCTGCTATGAGTGTGGAAGCGACCAGCATCTCCGCAATACCTGCCCTAAGCTCAATCGGACTCCACAGAATCAAGGAGGGCAAGGTAGGGGTCGCGCTTTCGGACTAACGGCTGAGGAAGCACGTCAGGACCCCAACGCAGTTACTGGTACGTTTTCCCTCAACAATCATTTTGCTTCCGTACTATTCGACTCAGGAGCCGAAAGAAGTTTCATTTCCTTAGAATTTAGACCCCTCATAGAATTAGAATCTAAAGTTCTTAAGGATAGTTTCACCGTTGAATACGCTAACGGCCAAGAATTCGAAGCTAAGGACATAATCCTAGGGTGTTCACTATGCCTATCTGACAAAACCTTCCCCATTGATCTAATTCCTATCGAGCTTTCAAGTTTTGACATTATTGTTGGGATGGACTGGCTATCTCGCTTTCGAGCGGAAATCATTTGTTTCGATAAGCTTATTCGTATCCCTCTTTCGGAAAAAGAGACTCTCGTCGTTCAGGGAGACAAGCCTGGACGACAACTCCGCATCGTATCTTCCATCAAAATGCGCAGGTACCTCCAGAGGGACTATGACGCATTCCTTGCCCATGTCGTCGAGCGTAAACCTTCTGAGATTCGACTCCAAGATATTCCCGTGGTCAAGGATCATCCCGAAGTCTTTCCCGAGGATTTGCCAGGGCTGCCACCTAATCGACAAGTGGAATTCCGAATAGACCTCATTCCTGGCGCAGCACCGGTTGCCAAGACACCGTACCGTCTGGCACCACCCGAAATGCTAGAACTGTCGAAACAGTTACAGGAACTCCTAGACCATGGTCTTATTCGTCCAAGTTCGTCCCCCTGGGGAGCCCCAATCCTCTTCGTCAAAAAGAAAGACGGATCCTTCCGTATGTGCATTGACTATCGAGAGCTGAACAAGCTGACCGTCAAGAACCGATACCCTCTCCCGAGGATCGACGATCTCTTCGACCAGTTGCAGGGTGCAACTTACTTCTCCAAGATCGACCTCCGTTCGGGTTATCACCAGGTTCGTGTCAGTGAGTCCGACATTCCGAAAACCGCTTTTCGCACCCGATACGGCCATTACGAATTCCTAGTCATGCCTTTTGGTCTGACCAACGCACCAGCAGTGTTCATGGACTTGATGAACAGAGTGTGTAGGCCATACCTAGACAAGTTCGTGATCGTATTCATAGACGACATTCTCATCTACTCGAGGAACAAGGAAGATCACGCGAAGCACCTTAAGCTCATTTTGGAACTCCTCCGAGAACAGAAGTTGTACGCCAAATTCTCGAAGTGTGAATTCTGGCTCCGAGAGGTACATTTCCTTGGTCATGTGGTAAACCAAGAAGGGATTCATGTAGATCCAGCCAAAATTGAAGCGATTGAGAAATGGCAAGCTCCGACAACCCCGACGGAAATCCGTCAGTTCCTAGGATTGGCAGGTTATTACCGAAGATTCATTGAGAATTTCTCAAAAATCGCAAAACCCCTCACCGAGCTCACCCAGAAAGATAAGGACTTTATCTGGGGAAAAGATCAGGAGGATTCTTTCCAAAAACTCAAGTACCAATTATGTCACGCACCGATACTATCTCTGCCAGAGGGCACGGACGATTTCGTAGTGTTTTGCGATGCCTCCCACCAAGGACTTGGGTGCGTCCTAATGCAGAAGGACAAGGTCATCGCTTACGCTTCCAGACAACTGAAGATCCACGAGCAAAATTACACCACGCACGACTTAGAGTTGGGAGCAGTCGTGTTTGCTTTGAAGATTTGGAGACACTACCTGTACGGTACTAAGTGTACGGTCTTCACTGACCACAAGAGTCTTCAACACATTTTAGATCAGAAAATGCTCAACATGAGACAACGTAGATGGATAGAATTGCTAAGCGACTACGATTGCGAGATCAAATACCACCCGGGTAAAGCAAACGTAGTAGCAGATGCCCTGAGTAGGAAGGAAAGGGTAAAGCCATCTCGAGTTCGAGCATTGGGTATGCAAGTTCAGACGAGCCTTCGCACGAGGATTGCAAACGCACAGCAAGAGGCGTTAAAGCCCGAGAACATTAAGGTCGAGACGCTTCATAATCACGAGAAAGAATTCGAACGCAAGTCGGACGGAATCTACTACTTCAAAGGTCGAGCATGGATTCCAAGATCTGAGGATCTTCGCAAACTCATTTTGGACGAGGGCCACCGATCTAGATATTCCATCCATCCGGGATCCGACAAGTTGTACAAGGACCTCCGAGAGTACTACTGGTGGCCGGGCATGAAGAAAGATATCGCCTTGTATGTAGCCAAGTGCCTCACTTGCTCCAAGGTCAAGGCGGAATATCAAAAGCCTTCAGGATTACTTCAACAACCAGAAATCCCCATGTGGAAGTGGGAGCAGATTTCTATGGACTTTGTCACCAAGTTGCCCCGTACGACTAAGGGTAACGACACGATTTGGGTAATCGTAGACCGTCTGACCAAATCCGCTCATTTCTTGCCAATTCGAGAAAATCATTCGATGGAGAAGCTCGCTCAAGTATACATCAACGAGATCGTCTCTCGTCATGGAACACCACTCTCCATCATCTCCGATAGGGACAGTCGATTCACCTCCCGTTTCTGGAACGTTCTACAGAAATCCTTAGGTACTCAATTAGACCTCAGCACGGCGTATCACCCTCAGACTGACGGCCAGAGTGAAAGGACGATCCAAACACTTGAGGACATGCTGAGAGCATGTGTAGTAGACTTCGGAGGAAGTTGGGACACTCACCTCCCCTTGGTCGAGTTCTCCTATAACAACAGCTACCATGCCAGCATCAAGTGCGCGCCATTCGAGGCTCTCTATGGGCGTAAGTGCCGGTCACCGCTCTGCTGGCTAGAGGCTGGCGACCGACAACTTACGAGACTCGATATCGTCCAGGCGACCATTGACAAGATCACCACTATTCGTGAACGACTGAAGACGTCCCGTACCCGACAGAAGAGCTACGCTGACAACCGAAGGAAACCCCTCGAGTTCCAAGTTGGCGACCGAGTACTCCTCAAGGTATCGCCCTGGAAAGGGGTAGTCCGCTTCGGGAAGCGCGGTAAACTGAGTCCAAGGTACACCGGTCCATTTGAAGTCATTGAGCGTATTGGTCCCGTTGCTTATCGTCTCCAACTCCCTCAGGCTCTCGCGAATGTTCATAACGTGTTCCATGTCTCACACTTGAAAAAGTGTCTGTCTGATGAGACCATTGTCATTCCTCTTGACGAGGTCAAAATCGACAGCAAGCTAAACTTCATCGAGGAACCGCTCGAAGTTGTCGACCGCGAGGTCAAACAACTTAGGCAGAGCCGTATTCCGATAATCAAAGTTCGGTGGAATTCTCGACGTGGTCACGAATTCACATGGGAGCGTGAAGACCAATTCCGTCAGAAGTATCCACATCTGTTCGAGAACTCTTCTTCCTGATAGGACGCACTAAATTTCGGGACGAAATTTCTTTCAACCCGGGGAGAATGTGACAACCGTCAAAATTCAGGTACTTGTTCAATTATTAAATCGGTTCGAAACGTTAGTTACTCCTTTATCGCGTTCGCCTTATTCTAGTTCATAACTTTGAGTCTGTACTTTGTCGGAACTAGTGTCGGAATAACTTCCGGAATCAATTATATAAGTCCTAATACCAAGAAAACACCTATTGAACTTTCCTAAGTTCATAACAAATCATACTTAAGAACTTTCAATTAACAAAAAGGTCCAACGAAGCAAAAACGTAAAAACGAAAAATTTGAAAAAGGCTGAAAAATGCCCCGGTGCGCAGCACCTCGCGCCAGAATTCAAAATAATTACAATTTTAGTCCCTGCCTCGTTTTTACACAACCACCACCCAAACCAACCAATTAAAAACGACCCTTTACTGCAAATTAACAGTCCCAAGAGCAGATTATCATCACCTATTCTTTTCCATTTCATTTTCATTTTACAAAATAGAAAAACACACACACACACTTATTCTCTCTCAACTTTCTCTCAAGAAAACCTTCACTTCCAGAAACTTTTCAGACATTAAATCATCATTTCAGTCCATACAAATCGTTCCTTCATCAAGAGAAGCAAGGGGGTGTCATTTTTATCAAAAAGGACTAGTCTTGTAAGGATTTTTGGAGCGTAAATCCGACCAAAAACTCATCATCCGAGCTTTTCCTTCGGTAGATTTCTTTATTTTTACTATTCTTATACAAATATTCAATTGCATGTAAGATCTAACGGTTGAAAATGTATTTTTACATAAATCTATGACTTTTTATGGTCAAAAACGTTTTTAACATAAATAACCTTTAGATCCACGGATTTGTAACCAAATATGCTTTATAAACTATTAAAAAGACGTTTTAATAAGTTTTAACCGGTTGCATGTCGAAATCCTTGAGTCACGAAACGTTTTTAGCAAGAAAAACACAAAACGGGAAAAAGACAGCAGCTAGGTGCGCAGCACCTGTGCCCAGGTGCGCAGCACCGAGCTGCTGTTCTCCCAAAAATCGTCGTTTTGTCCGTTTAAAAATTATATACACGTTCTGGACTTTTACTGATATTATTATGGGACTGAGACAAATAAAAATAAGTATAATGGTGACTTATATTGGACTATTTGAACTATAATGAGCTATAATATAAATGATATTGTGTTTTAGGTGATTTGTGAGCGGAAGTGATGGTACAATTTTTGGGCATGAAATTTGGGCGCGGAAGCGCTGCCCAAATTTCCTTAGAAATTGTAAATCACTTCAGCGAGCAAAAGCACTTAAGATATAATAATCAAAAACGTTAAATCGGACTTTTGGACAAAAACGTGACAATTACCTTTTCGGACTTTTTTTAACTATACTTAACCTTGACACTTAAAGTTTAATAAAGTTTTATCTATGTTATTATATAAGAACATAATAATATAACAACTCATTAAACTACCTTGGTATTAATAGGCAATCCGTGATTCCCGGCTTACATATTCCGACCGAGTTTTCGAGTTCTCGTTCTCTTCGCAATCCGTGAGTTACAACCCCTTGTTTTATATATTTTACATAAATTTTGGGGGAAACATAAGATTAATTGCATTTTAAAAGCCTTATGAAACAAATTGCAATATATCGAACTTTGACTTTTGACTTATTAAACTTTGACTTTTGACTTATTAAACTTTGACTTTCGAACTTATAAACTATTTGACTTTTGAACCGTACATAGACTTATTTTGACTTATTTTGGACGTACTTGGACTTATTTGAACGACTATTTGAACTCTTATGCGTAAATTATTTGACTTTACTTAGACTTATTGGTCGCTCTCTTTTGACTAAACTAATTATTGATGCTTGTATGCGTACCAACCCTTGATGGAACTATAACACGATCTTAAGTGATGGACGTACGACTCTCTCTGTTTTACAAACAAAATTACTTAGTGCCCGACTAGTTTAGACTTAGACTTTCACACTATTAACTACTTAGCCGTATAGTAATTATGGGTATCGATACTTAGGAAAGAACCGTTCCTTGCTTAGATGGCAGTCTAAGTACATATTACTAAGTTCTGAATAACTTTCCGTTTGAGAGGCGGGAAGTTGGGGCCGTTCACGGTTGGATAATCGGATTAGTGTGAACACTTAAGTTATAGATGCCAAGAGGTTGATACAAGAAAATCTAATTAGTTACTTACGCATAAACTTATAACTTTTTAGCGATTGATATACGCTTCTACTGTTTGACTAAATTTGACTATATTTGGTCTTTACAAACTTAGGGCACCAGTCCGCCCATTACTTGGACTTTAAAGTATATAAACTTTAAGCGACTTTTCTCCGCTAATCTCCTTCTTGGAAACTTCTACTTTTATATACTTTACTTACATTTTTGGTCGACTATTTAAACTGTAACTCACTCACTACTTTCGTAGTTGACACTTTATCTTATGTTTCAGGAAATTAGTGTAAGCATGATGTGCATGGCATGGACGGGTCGAGGCGGTCGTGTGAGAACCTCTTTGGGAAAAGACTTGGCCATTTGTTTTGGGAATTTTTAATGAAACTTTCTTTTTATTATGTATCAATGTACTAAACTATCGTGTCTTGGTCGTTCGAATGGATTTGTAAACACTTTTACTCTTAATTAATGACTTGATTACCGTTATGTTTTATATGACCTGTGTAAAGATTTTCCAGCTCTTCACATTCCGTGTTTCCGCTTTAGCGGGGTGTGACAGACTTGGTATCAGAGCACAGGTTATAGAGAAAAACGGTTTTAAAAATTTTTCAAAAAGTTTTCGAAACCAAACTATAACCAAGGCTTTTCGGAAAATCACTTATGGGTCTAAACTTTAGAGAATTAATTTCGCGATTGCATATTTATTTTCAACTACGCATGGCCTGATCACCCATGCCTAGTTCAAAAGAGATTATGTAAGGACGGAACGTAATTACTAATGTTAACGGTTTTAAGTCAAAATTCCCGGTACTGTCTTTTCCCGATTCTCACGCGACTGACCCGTACATGCATTTCATTACACATTTCCTTTATCATTTCTTTGTGTCTTCTAGTACTCACGAAACTCATTGTTCACAGATTCGTCATGTCTCACTCGTCACGATCGCTTTCACCGTCGCACTCCCAGTCTCGCTCCTTGCCTAGAGCAGCGTCGCCTTCCGAGGGCCGTACCGCTTCAGAGAGCCAACGACACCAGACCACTGATCCTACGGAGGACACCTCCATGGCTATTTCGAGCAGCATCGGGTCCAGCCCGAGGGTTGTGCTACCGCCCCCTCCTCCGGTACCCGTTGCCGCCACCCTTCACTACCGAGGCCCGCGCACCAGAATGACCGCGCGAAAGCAGGTCATCCTCCCGGGCCGTCTGCCAGACAGGATGGCTGCCCGTCAGGAGGGACCGTCCCAGCCTGCCCCGTCACACCTACCCTTTGGTCACCCTCCAGAGGTTCCATGGACCACTACTCATGGGAAAGACAGTTCGAGCGCGAGGAGATGCAGCGCGCCAGAGACGCTGAGGCCGCGAGGCAGAGGATGCCTCCTACCCTTCAACCTCCCCCACCGGCCGCATTCCTTCACTTGCATCGCGAAGTGCGGGGATTGGCTCAGGAGACCCAGAACCAGGGACACCTCATCAGTGAGGTTACCGACTCCGCAGAACGGTTGTCGGAGCAGGCGTTGCGATTCATCGCATCGACCCGAGCTACGGCCCGCACTGTGCAACGCCTCATTGGTATGTGCCTGGTGATGGGCACGTTGATCGTGGTTATGGCAGCGAAGATGTTTTTGGATAGGCGCCATTAGTTGTTCCTTCATTGTATTGTACTTAGTCTAGTCGTAATTTTCTCTTTGTACACGACATAGACTTTATTATTCTTCCCTTATGTATTGTGACAATATTTTCTCAGTTCAGTACTTGTACCAACTTTATTATTATTTATGAAATTCCTGTCTTTTATCTTTGTGCTTGTCGTATTTTGTAAATCTTGTGCTTGTTACGATCATTATAATTCTATCTCTTGAATTCTAATCTTGCGTGTACTACTTGAACAGTCATTTTAGTCTCGTGCTATAACTATCTATGGTCACTTACATTATACTCTTATCACATTCCATTCGTGCGTTCTAAACTAAATCTGTTTCAGGAAATTAGTGTAAGCATGATGTGCATGGCATGGACGGGTCGAGGCGGTCGTGTGAGAACCTCTTTGGGAAAAGACTTGGCCATTTGTTTTGGGAATTTTTAATGAAACTTTCTTTTTATTATGTATCAATGTACTAAACTATCGTGTCTTGGTCGTTCGAATGGATTTGTAAACACTTTTACTCTTAATTAATGGCTTGATTACCGTTATGTTTTATATGACCTGTGTAAAGATTTTCCAGCTCTTCACATTCCGTGTTTCCGCTTTAGCGGGGTGTGACAGATGTGCAGCGGGAGCTCTTTGATGTCACAAGATCTTTTGAAACCAAATGCCACGATCTTAGGCTGAAAGCAAAGAAACAAAATAGACTTAATAAATGGCTATTTCAAGTACATAATTTCAACCCATTTACTTATTCTCAAATACATAATCTCATTTCCTATCCATATACAAATTAGTAATGCCAAGTTATATCAAAAAGCCACAAATAAGTAGTTTGAGCCCTACCTTTTATATAATTAAACTTTTTGAGTTTCCTTTTTTATATTTCTTATATTCATAAATAGATATCATAACTTGTTTATCAATCTTAACGAGAATTGTATACCTGCGTAATAAAAATAGTAAAAAAAATATACATAAATAGTCAGAATATGAATCGTTTTAAAAGTAAATAGTAAAATCGATTTAAAGAAAAAGAAAAAAAAACCTTACTTATCGATTTAAAAAAAAGTAAAAAAAAAACTTACTTAATAAAATTTATAAAATGTGTGTATTAGATATAAGATTAAAGTTTTAATAAAAATCTATGATAAAAAGTGTTTAATTAATATAAAAAAAGATGTCTTGATAAAAGTTTCATTTATATTTTATAAAAGCTTTAAAAAATTAATACAAAAGTCATAATTAAAACCATTTAGCATATATGTAAAGTGTAGTAGGGTGGGGGTGGGGGGTTTTGTATAATGGTGGGAGCAGGGATTAGAACCCGAGTTCACGGCAAGGGAGCCGTCTCTTACCGTTGGACGGTATGCTGTTTTTGTTTATTCATTCCGCTACAAATTGTATATATAAAAGGAATGGTGACAGTGCTTATAGGACAGTGTCAATTTTCAAAATTATATATAGATAATTGAGTGGATAAGACATGAAAAGATGTTATCTTAAACACTAATTGTCATTTTAGGTTTTATAATTATTATGTCTTATTATTTATTTCATTTTTATGTATCTCTATATCATATTGTGTAATAAAATGTTTATGTGGACTAACTTCTCTCGTGTTAACTCTTTTCTTTTCTTCTTATAGTCTCGGCGATCTAATTCTAGATATGGATTATACGTAATTTTGACTAAATTGTGTCTCGGAACGTCATAAGTTGTAAGACATTCCAAAAGAAGATGATTCGGTTAAATTATGTTATATTGGTGTCATTGTTATAACCCAACGTTACCAAGTAAAACATAATGTCATTTTCTTTTGTTTTTAATTTGTTAAAGTTAATTAACATAAACACAATATATGAATATCACTAAAGTTAATTGTTATTAATGTGAAGGAATCAATTTTGCAAAGCATTAGTTTAAGACATAACATTCTCAAATGCACCAACTAATGCCTTCACTCTATTCCTTCTTTGCTCGCTGCGAAGCGTACTTAACGTCTCATCTATCACACGTTTACATGTTGCGGTATCCTTCTTCCCATAAGCCACAACTTGTTGGTTTTGGTTCACCACTTCTGATGTTGATTCTTCTTTTTTTGGTACCTCTTCGACACTTTCTTTAATTCCTGGTCTCTTTGGTTTGGGTTTTTCGTATTCTAGTTTTATTGGTTTCCTTTCTTCTTCTTCTAGGCCACTAGATTCTACGTTTTTGACATCTTTTGATCCAAAGTTTACCTCTTTCACCACTTGTTCATTTTCTTTATCTTGATCAACTATAGGACATGGATCATGATCATCTATTACAACAAAAGTCTCGTCTACTTGATCTTGGTAGTTGATTTCAATATCATGATCATCTATATGTTCAATGTTTATAGTTTCATCAATTGCTACATATTCTTGAGCACATGTATCGGATTCTAGCATGGCTTGAAATCCTCTTACGTCTATATGAACTAAAGGCTCCAAAAGAGGGATTTTGACACCTTCTTCATTCTCCATTTCACGATGTAAGAGATCGCGATCCTCATCATCGAGATGTTGGTTAATGCCATACTCTAATGTTGGAATGTCGTAATTTATGATTGAGATAAGTTTATCATCTTCCTTATGAATTAAGATGTTATGACCTTCGTCAGATGATGTTTGGACATCTATCAACACTGGCTTCTTCTCAACAACCACGGTCTTGCTTTCTAAACCTTTCGTTGGTTGTCTTGTTTGCTTCTTACCATTAACATGTTTCTCCACGATATTCACAAAGTTCTTTGACTTCATAGGAGGAGGGGGTTTCCCAACTTCCTTATGTCTTGTTGGACCGGTTGTTTTCATGTATGAACTTGTAACATTTTTTCCATTAGATTTTGATTTAGTTGCCACGACTTTAGAATGTGGTCCAAGCTTGTCTAATGACCGTCTTGGAGGCTCGGCTTTGTCAGAAGAAGGTCTTATTATTGGATCTCGAGCATACAAGATTGAACAAACTGTATGCTTACAATAAATAGGAACTTTTCCAGATTCCGTTGAGGTCAATGCCTTTATCCGCTCTAGAATTGAAGGAAGGTTTGGTTGCCCGATCTCAACTTTTTGAGGAAAGGTAGGAGACCTCCCTCTTGTTGTCTCCTTCATGTTTCTCCCTTTCGTTGACATTGATCAACCACCAATTTTTCGAGGACCTGCATTCAAACAAAGCAATTTTCATCGTTTTGGAATCATAATTCGTAGAAATCATGAGTAAGATTATGCATAATTGCTTACATAACCGTATGGTTTGAAAAATAAAAAGTTCAATATACTACAAAGTTTAACATAATAGTTGATTGGAGTATTCACATAACTTGCAGAAAATAAACAATATGTGTCATTTTGTTAGTTAGAGGGAGTACTAGTTTTTTGTTTCATAAAAAGATTGATTGAGTACATTTGTTTAAGTAATTTATAGCGAAGGGTTTGAGACTCCTTACAGGGTGAATCCGAATAGGTTTTGTATTGGATTGAATAGGGTTGTACCTCGATTTTTTATTATGTTCATATTGACATCAAGCGATCGAAACAATGGACCATTGTTTCATGTGGTGCAATTGTGTATAGGTAGGGTGGTCAATATGGAAGTGGTGAATTTGGATCAAATAAATTGCGATTTAGTTCTTATTGTTAAAGTTTTAACACATGAAGGTCGCCATGGTCTAGAAAGAAAAAAAAGAAGATCAATATGGCAAGCGCTGATATGGGTTACGACACATTTTATTTGGAGGGTGTGTAGAACAATATTATTTTCAAAGATTGAAAAATTCAAATAACCAATCTTTGCAAAAATGAAGTACAAGTCATTTCGGCTTAGAGATAAAAGTTTCAATATTTACCGACAAAAGATTGTTCTGGGACCGGACTATGGGTGGGTAAAGGGTCGTCTACAAAGTTCGATTTTGAAGTTTGTATATAACGTTTCCTTATTTCAAGACGATGATTGTTTAATACAAAAATTTTACAAAGAGATATTTAATACCTTGTTAGAAGAACGTTGATGGAAGTTGTGACGTAGGAAGAAGGTCCGCAGACGAGACAAGAAACTATAGCATTTCGCTAAGTTATATATATAGATGGTCGTTAACTAGAATTGATGGTTTGTTTGCAATAAGTCGATTAATTTCATCCGTCCAAATTAACATTGTTTACGGGACAACTAAATGCCATCCAATATTTACTTTTAATCATGTAGCAATGCTAAATAAATGGGATTATTTGACCACTCTAATTGCTTTTGTTTTAATCTTTTACAAAAAGAGTTACACACATGTGTTGAGAGGAAAGCATGGACTAGACAGTTTGATTTAAACATTTCCCTTTTATAATATACTGAATAAGTTTATGATGAATAAACGGTAGTATTAATAGTTATACACTTATACTTGATACTAATTCATAAAAACGTAATAAACTAAAGTTACATACTTTATATTAAGGATTAAGGATTTTGCTAGAATGTTTCCGCTAGATACATGTTTGTGAATTTAATATACTCCAATTTAACTAAAACAATTATGTATATTGTAAAATAGATTCAGTGAAACTGAAAACCATACATAATCAATATGTATTTAAATAAACTTTATCAATATATAAAAAAGTTAGAAGTTTTAATCAGTATATGTTAAATGCACAAAAACATGTATAAGTGGGCAAAATTTTAGCAAAAACCTTAATAATAAAAACAAATTTCTAATATAATCAGTCATGCAGGTTCAAATAATATATAGTTACATTCATAATCATTTTTAGATGCTCTTTTTCTAATATCATATTTTTAGAATGTAGAATCGGCTATTTATATTGATCCATACGCACTAAAATGTTTATTATATTAAAAGTTAAGTAAACAAAGCTAGTAAAGGAGAGAATATATAGAAAAAAAAGATGATTATTATTGATCTGTTTAGGACTAATATATAGAGTCACTATTTATAGTGTTCAAATCAGAAATACAATAAAGAAGATAATCAATATAATTAACTACTAATTATTTGCCATAATAGAGTAGGTTACAAAATGAAAAGAATTTGAATGTGTTCAACCACACATTAATGGTTCATAACATTTCCCTTTGGTTGCACATCATTCAAAATAATATGCGTGTGAATGTTGTCTCATTAAAAACCTTGCTAGAAAAAATCCAGTGGGATAAAACCATAGCTAAAGGAAAGAGAGTGCAACACATTGTTTCCCCTCATAATCACATAAGCACATTGAGTCGACGCATACCAATACCATAAACCAACTTTTTAAATATTGATGTAGGAAGTGCCTTCGTAAATAAATCTGCCAGATTATCGCTTGAACGAACTTGTTCAACAATAATATCGTCGTTCTTTTGTAGGTCATGAGTAAAGAAAAAATTTGGCAAGATATGTTTGGTTCTATCACCTTTGATGTACCTTTCCTTTAGCTGAGCAATGCATGCTGCATTATCTTCATACAATACCGTTGGTTCGTCCTTTTCTGAATAAATACCACAAGATCTACGAATATGTTGCATCACATTTCTTAACCAAACACATTCTCGAATCACTTCATGGATTGCCAATATTTCTGAATGATTAGATGAAGTGGTTGTGATTGTTTGTTTAACAGAACTCCATGAGATTGTTGTGCCGCCACTTGTGAATACGTAACCAGTTTGAGATCGACTAGTGTGAGGATCAGACATATATCATGCATCTGCAAAACCAACTAGACTTGCTTTGGATGAGTTAGTAAAATACAAACCCATATCTTTTGTACCTTGAAGATAACGAAATACTTGTTTTACCCCATTCCAATGCCTCCTCATAGAACATGAGCTATATCTAGCCAACAAGTTTAAAGAAAATGATATATCAGGTCGTATATGACTGGCTAGAAACATCAATGCCCCAATGGCATTTAAATAAGGTACTCCGGGACCAGGAATCTCCTCGCCATTTTTGGGGGGTCAAAATGGGTCCTTTTCAACATCGAGTGATCTCACAACCATTGGAGTGTTGAGTGGATGTGATTTATACATATAAAATATTTTCAGGACCTTTTCAATATAGGCTTCTTGGTACACAAGGATAGCATCTTTAAGATGTTCAATTTGTAATCCAAGACAAAAATTTTTGTCTTACCAAGTTCTTTCATTTCAAATTCTTTCTTTAAGTATTCAATTGCCTTAGGAAGCTCTACGGGAGTACCAATTATATTTAGGTCATCAACGTAAACGGCAATTATAACGTATAATGGTCCAGATTTCTTTATAAATATGCATTGGCAACTAGAATCATTTTTATAACCATATTTTAATATATATATATATATATATATATATATATATATATATATATATATATATATATATATATATATATATATATATATATATATATATTTAAAGCCTCTTTCACGATATTATTGTTGTAGGAGTATATTTGATGCATGAAAGGTGGAATATGTTTTTCCAACTTTTCCTCATCACCTATCTTTTTTCCGTATACAGTCAGTTGCGAAGTGATTCTAAACATGGTCGAGTTATATTCACTTACCAACTTAAAAATTTGTAGCCTTAAGTTAACCCATTCATACCTTTCATTCAAATTGTTCCAAAGGACAAGTAGATCCTTAACAGTGAGATATTCGGTTTTCAAAGCATCGTGAATGTAATGGCGTAGGAAAATCATTGCTTTAGCCTTTTCTTGAGCATTTGTTTCATTTGCCTCTTTGATTGTGTTACCAAAGCCATTAGCATCAAGGTGCATTTTAACATCTAGCACCCAAAAAAAGTAGTTTTTTCCGATGATATCTAAATCCAAAAATCAAGCTTTGTAAAATTTGACATGATAAACTATATTGTAGTAACAAATAAAGGTACACATGATTTAGTTTTAAAGTAAAATATAAAAAATAAGACCGTTCAAGTATTCATGATCATCATTAATGCTTCAACGTTCCATATACTTGACACCGGTCATATAAATACATGGTCCAAATCATTGTGGATACCACTTTTTTCTCATCTGATCTCAACTCACACTTACTGAAGCTTAAACACAGAGTTCATACACTCTTGCCTTCATCCTCAACCTTGATCACCCTAGGTTCGTCAAGAACTTGTTGGGTTTGCACTGTGATCATCACAGGAGATCTAAGGTTGACATCACCTAAACCATAATCATTGTGTTTGACAATCGTTGCTCGAACAAACGACAAGTTTATAATTGCGCCTTTTCATTATTTATGTTTAAAATCTTATAAAATTATCTAAAAATAAAAATTGAAAAGTAAATGAAAAGATACATATTACTCTCCATATTAATTTTTGATACTGCATATGGGTTTGTGCCAAAAAATATTTTTTTATTTTTTTTTGGGCCTGGTTATGGTTTTTGGATTGGGCTTGACTTTATTTTCATTTACATCTTGGGCCTTTGTCTGCTTTCTTTGTTAGTGACGTGCACCGTCTTTCTTACTCCCTTACACGTGTATAAGCTTTCTTTCTTCATTGTTTTCATTGTTGTTGTTGTTTCAGGTTCCTCTGCTTGCGTTCCTTGTTATATATCAAATTTGCTATAAAAAAAAGTAATAAATGTGTTTTAATTTAATTTAATTATTGTTATTAATAGTGGCTAGGGTCAAAAACTAACAAATTTTAGAGTTATATATATATATATATATATATATATATATATATATATGAGATGACTTGTATTATCGAAACTTTGTTTTATCGTAAAAGTTCTTATGGTGGATGATAAATGTAACATTGATAACGATGGGAGGAAAAAAAAATATAAATGTTGTATTATAATGGTAATATTTGTTTGAAAAACGGTTTAGCAAACTAGTTTGAATTCTAAAAAATCATTAATCCTAAATTCTTTCAGAAACATGAATGAATTCCGATTTCACAAATTAAACGATCTAATGGAATTCTAAGAGATTCAAATCGATCGGATATTCAACCAAATAGGATGCAAACAAAATTCATAACTCCATATCCCTATAAATTTTATCAGATTTCGTGAATCAAGAGAGACTTTAATTTTTGAGTTTATTTTGCATAAAAACAATCTCACAGTTAGCATACAGTAAAAAGTGATAGTCACCACTTCCCCTAATTTGGAATTTTCTTGTTTCTGCTCAAGTATTCTATATTTTAATTAATTACATAAAGACTTTTTAATTTCAAATTTCCTTATGTAAAAGTAATGACATTTTTAATAAAATTTGTAAAAGAATATTCAATCCGTTTCACAATAATTATTAGTTTTGTCATAAAATATTGTCTATAAATAAGTTTGAACTTCAAAAGTATATTAATTATTTTACTAATATATCGTTAATAAATTTTCACAAAACTGATATTTTAACAGTTCATTCACAAAGTAGGGGTGAAATGGTCGTATAATCATTATCTAATGTAATAATTATGAATATGAATTTCTAGCTTTTTTTTTTTTCTTTTTCGAGCGTTGAGAGAATAAAAAAAAAACCCTCAATGGGCGCGTTATGGCGGACGTGTCCCCCCCCCCCCCCCCCCCATAAAGCCGTTATAGCTGGGTGGGGTGGGGGGTGGCTTGAGCGGCGTTTTTTATTTATTTTCTTTTTCTTTTTCGAGCGTTGAAAGAATAAAAAATTAATAAATTTTTAAAAATAGCTAACGGCTAGAATTTTAAAAGTTTTTTTTTTCTTTCTAACCGTTAAGAGAGCCGTTTTCGGAAAATGAAATTTCTTCGTATGCCAACACATGATATGACGCCAGAGGATTCCGGCCGAAGTCGAAAGGCAGAAGGCCGAAATACGCGTCGAATTAGCCGCCGAACCATACGATTAGTTTTTTATGTATTGTTTTTTTATCGTTTAAGTATTTATGTATCGTTTTTTAAGTATTATTTTTTTTATCGTTTAAGTATGTATGTATTGTTTTTTTTTTTAGTTTTTAATGTATTGTTTTTTTTATTTTTAATATTAATCTAAGTTTATTTTTATTATTAATGTATTTTTATTATTAATAATGTATTAAAAATAATATGAGTAAAAGGAAAAAAAATGAAAAATAATAAAACTGGTGGGTCCGATTTTGGTGTATGGCTGGGGTTTTTTTCTTGTGTTATGTTATGAATGATGTTATGGTGACGTGGTTATAACACCACCCAAAACGTGTTATGGATGAGAGTGCTCTAAGAGTGGAGAGTAATAATTCGCTTATGGGGTTGTCATATGTTACATTAACAAAATAACCCACAATATGATTATCAAATTTTAGAAGAATGACAACCCCACAACTTAGTTGTCGATTTTTTTTAGACATTTAATAAAATAAAAATAGCATATGTGTTTAGATTTTTATTTAGGGTTTATAAACATTTAATGAACATCATTATTACCTTATTTATAATGAATCATAACTCACATTTCATATATGTATCGAATCTAATAATTGGAAAAATGAAAAGTTAGATGTGATCCGTTATAAATATGGTAATGTTAAAGTTCATTAAATGTTTGTTTTTCAAATTTGATGATCTTATTTATCGTTCTGGAGACGATGAATATCAAAACCCATATAAATTAAAATGTTGTGTCTTTGTATAAAATATATGTGTTTAGATTGTTTATCTATAGTATAAAGCATTTCATCTTTTACTTAAAAACTAGATTATTGTCCCGCGATAACGCGGAAAAAACATAAAAAATTAATTGTAAATTTTATGTTTATGTGGATTTTAAGTTATTATGAGAAAATAATGTTATACTGATGTTTATAGTTATAATAACATATACACTTCATGTTTTGATGTTTTGTATTAGGAGATTCTAGAATAATAATAACGTAATCACAGTCCAAATTGAACGATTCTATAAGCATATTAAAATTATGTTTTTTATTTTAGTGGAGATGGAATAAAAAGAGATAATGTAATTATGTATTGTAAGAGGGTGTAAAATAAAAATAATATTTGATGACTTCATCAATCTGATCTAACGGTTGATATGAAAAAAGTGAACCCATCCAATGAACCTTACTTCGCCATGTTGCATTTAAGACCCATCTTTTATTATATATTAAAGATTGAAAAATTAAGTAAAGTTAAAATACTAAAATACCCTTTTCAACACTAAACAATTTTTTTTAAGTTATATCTAATTAAATGTCATTAACGATACATGTTTTTAATTTTAGAAACTCTAACAATAGTTTAAATGATGTTTTAAAATTTTAATTTGATTTTTATTAAAGATAAGGGAGTTAATAATAATATAATTAGGTTATGCTATGATATGTTTCAGTTGAAATGTATGGAATAATTATTTGATTTGGTCAAACTATATTGACAAAATCAAATTATTTTTAACAAAACTTAGTCTATAATAATAAATTAAATTTATAAACTTGTAACCGATAATTTAGGACCATAAACTATTTATTTGAGAAAATGTGAATTAGGAAAAAACAAAAGCTTTGTGAACATAAAAATTTGAAATAGTTAGACTAAGAATAAAACTTTTATTTATGTAATAATTATTTTTTTGTATCAAATTATTTTTTATATCACTATCTCAAATGAGTCAATAAATAAAGAGATCATAAATTATTTTGAAACATAATTCTTATAACTTTTTACGAAAAATCTTTTCTTTCTTTCCTTTTGTCTTTTTTGCTACTTTCGTCCTTAACGAGAAGAAAAAAGAACCTACGGTTATTCTAGGAGAAGCATTGTAATATACGAGTTTTTAGTAAAACATATTTAGTAGTTATGTTTTTTCAATTTAAGCTCAGATTCTCTAAGGGATAGGGGATTTATTTTTTACATATTTTAAATGTATTATCGGATTTCCAACATGACGCACACATTTTCTATAATATGATGTGGCCTATGAGACACTTTTAATAAAATAATTAGACACCGCATAATTCTTATTAACCGAATGAAAATTTTTTATGGCCCAAAGGGCCGAACCGAAAACCTTTATAGCATAGTTCTTTTTATTGTCAAAAAATTCAAACTATAAATCGTTACCACAATGTAAAATTTCGCCTCCACTGCATAATTCTTTTATGGCTTAAAATAGCTAAACTATAAATTGTAACTCCATAATTCAATTAAGGGACCAAAAAACATAAACTATTAAATTCAGCATATATATATATATATATATATATATATATATATATATATATATATATATATATATATATATATATATATATGTTCATTAATCGAAGCTCGATCTGCCGCTCACGAGATGAATGAAAGCTACTAGATAAGTGATCACCACATATAAAGCTTTTAATGTCCGTAGGACTGAACTATAAGTAGTTATCGAATGATATTTTTTATGGATGAAAAGAACAAATGAGAAACAACGGAAAATCGATATGTATATAATAATTTTTTTTATGGCCCGAAGGGCCGAATCAGATTTTGTAACCGCATAATTCTAATTATTTCCGAATCCAAACGAATACCAGTAGCGCACGATCCTTTTGATGGACCGGAAAGTAAGAAACCTTACTACTTATAAAATATTATTACTATGTCTCGAAGGACCGAACTATATATCGTTACCACGTAGTTCTTTTTACGACTCAAAAAGCTAATCTAGAAACTATGAGCGCATAATTATTTTTATGAATGCGAAGAGGCAAGTTAGCAACCAATACAATAAACATATATATCACGAGATTAATGAGAAATAACTAGAAACAATTATCGCAATGCAATTTTGGTGAGAAAAAGAACTTATACTCACCGTTGCATCACGCAAGTTTTATACTAGTTTATAGATGATGTAAAAGCAATAAAAGAAAAAAAGAATTAAAAAACTAGTCGTCAAACAACATTATTTAAAAAAAAAAAATTAACTATTGAAACTAAAAATAAAAATGAGAAAAGATATAAATAAATAATAAACCATAACGGCTTGTTATATGGTTAACGATTCCCACAACAAAGATAAACGGAGTGATAAAGAGGCCACAACAAGCACAATCACAACAACCACTCCGGATGCTCTAAACATCTAACATTTCATAAAATAGCAACTATTTTTTTGATAATTCTATAATTTTATTTCATATAATTATAATTATAATTATAATTATAATTATATAGTGGTTAACCATATTTACTCAAGAAAGGTCAAGTCATGAGTAGTAAAATAAGATAAAAAGTAGTTAGTGGTTGAGATAAGTGCCTGATAACAAGGAAACCAAAATAACTAAATAAAAGCGCGTGGATTCCAACGCGCCCTGGATATGCGTTACCATACTTAGGTGGCGGGGAACAGCCTGGTTTGCCTGCCAATTTAAAAAACCCCTCTCCTTCATTTCTTTATTCATTCCCCTTAATATATATACATACATATATCTATATCTATATATTTTAATGAACCTCTCCTACGTTTGGATATATTGCGTTTTGATTGATCCAGAAATCCCGATAAATAAAGATAACCCCCATTAACAAATCAACTATTTGCATGTTGTTGTATTCAAGAAACACACAATGCACACAAACTGTTTGTATAAATGCCTCAATGATAAAAAAAACAGAAAGATAGATTCCTCAATTTAGTATTTCAATTATTTCTGACATTAAAAAACCTCACATTCATTTCACTATATATTATATATATACATATAGTATTTTATATGTATAGGTTATATATATAGTATATATAACATGTTGTGAAATGCACATGGCCTTTTGAGCTTCTTCTCTTCTCACATGGTTTGTCTCTCCACATTCTCTCTCTCTAAATGATTAATTGAATGAAGTAAAATTTGGTTATTTTATTCATTGACTCAACATTTGTAAGATACTTTCTAGATCTACAGTGAAAAAGGGTTTTTCTGCAGAGGATCATGAGGTTTTCCTAAATACCTTTTTCGAAGCGAAAACGATCATTGGGTGTCGAAAAATTTGATGTTTTGAGACTAAAGTTTGGTGCTTTTAAGGATTTTGAGAAGGATTTTGTGTATATGGTGTTCATGTTGTTCTTTAAGTATAAACAGAGGACTACTACGAGTTTTTCGATTATGTCAATGGGGAATATGTATTGGTAAGTATTAGTTTTCGCCTTGTAAAATGTTTGCATCAATAGTTTAATTTGAAATTTGTGAATTTTGATGATGAATTTAAATACTGTTAAGCTGGAAATTTTAATATATGATCAGTTTTTGTAGTATTTTAAATATGATAATCCGAGCTAGGATTCCTCAAACCCTTGTATACATAGAATTCTTTGCGAATTTTAAACTTCACGTCTGTTATAAAGACTTGTTAGACTTATGTTGATCATAATTCGGTTAAATTTTCATATGCAGAAACAAACGAAAAATAGGGTTCCCTGATGCTATAAACCATAATTCACTAGAAAAAAATATCAGATATCGATACTTGTTTTTTTATATTTCGGATATTCTAAAATGGTTCACGAGATGGAGGATGACCAACTTGAAGATATGGAAGTTGAAGATTTGGAAGTTGAAGTCCTCACTTCAATGTGGCCGGAAGATATAGATGAAGCTGGTAAAAAATTCAACGTTGAAAAACCAGGACTTCACGACAATATGTTAGAGGATATGGCTTTTGTTGAAGAACCTAGTATAGTCGACTTTAAACGGTTAGTAGAACTCACAAGTTATAGTGAAAAAGGGTCCTCACAGTTATCCAACCTCGTACAAAATTGGGAGTATAAACAGGAAAACGCTGTAAGGCTTTTAAGGGAAGAACTTGAAACTTTAAGCAAACAGCAACGCCAAGTTGAGTTAAAAAAGTTAGAAATATACGAACAACATCGGTTTGAAGAGGTAAGCTATGGAGGTGATAAACGACCTGTTTCTGTATTAAATGAAGATTATGAAATATTCCAAGAGGTTCCTAGAAAAAGAAATGATGTTATTGTCGAAGATAAGCGGGTAGAAATAGACGCAGAGTATGATACCGTTATTTATTGGAAGCAACAAGCTTTGCATTTGGGTAAATTATTGGAAGCTAGTGTTCAACGAGAGCAAATACTTTTGGAGAAATTGGAGGAAAGTATTGAAAACCTTGAAAAACAATCTTCGCCTGTAGAAGAACTTTCGCAGGTTTTAAAACGAGCTGATAATTTCTTGCATTTTGTTCTTCAAAATGCACCTGTTGTTATTGGTCATCAGGTAATTTTGATTTTTATGCAGTAAGTTGTTGTTAGTACGGTTTCTAACAAACTAATGATTTTTTTATTGTTTTGATCTTCAGGATAAAGAGTTGCGATATCGCTTCATCTATAATCATTTTCCAAGTTTAGGCGAAGAGGTAGGGTTTTTTTTTTTTTTTTTTTTTTTTTTTTTTTAAGATAAAATCTTCAATGAGTTGGAAACAAGCACTTTAATTTTTCATATATTTTTATATGTATTTATATATATTTTTATACTTTTATGGACAGGATATTATTGGTAAAACAGACGTAGAAATATTTAAAGGTGGAGGTGTTAAAGAATCCCAAGACTTTAAACGAGAAGTTCTGGAGAGAGGAATACCAGCAAAAAGAGAAATCACTTTTGAGACGGAATTATTCGGAGCTAAAACATTTTTAATATATGTTGAACCTGTTTTCAGCAAAGATGGAGAGAAACTTGGCGTAAATTATATGGGCATGGAAATCACTGATCAGGTGAGACCACCTTTTATGTTGCCAATATCACTTATCGTCATAAGTCCTTAAAAAAGTAACAATCCCGACCTCCTAATAATGTAACAGGTAAAAAAGAGAGAAAAGATGGCAAAACTACGGGAAGAAATAGCTGTGCAAAAGGCTAAAGAAACGGAACTTAACAAAACTATTCATATTACAGGTTGGCAAGCTTTCTTTGCTCCTTATAAATTAAAGGGATTTAAAACAGATTTTGAACGTTTTTAATAATCAACTTCTTGTAGAGGAAACAATGAGAGCAAAACAAATGTTGGCAACCATGTCACATGAGATAAGATCTCCATTATCGGGAGTTGTTAGCATGGCAGAGATTTTATCAACTACAAAACTCGATAAAGATCAGAAACAACTCTTGAGTGTCATGTTGTCTTCTGGTGATTTAGTCCTTCAACTTATAAATGACATCCTCGACCTTTCCAAAGTTGAATCAGGTTCACTTACAATCCTTTATAATTGGTGTTTCCTGTATTAATTGCATACTAATTTTTTCCTAGAGGTTGGGCAGGTTGGGTCTCGGGTCATTTTTAGAATAGGTTAACCTGCAAACACTTTTTTATATCCAGCTTTCAATTTTGTTATATATAATAAAACGATTTAGGAGGTTGAATGCATTAACAGTTCCACTTCTAGCTAACTTTGACCTGTTTGAGATGAAACACAACCCGGATCAACCCTTTTATAAGTAAATGGGTTGAAATTACCAACTCTACGTGTTTTCCTTGTGAAAAGGTATGTATCAAAGATGCTAATTTAAGGGATTGTTTTTAGGGGTTATGAGGCTCGAGGCTACAAAGTTTAGACCTAGAGAGGTAATCAAGCATGTACTTCAAACTGCTGCAGCATCTTTGAAAAAGATGCTAATTTTGGAAGGACATGTCGCAGATGATATTCCGTTGGAGGTTAGATCTTTTGAATATCGAGTCAAAAGTCAAGATAGTCAAATAAAAAGTGCAGAAAAACTTCTAATGCTTTTGCATTTTTTAACTTCATGTTCTAATTTCAAATTCAGGTTATTGGTGACGTTCTACGGATTCGACAAATCCTCACCAACTTGATCAGGTATAACTACCGAAAGTCAAACAATTTTTTTTTAAGTGACAATGGTGTATAATTTATCATGTGAAAGAAAAAAAATATAAAACTATATACCACACACTGAACAATTAATGATTTTGTGTATATCGTCTTAAGATTGTGTACGATAACTATTATCTCTTGCAGCAATGCTATCAAGTTTACGCACCATGGGAAGGTTGAGATCAATCTTTATGTAATAGCAGACCCGTATTCTGATGGCCATCAAGAACCAAAAATAAACTCAGATGACTCATCAGTTTCAACAGACAATGAAACTCATTCACATGAAACCGTTGTGTGGATACGTTGTGATGTGAAGGATACAGGGATAGGAATTCCAGGTACCTTTTAAATTTCCAATTAATTTGTTTGTATTATTTGAATTAGTGATTAGTGGTTTATTTTCCTATATTATATTTAATATTTATATCACTATGATGTCAGAAAATGCGTTGCCAAATTTATTCAAGAAGTACATGCAAGCCGGTGCAGATACAGCTCGGAAATATGGTGGGACTGGATTAGGTTTAGCAATCTGCAAACAGCTGGTAATATTTTCTAGATTAATTCTTTTTGTGTGTAATTAAACGAAATGGAAAGATTAATAGCAGACTCTAATGGTGGCAAAATGGGTGGGTTGGATAACGGGTCAAAGTATTTTGTACCGACTGAATCGGGTAGAAAATACTTTTCTTCCAAAATCTTTAACCTTTGTATATATATTTAGCATTTCTATTTAAAATTAAAAATATTTTTTAAATCCAATTATAAACAAATTTGAATCGGCTTATTTACCTCAGGTTGAGCTTATGGGAGGACATCTCACTGTATCTAGCAAAGAACATTTCGGTTCAACATTTACATTCGTTCTACCTTATAAACTGTCACACGCATGTGAAAGTTCAGATGATACCGATGGGTTTGGAGATATGAACGATAACGAGGAGTCAGATGACGACATTAGTTGTGGCTTCTTCCAGTTCCAACCACACACTTTAGGATCTGTTTTTACTTGTAACGGTTCCGGAAATCCTCATAAAGAGAGAATCAGTCCCAAACAAATTACCTTAGCAGATAAAGATCTTTCTTGTTTTGATACCTCATCAGAACCCGAAAAACACCCTAAAGATTTAACCATGGTCCCATGTGAGGCGAAAAAGGATTTTAATAGAAGTTTAGAGCATAGTTTTGCTAACGGGGGAGAAGTTATGAAATTAGAAAAGAAACCGAAGATTCTTCTTGTGGAAGATCAGGTGGTTAACGTAATGGTGGCAAAAAGGATGATGAGGCAGTTGAATCAAGACATGGATGTTGTAAATAATGGAGCTGAAGCTGTCCGTGCTGTTCAAAGTTGTGCCTATGATCTTATTCTTATGGTATGTTTTTCGTCTCATTCTAATTTTATGTGTTCTTGCTAAGTAGAAGTTCTTTATCTTCGTTCAGCTTTAAGTAGTGTTCAGTATAATCGAATCTTACAAGGAATGGAATTTTCCGTTTCGCGGAAATGTAAATTAGTAAATTGTTTTGTCTAGGTTACAATATTGTGGACAAACTAATTGCACCGAGACAACGGAGTTTAAGAAAAGTATAATTATCGCAGCCTATGTTTAGTAAAATGACGGTGTTACGCTTTTACCAAATAAATTAAATGTTTCTTTGAGTTTTGTGAAACTAATTTAATCAAGGCTAATATAGGAAACATAATAAATTATACTTTTTTCTAGAAGATAAATTTATTTTGGGACGGAGGAACAGTTTTATAATTTTTTTTGTACATAATGTACAGGATGTATTCATGCCTGTAATGGATGGCCTTGAAGCTACTAGACTCATTCGTTCATTTGAGAAAACCGGCAATTGGGATGAAGCTAGGAAGGCTGGAGTTGAATTTAATGATTCGTCTTCATACGATCAAATATCAAAAGAGAACAGAACGAAAGTCCCCATTGTTGCAGTAAGTACCATGAACTAATATATTAGTGTCGACTCTAAACACTTTTTTGTCCAAAAATACGTTTTTATAAATATTTAGTGTCAAATATGCTTTCAAGTATTTTTTGGATATATATTTGTTTTTTATTTTATTTTACGTGGTTGGCCTAGAGAGATAAACATAACCTCTTAAAACTTACGAGAATTAATGGTATTGAACAGATGACTGCAAATGCAATGTCGGAAAGTGCAGAAGAATGTTTCGAGAATGGTATGGATTCATTCATAACAAAGCCCGTTACACTTCAAAAATTAAAACAATGCCTTGAACAGTATATCGAGTGATATAACACCACCTTGTAAATATGTGTGTGTCTGTATAAAAATGTGAATGCGGGTTAGGAAAATTTTGTAATCTATGTTTGGTCTTTTTCTCGTCCGCTTGCTTTTATTATTTTTCCTTTTCCCAAGTGATTCCGATTTTCTAGAGGGTTGAATATAGGGAAGTAATGTTCTTCTAGAGGTTTGTTTTGTAGTTTAGCAATATAAGTAGGACGAGTCGAATACCATTCAAGCTAACATTTATAGTTCTGTAAGCATAAACTAGTTTTAATGATTCAAACAGTTTAAAATAGTTGACGATTTTGTAAATTTAGTTGTTCGTTATGGCGTAGTCCCCTTCTCATTTCTTGAACGATTATATGGCAAGATGCATGAGAAATTTTGGCTGTTTTTTGTTGTTAGATTTTGGGAACTAGTTTTTCGCTTTAGCGTCATGCACCTTTCCCTTTACTTGAACTTTTATATGTTAAACATTCGAACATGAAAATATTGTGACAATGAACTTGTACCTTAAGGGAGATTGGTCCTTTCGGGTATGAAAAATTGTTGATTAGTGTTTGAATTTGTTACATCTTGAAATTGAGATTAGTTGAGAAAATGATTAATCAAGTCGTCGATCTTTGTTTATGTTCGTATCTATTTGTTATCATCACAAAAAAAATTGTAAACTGATATAACAAATCACACATTGTCTTTACCTGAACCTTCAATCTTTTGATTGACGGGTCAACTCATTACTCATGTACTGTTTGCGATACCCTTTGATATATTAAAATCTAATTAAACAAAAAATAGTTTAATATTCGTTATATAAGAATATTTTATGGTTCTAATCTAGCTACTTAACATTAACTAATCAATAGCTGTTGAGATGTTAACATGATCTCTAATCAAAAAGATTCTTTTCGTCCTGTTATGAGCTTAGTCAAATCGAAAATAAACCATGATTAAAATTACACAAAGTTACAACATACAACCAACATTTATATATGTTTCAAGACTCGTAACAGTATTAGGAAAATAAGAGTTAATTCAAAGGGGATACGCAAAAAAAAGTTTCTGTAGATGAAACTGCGATTTGCATTTAGTCAATGGCGTCATAATACAATTAACATAAAATTTAGAAGTTACATATACATCAATCACACTTTGAATTACAAATGGTTAGTCAAACACTAGATTCGCCAGAATACATAGACTCGATAATACAGTTTACCTACACTCTACCTAAGCATGAACACAAACTTGGTTTTTACCCGTCAAATGAAGCAACCAGGCTACAGAATACAGACTAACAAATAAAGTTACATTGTCGTGGCACATGAACAAACGTTGTTCATTCATGCAACATCTAGTAAGCAAAGTTACAGAATTAACCATCCTTCACCTGTCACTTATCACTTACCTCTTTCCTTTTTCCCACTACGGGTGTTTCTACTAGCTCTGGTCGCTCCTCGTTTTTCATTTGTAATCAAACTGTAGTTGTCGGTGTTAAAACTGTCCTGAGAATCGTTGATAAGGGGTATATCTGATGATTCGGTCATGAGAAAACAATTTTTGTCTACTTGATCTTTATCATTAGCAATTCTATTTTCCGCGTGAAGGTTTCTATCATCTTCTTCCTTCTCTAATTCGTTTCCATTATTAGAAGGCCTAGTGCTTTGCTGCTTACCCTTTGCAAAACAACCAAAAGTCTTGATTATAATAGGTAGGGTGGAATACTCGGTCCAGAACAATAGTTTTTTTTTATAAAAATAAGTAGTGTCAAATAGAATGATAATAATGATCTATTTTTTTAATTTTTATAATTAAGAATGATTTAGGAGGTTTGATGCATTAAAGTCTTAATGATGCACTTTGACCCGTTTAGCTTGTTTGACCCATTACAAATGAAATGAAGCCCGCATCAACCACATTCCAACTAAACTGGTCGATATTGTCGTTTAAATAAGAATACTAAAAACTACAATTAGCATTATATCGATGTACACCCTTTCCCATGATGATTGTAGCATTTGACTACATATTAAAAAAAAATGCTTATCTATAAGTTAAAATCATGTCAATAACGAGCATTCTGAAATACGAATTCAACTTAAAAGTACAAATATGGTGGACCAAAACCGACATCACAAAACTCTGTAAGATGGACAATTTAACTATTAACTTAAGAGTGCATCGATGCAATTAGTATGGGACAGTCAAAACGAAAATTCTCCAATTCTTATTAGATGAAAGGACTAGGGAGCACCTCGAAAAAGATGAATTAAGAGTGGTAAACTGGTAATTACATTAGTCTATGCGAAAACTGCTTGATTTGGGCTTGTTTTTAATACTGAGGGTCTAAGAGGTAAAAATTTAGAAACTTAATAAGAAGGAAAACAGGTAAAACGGCTTGATTTGGGCTTCTAACCATATTTATATGACTTCAACTTAAACAAAGACAACAAAAATGTCAACCAATCAACCCAGCCCGAATTCATTGCATACCTGCTCCAGAACTGGCATTGTAGGATGGGATTTGGTGGATAAATCATTTTGAGCAGTCATCATATCTGATTAGGTGTTTTTAATTAGTATGTATTTCAGACATCGGAAATATTTCAAAACAACCATATGCCCATTGTCATAAAAAACTTGAATCAATCTGAAAACACAAGGTAATAAGCACGCTAACCTGAGAGGCTAGGAGTATCCCCATCTGCAGCCAGGTTTACAATTCCATCCACCGATTTTGGTGTTCCCAAATTGACTGGCTCATCTCTTTCCACAACAGTTTTCGACTTCTCATTTGCAAATGAATGTTTTGGCGTATGATATTCTGGTGTGGATGATGCTAGCTTTAAGGATCGGTGGCTGCTTAACATATCATCAGTTGCCTTGGTGCGCACCCGACGAATTTCTTCCTGAATGTTCCATGATCCAGCAGAAAGGAAATCCCTCTACACCATTTAAAGTTTAATAAATCAGAAAACAGATAGATTTTGGCTACATGAGAAAAGTAGTGAAATACCCCGTTGTCCCAAACTTAAGTTTCCTGTATTACAAGTAAATCCATTATCACTTTTCTCATAAGCAATCGTTACAAAATATTGGTGAAACTAATCTTGATCAGTAGGTTTCCTTAGTTTTGCCATATTGGGGGGTACTTAAGGTATTTAATTATTAGCCAGAGACGATCTTAATACTACACGACAAAACACAGTCCACCAATATTTTGTAACTCAAAACATTTTGAAGATATTTCAGTCCATGTAGAAATAGAAAGTGAAGAAGCGGTGATCATTTTCAAATAAAAAACATGAAGTGCATTGAAATCATCACCTTTGCTAGGAAAGAAGTTGAACCACCAGATGAATATGGCGTTCTTTCCTTGAACAAATCTACTGATAAAAGAGATGGGGTTGGTGAACTTTCATGATTTATAGGAGATGCCCATGAAGGTCGAGCTTTCATATATGATTTGGCCACATCAATCGGTGAGCCTGCATCCCCTTCAGTAGCCTGAATAAAAAAAGAATATTATTAGCATATGAATTTTACACCAACTATCAAAACCTAAAACAAATTTTTTAGTAACTATTTATAATATGGTTAAAATTTTAAATATAGAGATGTGTAATGGGAAGTGTTCAATTGAACAGTGGTTTTGAGAACCAAATAATTATGATGGAGGATGATTATGAAAATAGTTTTCAAATGACCTTGGATCACGATGATCATTTTGTAAAAGTTAACAATAATACATTCCTGGTAATGAAAGAAAACAAAGGCAGCATATAAAATGATTAATGGGGTTGTAACTACTAAGCAAAAAAGTTAATTGCTTAGATATTAGTTCATTTCATAATGTTGGGGGTAATACTCATTTATCGTATAATAACAAATAATAATACATTACTACCACAAATTTCAATAATACAATTTATTACCTAAACACATATTCAGGTTTCAACTTTATTGTTGTTACTTGTTATAATTACAGGGTGAAAGAAGTTATAGATCAAACTAGACATGTGTAAGCCTAACCTTTGGTGTCGTTAGAGATTTGAGAGCATAGTTTCCATTATCCAAATCTGATTTTAAACCAGATCGAAACTTATTCTCTGCAACCCACTTTCTTGCTTCCATGATAGCTTGGCTACGGATATCAGGAGTCTCTGTTAATGGATTCGACCAAATATATTATTTGTTGATCATAAGGATATTTAGGCGGATAAAGAAATGTTAGATGTTCCTGAATATACCATTGTTAGTCTTGCTTGGTCCCGCATCCACATCCTCTCTCACTGAATGATCTACAACTCGTGAATTGATAATCTCTATTAGTCTATCACACTCTTCCCTGTTAGAAATATTATAGAAATATATGTTAGAAACTCTGAAATCAGTCACATACAAAGGACTTACTACCATAAGCACAAAACCAAAATCTAACACAGAACAATACAGGAACTGGAGCACTAAGAAAAGATGTCTAACACTTAGGTGTATGATATATTGCAATCACACACTGAATCTATCCACTTATTTCAGAAGATCTAAGTAAGAAAAAGTGAAGCACCTAAACTAAGCCCCAAGCCTTATGTGTGGTGCATAGTAATTGAATATTTGCCCAACATTAAGAAAAACTGAAGCACTTAGGGTGTGTTTGGTAGAGTGAAATGCAACAAAAGAAATGGAAATGGTCTCATTTCTATCGTTTGGTACATTAGAGAAATGATGGGATGGGAGAAATTGATTTCCGAGAAATTATTTCCTTTGTAATTTAATTTCCATCCGCTTTGTTGAGAAATTGTTTTTTCTACTAAAATTTCTCCGTGTTCTTTTTTGTGAGGAAAGGCCAGTCTAAATGAAAAGGAGGGTATAAAATGATTACATCACGTACAAGGCATATTCCACACAAAAATTTATGAAAATTTCAAAACCCTAGCCATAGCATCCATCTTCGTCTTGACCATGGCGGCTGCTCCACTGTCTTCTTCCCGTGGATTGAAGCTCCTCCACCTTTCTTCGTCGTTGTCGTATGTGTCCCTTAAGGGTAAGGTTTCTTTTTCCTTAAGTAAGAGAAAGACATCCGATTCGGTAAGAGGAAGGGGTGTTCTTCTCGTTGGTTACTCGTCTCCGATAAGAATAATCTAAATTAATTGCATAATTGTATATGATTCGTGATTAATTTTGATTCTACTCACAAGTAATTTCCTTTACAATCTGCTTTTTTTTTCAATACATATTGGCTGCAAATTGAATTCAAGCTCCTTTTTCCATTTATATTTCAATATTTTGCATTTAATTCAACAAATAGTTAACACTGTGCCCTTTTTTTCAATTCATATTGCTATTAATTGAGTTGAAGCTCCTAATTTCATTTTTATATCCGTGGTTGCTTTTTTTTCAGTTCAAAGGTATGATTGTCTTTTCGAATAAATTTTGGGCATTTTCATCATCCGGCGACTCGTTTTTACAACAAGAATCAATAGTTGTACGCTCTGCTGCAATCAAAGCCCCCACTGCTTATGAGGTTTCTAGTAAGCTCATCCTTCTTTGCCATTATTTTACGGTTATAAAAGTGTTGTTTGTGCTGTCTAAAAAGTGTTGTTTTGCTGTCAAAACATGTTTTTTTACTATAAAAAATGTGCAGTTTTTTTGTGTTAAAAGGTTTAGAGTCCAAATGTGCAGTTTTTTAGTGTCAGAACGTGCATTTTTAGCTGTCAAATGTGCTGTTTTTAGTGTCAAAACGTGCATTTTTAGCTGTCAAAATGTGCAGTTTTTAGTGTCAAAACGTGCATTTTTAACTGTCAAAATGTGCAGTTTTTTAGTGTCAAAACGTGCAGTTTTCTAGAGTCAATATGTGCAGTTTTTTAGTGTCAATACCTGAAGTTTTTTAGAGTCAAAATGTGTAGTTTTTCGCCTATTTTCTTGATCTTTCTTGTTGTCGAAACGTGATGTTTCTTGCTGTTAAAACATGTTATGATAGGAAGCAAGCGAATGTAACATCTATATGGTTGGGCTAGCATAGAAAACGAAGAATCATAACATCTTTATGGTTGGTCTCATCCGCATACCACATTTGAGAAGTTATATAGTCTAAACACACATCAACGAGGATTGTTGTCTAAACATGTTTTATCTTGATTAAAGTGATGTAACCATCTCTTATCTTAAAGTGTTTTTTTTAGTTGTATGAACAAGGTACTTTTGTTAATGAAGGCACATATCTAATTTATGTTAAAGTCTTCTAATAGTGCATTGTTTAGTGGTTTACTTTTACGTTCTTGGCTCGATGATATAAATTGTGATAGTTTGTTTGCTTTGGTATATACAAAATTGTCCTATCTAATTTTCCAATAGCGTCGTAGTTTGTAGGAAAATATATTTTATATATTTTATACTTGTGGCTCATATGCACGTAATGTGAATGTTCTACAAAGTTGAAATTGTAATATACACAATTGTTTGAGGTTTGCGTTTTTCATAAAATTATGATGTGATTTATTGGAAAAAATAATGTTTTCATTTCTCTGATTTTTTTTACCAAACACAAGAATTGATTTCATGTTCATTTCATATATCAATTTCTCTGGCTATACCAAACATAAGAAATTTTTAAATTTCTCAATCAATTTCATTTCTCTACATTTCTTTTCTCTGCTTTATTTCATTTCACTGAATTGCTCCATACCAAACGTGCCCTTAAACTATTAGCATTAGAAAAACAGAGAAATTTGCCCAACATTAAGATGCGGTGCATAGTGATTGAAAATTTCTAATCGGATATATAATTGTATAACAAGAAAATGTAAGTTCAAAGATTTTATGCATGTCAAAGTAAAAAGGCGTTAGTCATATGTAGATTGACCTTCAACCTAAAAACTGCCCAGTGTAAATGTGTTATGATCCCAATTACTAAATGAGAAGAAAAAATATTTCTTGGCCTATCAAGAATTTGTCAACAAGAACCATGTCATCCCAATAATAATCAACATAACATATAAATTGAAATGAACATACGGAAACGAACACCAGTAAATCTAGAAAAACATAATAGAATATATTAGATACTCTGCTGTTTTCTATGATGTAAACACCCGCCATATTTCACCTTATTTTCTGTAATCCCTCTCCTCTCTGTCATCTATTATCTTTTCCAAGGTTTCATGATTGCTACATAATGATTGGGCAGTAACTTTAACGGGAATTTCTATGTTAATAAGATGTCGGTAGAAGATGGTAATAAGAATGCTTAAAAAGTAGATGGTATCACATTTCCTTCAAACTATTCTATAAAGAAGTATAAGAGAACTAAACAATTTTTGGGATGCTTACATTTGTTATCGACTTATGGTCTAATGGAGAGATGGAAACTTAGAGTTCCCAATACTAAAAACCAAACTGCATGCAGTATTCCATCAACAAAAGAATTAATATTACTTGCACAAAGCGAAATGCAATTACTATTGAGAACCACCATGGGTTTCCCAGATTAGGTCCAAGGAAATTAGTACTTTGAAGTTATTAAATGATTTAAATTTCATCTGAAAAACAAAGAACTCGAAGCCAAAAGTTAAAAAAGAAACACTCATCGTAGTATCCACTCACTAAATGTCAAACACCAAATATGCATGGACTCGATGTAAAAATTATATGCAAAGAAGAAACAAGAAACATAGAAAGCAACAAGATTTTCCACAATTCAGTAAAGTCCAAAGAGGATAGAATACTATTAAAAAGTAATGGTACAATAAAATGACCAAAAGATACCTCGAATAATGTTCAAGCATAAGTAGCTCCTCAATTAACTGCAAAGTTTCACTCTTATGAGACGAACTTCCCTTCTGCTGCTATAGAAAAGTATACGTAAAACTTTGGTATTGCACTAATATTTTCATAGCTAAAAAGAACATACAATCAAGTTTTCTCTTAACTGCCACAGTTTTTTGAAGGGAAAAGGATATAATAGGCATGTCTAAGTTTGGGAGTTTGACACTTTACGGATCAAATTATTAGCACCTAACATTGACATGTCTAAGAGTTCTCAACTATAATTTACAAAAACGTGTATGCAAATGCAACTATTTCAATTTATCAAATTAACAAATAGTTCAAATAGAACACATAATGAGAATAAAAACTTAGACAGTTACCTGATTCAACTCAATTAACTCGTCAGAAGGGTTTTCATCGTCTCCATAATCATCTTCTGCAAAAGATAAAAGGAATAAACAAATCAAACTATCGAACTACCCAAATTTTCTGATTCACTGAAACAATTTTATTCTAGTATCTTCTGACTTCACATATCATTTTTTATGGGCTTAATCCTACAAATACAATCCACTGGTTATTTAAGATTTAAAAATAGATCATCATCCACAAACCATGGCCAAATTAACTCGTTGTCAAGGTGATGTAAGTAGAATCACCAACAAAAGAAAGTCCTCTCATTTAAACCAAAAAATGGTCGTGTCATAGAAATATCGAAACACAACTTGGAATGAACAACTCACTGCAAAACTTGAATGAACCAAAAATACCTAAACCAGACCTCTAAATTAAAATAACAGACAGTTGTTTCAACTTGGATAGCACGGTCTCAAACTGACGACCTAAATTAAACTAAATGAATAATATCCGATATTAACTTCTTATATAGACACCTGGATTCGTAATCTCAAAACGCAAAAACACGAATCGACTATAATTAAACACCAATAAACAACTTTCTAGGCCAAACTAACTACATTGACTACCACAAGTGCAACACACACATAACTACACCTCGAAAATTATACAAAACATCGACTAGCAATTTTTGGGGGCAAAAAACATTCAAAATAAACACATCTCTATTAATTACAAAAAACCCGAATCGATTCTGTTCTATTCATTAGGTCAAATTACACTTATTCAAATTCATTAAATTATACCTGATTCAGAATCAGTAGCTTCTGAAGAAGAAGATGAGGAATGTTCGGCCCAGCTTTTCGGGTTCCAAAGCGAAGAAATGATTTTAGTAGCACTACCTGCAACAAATTTGGCCGGAGAAACGAGTCCACTCAGCCAATTAGGGTTTTCTGGTTCTATAACCGGAGGTTGGGGTTGTGACGGTGGAATTGGACGGTCGTAGGGGGTGGTCCTGGTGGTAGTTTTTCTAGATTTCAATATTTTTCCGCCGGATCTGCTCGCCGGAGTGGCGATGGGTGGCTGAGAACCAGGAAGCATGGTGGTGAGATTTGGAGGAGCGTTTTTGGATTAGGAGGGGGAAAAGTGAAATAAAATGTTTCTTTCAAAAATGCTATACTACTTTTTTATCGAAATATAAATGTAGCTATTTGCTAAAACGATGCCGTTATTTATTATTAATCTGAGTAGATGTTCGTATTAGTTGAATTAAAAAAAAATTCTGAGGGGTAGAAAGCGTAAAAGTATTATTTAAAGCTGAGGGGGGGAAAACGCAAAAGCATATAAAGTGCAGACAGGAAAAGCTAAAAGTCGTTTAAAGTTTAGGGTGAAAAAGCGTTAAATTTTTTAAAGTTGAGGGTGAAAAAGCGTTAAAGTTTTTATAGTTGAGGGTGGAAAACGTTAAATTTTTTAAAGTTGAGGGGGCGAAACCGCTAAGTCTTTAAAGTCGAGGGACTAAAATGAAAAATGCCAAAACATTAAAAAATATTATTTTGCACAAATCCATATGTATCTAGCTAATTTAAATGGAAGGGTAATGTCACATGATTCGTATAATGATCGGGTTTATGATATGATTAGGGTCGATAATTCGGTTGGGTTATTGGGTCGAGTTTTTATTGATCCAAATAATTTTGTGTCAGTTTGTGTCGACCCATTTTTGACCCAATTTAATTTCGTATCGGGTTCGGTTCGAGTTGTTTAAATTCGTGTTAGATTTGAGTCGTGTTTTTGTTGACATTTTACCCAAGGGCGGAGCTACATTGACCCGAGTGGGTTCAATCGAACCCGTTGAATTGTTTTTTTTAGGTTTAGCCTTAGTTAGTGTAAGGACTCATTGATTTTGCATACAAACATAACTAGAATTTAATCATGAACTCACTCGAAAAAATTCTGGTTCCGCCCCTGATTTTACCGACACAATTTTTAGTTTCTATTTCTTGGCATTTTAGACCATATTTAGTCGACCTCTTTACGAAGGCTCTGTCAAAGACGAAGTTAACTCACTTAATTGAGGGCATAGGACTTCGTTTATCTAGTAATCACATGTAAATCCGTGAATTTAGTATTTGGATATATGGATGTAATAAACAATTTTATTTATAAATGAAATAATATTTGTGATATTTTGTTTCATTTATTATAATAATTGTTATCCTATTTTTCATGTCTTATCCTTGAATAATGTTTTGTAATATTATTCTAAATATCCGTTGTCGGTTAATCATATGGGAATATGATTGAATTAAGACAATATGTGAGTGTTTAGTCCGCTTGGCTCACTAACTCACATGGTATCCATTATGATGCATACTGGATTATCCCACATGAATTATTACTTATGGATCTTTGTCATTAAGTATATAATTCATAAGGTTTGTTATCCTTACACTTGAGATGCAAGTTGCTACTCATGTAGTTAGTGCATTATTTGATCATAGTCAATACTACTCCTAGATAAGGGTGTCAAAAAGGCTATTTTTGGTAATGTTGCCAAAAATACGATGACTACCAGTTGTATTCAATAAGATTTGTTTCTTCACTGAAAACTGAAGTTAGATACTTAATGGGCCACTCATGGATACTTAAGATGTTCGTCTGACCAGACCCAAATAAGTCCAGAACTGTCTCGACTATATTCGGTAATCTTAAGTGATCCTCGAAATGAGAAATAGAAGTTAAAATGGAATGACTTTGATCCATCTCCAAGGTTTAACTAGAGTATCTGTAACAAAAGGATATTAACCGGACATAGACTCACAGTGACTTTGGCGAAACTTCACTCGTGCATTTATGGGAACATTGATATGTTGCTAGACATTAATCAATGTTATCATATTTGGTTGAAAATTATTCAAAAGTGGGAGCTGTTGGTATTTGAATAGTTTTAGCAAATATGTGTCCGTAAATGTGTGAGCCTACAGGAACGCATGCATCGACATTTAGACAGGACTATACGTTTATTATTTGTTAATTATTAATTAAATGAGTTAATTGTAATAATTAATAAATGGGTGGATGTATTATGTAATTATGGAGGTTTACTAATTGTAATACAAAGAAAAGATTGTCAATTGGTTAATTGAAACGTGTACTAGCGTACAAGTCTGTTGTTAAAGAAGGTGTCGCGTACGTAACGTGGAATAGATCTTATACTTAGATCTATAACTTAGTCGCTATTAATTTAAGACCCAAATGTATTACTTAATCTGTGTTAATTATTCCTATGTGATCATGTTTTTCCGCTCTCATGTATTGTTTGACAATATGACACAGGTTGTATACCTATAATATGATGTTAAAAGAAAAAGTTATAGTAAGACCGTTAATATTTGGAATTCGAAAAACTTTAACGCTAGAGGTACTTTTGTTGAAAGCCTCGTCTCACAAAGGTTCAACAATGAAGCATGACTCAGTCGTATTATTCTATATATCCGAGCATATTTATTATACTATCGTACAACTCATTTTAGTTGATTCATGATCAGGTAACTGTAAACTTTTTATAGTATTACTCTAACTAAAATGATGTAACCGAATGTAGTTAAGTTGCAAACTTCCTTTATGTATGAACTAGCATAATGGTTTATGCATTTTGTCTTTATGCTGATTCTCGGTGAAAGTTAAAGACTGTGTATGAAGCAGCAAAAAGACTTGTTATATATCGATTTATAGTTGTAGTATATAAATGTCATTGTATTTGCATTGTATGACTAGTCAAATCCATTAACGAACACGGGTCCAAGTTCCACCCAAAAACGAGGTATATCAATTACGGATTTATATTGTGACCATTCTTAACATAACACAATGTGGATACAGAATTAACGGTTTTGGGTTGGGAACTCACAAGTTTAGGTCTGAAATAGGTTGACATGTCTGACCCGTTCATGCTTTTCGGGTTTAAATTACTCCTCTACTTAAGTTGTGGATGGAACTGTAAATCTATAATGGATAGCAGGGGCATGATATATAATTTAGTTGTTTTATGATACTCGTATATTCTTTCAAATTGGTATACCATGTTTTTATTCAAAATTTAGGTTTTTCATTTTGGGTTACGGAAATTGATAACCTTAGGGTTGTGTCTAAAACTTTTAGACATGTTTTAATTACTTGAACTTTTATAAATAACTCCCCCTTTGCATTTTCCGAATCATCACTATCTTAATTATGTTCAAATTTATAATGCATGCAATAACTTATTAATCACAGTTCCGAATGCTATTTTTATCAACACTCTTAAATAGTCATGTTTATCTTTTCTTTTTTTTCCTTTTTTTGTTACACTATTAAATAAAGTATTTATGAATGTTATTTTAGGTTAAACTTTTTCTTTTGGGTTACACTATTAAATAAAGTAGTTATATATTCATTTATTTTGTTTTTATTTATACAATCAATGGAGTAAATGGTGGTGTTTTATTTGTGTCTTTGCTTCATTTGTTTTTCAATTTTATATACATATAGTGGTGATTTAATTCTTACAATTTTTTAAGAAGTTAGAGAGTTTTTATGTGTGTCCATATGTGTTATGTGTTTAGTGATATCCATGACGTAGCTCCGTGACACTATGTATGACGTTTTGCATCCCTGCTTTGGAGATTTGGTCGCTTGCAATGAGGCGGGCACATCGGGGATGAAATGTCCATAAATTGGGTCTTACCAAAACCTTCTAACGTTCTTGAATTCATGTAGGATCAAACAACCATCTCTGTTGTAATCAAGGAAGTTGCATTTGCTATGCCAACATATTATATTGTATGGTATGTTCGAGATGGCCGGTCATAACTATAACTTTACGGCGTTTGAATTGGTATCGTAAACATGATATGTTATTAGTTTTTGTAGAATGAGGTTTCACTAGTCTTCCTTCATCTCCGTTCTTGGGGGTCTTTGTTACGTATACTATAACTGGAGGTGCACAAACCCCGTCCGAGGTAGGCCCTTGCATTAACGAAAAAATCAGGCCTTTAAGCCCAAATGAGCTAAGCTTGGGCCTGTGCCAGGCTTTTAGAAATATAATTTTTTTAATTTATAATTTATAGGAAAACTTTTTTGCTAGCTATATTTGGTACAATCAAGTATATATGTCACTAATTTTTACAAAACCTAAACAACTCTCACAAAATATACAATGTGATTGTTAACTTTTATTAGATATCTCAAATTTGGATATTGCTATTTCTTATACCAAGGTCTTGTAATATTATTTAAAGAATAACTATAATAATTATTTTATATTCCATATTAAAGTCTTGCAAACTCACAGATTTAATTTAATCCTTTTCCATATGTGAGTTTCGAGTTCAAAAGCTTACCTATCTTTATCTAGTAAGTTATCCGCGCGTTACAACGGTAACGACAAATAAATAGTTAAACTTTTGGATAAACAACTTTTTTTACGTATATATTTTTGGCAATAATAATGCAAAAGAATGAATGTGTTAAATGTTTCACAATATTTTATAATATGTATAAATCGATTAGCTTTACATTACATTTGATGTGTATTTTGTATGCATTTAAGATTTTCACAGTCTTTACTAATAGTCTAATACATTTGTGTTGCCACGTAAAATCCTTATCGAAAAAACCACATATATTTATTCGAACGGTAAGTGAGCATTAAGGCAAAAATGTTCATTGATGTTACCTTATTAACAAAACGAACATGAATAATATACTTTGTTCAATTAATTAAATGAACGAACATGAAGAAAGGTTTTGTTCGTTTATTTACATTTATGAACATTCATTTATATTTTCAAACATTTTATTGTTTTATTAATGTTAGTTTATTTTATACATTTAAAAATACTTAACATAACAATATATTATTTCAAGTTAATTTCTTTCTTGAAAAGTAATTAATAAAATAAATAATTATAGATATGAAAATAAATATAAATATAAATGATTTATGTTTAGATTTAGATAAAATGTAATTATTTTTATAAATAATTTCAGTTGTGTATTATTATTCGTATTCGTTTATGTAGGTTTAACATCGAAACGAACAAACTTAAATTCCTAATAAACGACATTGAATACAAAACTGTTTTTAAAAATGTGTTCGTATTTGATTATTTGTTCGGTTAAATTTATTCAATCGAACACAAACAAGCCCCGCTTGTATTCGTTCGATTCATTTATAGTAGTACATGTGAGAATATGTATATTAATTATTAAAACTTTGTATGTTAGAAAAATTGTATTATTACTTATTTTTTACTCTAAATTTTAATAATTATGTCGTTTTATATTTGAAAAAGTTCTAAAAATATATTTAAGTCAACTTTTTTCAACACAGGCCGATTATTATAAGTAATAGAAAATTATTATTAGCATTATTATTTTAGCATATATTTTACTTTTCTAAACATAAGTAGATTATTTATAAAAAAAAGTTTATTATTAGTAGTTTAGTACTATTATATTAGAATTCACTTTTATTATTTTAATAGCTAGCATAATTAGGTGTAAGTCAATTATCTAAATTGTAATATATATTTTATTTGAATTTTAGTTTTGGTGACATTATTAAATATAAAAAATCAAAAAAGGAAATATTGGTTGATATTTAAATGTGTTAAATATAAAATAAATGGTATTTTAGTAATTTCCTACTTAAATTTCAACAAAAACCTCAAATGCTTTATATATAGTTAAGATAAATGTGTATTTCGTCTGCATTTAAAATTTTGGTAGTCTTTACTAATAGTCTAATACATTTGGGTTGCCACGTGAAATTCCTATTGAAAAACCACATATATTTATTCGAACTGTAAATTAGCATCTAGGCAAAAACGTTCGTTTATGTTACTTTATTTAGTTAACAAAACGAACATGAATAATATACTTTGTTCGATTAATTAAATGAATGAACATGAAAAAAGGTTTTGTTCGTTTATTTACATTCATGAACATTCACTAATATTTTTGTACATTTTATTCTTTTATTAATGCTAGTTTATTTAATACATTTTAAAAATACTTAACATAACAATATATTATATTAAAGTTAATTTTTTTCTTGAAAGTAATTAATAAAATAAATAATTATAGATATGAAAATAAATATAAATATAAATGATTTATGTTTAGATTTAGAAATAAGGTAATTATTTTTATAAATAATTTAGGTTGCGGATATTATTCGTATTCGTTTATGTAGGTTTAACATCGAAACGAACAAACTTAAATTCCTAATAAACGACATTGAATACAAAATTGTTTTTTAAAAATGTGTTCGTATTTGATTATTTGTTCGGTTAAATTTATTCAATCGAACACAAACAAGTCCAGTTTGTATTCGTTCTATTCATTTATAGTAGTACACGTGAGAATAGGTATAGTAATTATTGAAACTTTGTATGTTAGATAAATTGTATTATTACTTATTCTTGACTCTAAATTTCAATAATTATGTCGTTTTATATTTGAAGAAGTTCTACAAATATATTTAAGTCAACTTTTTTCAACACGAGCCGATTATTATAAGGAATAGAATATTATTATTAGCATTATTATTTTAGCATATATTTTATTTTTCTAAACATAAGTCGATTATTTATAAAAGAAAAAGTTTATTATTAGTAGTTTAGTACTATAATATTAGAATTTACTTTTATTATTTTAATAGTTAGCATAATTAGGTATAATTTAATTACCTAAAGTGTAATATAAGTTTTATTTGAATTTTAGTTTTGGTGACATTATTAAATATGAAAAATGAAAAAAGGAAATATTGGTTGATATTTAAATGTGTTAAATGTAAAAATAAAGGATAAGTAATTTTCGTACTTAAATTTCAACAAAACCTCAAATGCTTTATATGTAGTTTAGATAGGAAATTAATATGGGGCTATTACACATGTAAACTTACATATGAAACTCATCAAAAATTATGTTGTTTTATGGTTTATATGTTATTAAACACTTGATTTGTCATATATTTATCAAGACAGAGGTGATCCTCAAAATGCAGGGGCCGTTGTTTATTATGAACAACTTATTAAAAGTCTCTTCGATGGATACCGAGTGATAAGAGAAAACTTATATTGTAGAAAAATGAAATTAAAGAAAAAAAGATTTGAGAACAATTATGAACCAAATTTAATATGATATTCACGAGTGTATATATATATATATATATATGATATTCACGAGTGTATATTCAATATGATATATATATATATATATATATATATATATATATATATATATATATATATATATATATATATATATATATATATATATATATATCATATTGAATATATATATATATATATAAACTGGTGAATATCATATTAAATTTGGTTCCTAATTATTTTTATGGTTCTCATTTGAAACCAAATCTATATATATTTTTATGGTTACTAAATTTTATCTAAATACCCATTTTTCTTCTTTAATCGTGTCTTTCTACGATATAGATTTTTTTCTTATCACTGGACATCTATTGAAAAGATTTTAAAAACTTGTTCACAATAAACAACGATCTATTGCATTTTGGGGGTTATCTCTCATTTGATGAATATAAGACAAATCAAACGTTTAATAATATATAAACTACAAAATCATATTGTTTTTGATGAGTTTCGCAAGTAAGCTTACATGTATAAAAACCCCATATTCATTTCCTCAATAAGATTATTAAGTCATAATAAGCAACATACTAAATGTTAAGCCGAATTTACGTTGATATAACCATGCATATAACCCTAAATTATCTCAAATCATTTTTAATTCCCTTTCACACATTTTCATTTTCTACAGACCTCAACGGGGACGTTGAGTCCCGGGAAAGGGGGGGGGGGGGGGTGTAACACTGTCACACCCCGCTATAGCGGAAACACGAGATGTGAGAGCTGGAATATCATTACACGGTTATAAGCAAAATAAACGGTTCAAGTCATTGCATTTAAAATAAAATAGTTCATAATTCGAAAACAACCAAGCAGTTTAATTGTTTAACACAAGTACATAAATACAAAGTTCCAAAATAAATTCCCAAAACAAAAGGGGTCTTTCCCAAGGTTCGCCTCACGTGACCATACCGACCCTTCCTTGCCATGCATCTCGACACTTACACTAATTTCCTGAAACATAAGATAAAGTGTCAACTACATAACGTAGTGAGTGAGTTACAATTTTGAGTTTCTCGATAAAAGTTTCCAAAGGAAAAGTATACGTGTGATAAATATCATAAATGAAAAAGGACGCGGAAAGGCGCTAAAACATGGATATTTATAAAAGTTTCGAACGTACGCAAGTAAAGATAGAACTCGTATCATAAAAATTGTAGCGGAATCAATCACTAAAATAAAGTATATGCGTAAGTAATATGTGCTTAACTAAATCAGTAACTTGTATCAATCACTTGGCATAATATAAAGGTAAGTCTACACTAAACCGATTGTCTGGTCAGATCTAGCCCCAAATGTTTCATTGAGTTTCCACCTGAATCTAGTAATATGTGCTTAGGACGCGAACCACAAACAAGGAGTGACCTCTCCTAAGTATCGATACCCATAATACCAACGGCTATTGCTAATAGTGTGTAAAGTTTCCGAACCAAAAACGGGGCAATTTGAACTCTGTTTCTAAAAATAGTAGTAAACACTTACGGGTTTATATTTTCATCAAGGATTGGTCTCGCCTACAAGTATCCTAAATTTAGTTTTGCCAATTTAAGGGGCATTAACACATTATACGCATAATAGTTTTACAAGTTTCACAAGTTTCCCAAAGTTTCCAAGTTTTACATGTTCCAAAAGTATCAAAGTTTCACGAGTTCCAAAGTTTCCAAGTTTCAAAAGTTTCAAGGTTTCATCAGTTTCAAAAGAGTTGCACATAGTTTCAAAAAGTCACATAAACATACAATCTTATGTTTCCCCCAAATACGTAATTAAAATAGTAAAAGCATAGTGGGGTTGTAACTCACGCGTTGCGGAGAAAGATACTATTAAGCACGGAGGGAGCGGAACGCGTCGGGAATCAACGATGACCTAAAACACCGAAATGTTGTATAAGTATTATTAGTATGCTTTAAGTTATGTTAAAGTTCCATTTTAACATTTTTAAGCTTAAATTCTTAATACTTTAGATTCTGTCCCAAAAGCTTATTACGAAAAAGTTAGATGATTATACATGTTCGTGTACGTTCTAGGGTCCGATAAGTCCGATTATGTCCAAAATGAGTCAATGTCCAAAGTCAATGTGTATAAGTTACGAAATATTAAGTTACTGAGTTTGGTTACAAGTCCACGGTGAAATTTGGGCAGCGCTTCCGCGCTATAAAAATTAAATACATTTTTCAAAACACTTTCCCGCTTTAAACAACAATTTAAACCAATACGAACGATAATACAATGTTTCAATTCCTCAAACTTTTCCAAACAGTTTTATTTACAAAAACAGTAAGTTTTCAAAGTTATATAATCTGTGGTAACTTATTTGAACTTATTTTTACGTTTAAAGTTCTCAAAACGACAATTTTTATGAACAGCGAGATCCAGACAGCGGCTGAAAGCCGCCGGCTGGAGGCCTTCGGCCAGTTTCTAGATTTCGTTATTTTTCGACTTTTAGCCCGTTTTAGTGTTAGATTCTTACATGCAATCGGTTATTTATCAAATATATGCATTTTTAAGCAAAAGTCACAGTTTTTTTCGGATTTATATGATAAAAATGTAGATCTATTAGAAAAACTAGTTTTTACACAAGAAAACGTTTTAACTCTTTATAAAAACAACTTTTTAGACTTTAGATTGTCCATGCAAGTAATAATCCAAGGAATAACAGTGAGTTTGAGGAGTTTTACCGAGAGAAAAAGATGTGTGACGGTTGGAGGTGAATCTAGCTTCAAAATGGTAGAGAAACTTCTTCAAAAACCCGTTTTAAAGCTTCCTTTTGATACCCTTTACTTTAGGATTATTTTGTATGTATTTGATGGATGATTTTCGGGTGTTTTGTTGCTGTTTTTGTGATGATATTCACTGGATTGCTATGTGTTCTTGAGAGAAAAAGAGAGAGATTTAGAGAGAGAGTAGGTGTTTGATTTCAAAATGAAAATGAAAAGTGAATAGAAGGGTGGGAAAGGGGTAGGGACTGATCTTGGGAACCTCACATGGCAGTAAATGGCCCAATACACGAGTTGACCATTCCCCTTGCATGCAATTATGAGTCACCAAAACACAGTCAGCGGCCTTTCAGCCGCCGACTGACCATATCCAGCCGCCGGCTGGGCTTCAGCCGTCGGCTAGAAGGTTTTTCCCAGCTCGGTGACGTTTTAAGTTTTCCGTTACTGTTAGTTGTGGACTAGAATTTTATTTGTTTCCGATATGAACTTAGTCAAGTTCTTGTATAGTTTATTTGGTGTTAGGATTTATAAGTTGATTCCGACCTTGGTTCCGACAAAATAAAAGACACCACAATTACGAGCTAGAACAATATGAACAAGATAAAAAGTAACTAGAGATTCGAACCAATATAGTAACTGAGAATCACCTGAATTTTAGACGGTTGTCGCAAACACCTTAAGCAAATTCCTCATCTGTCGTGGATAAGAGTGATGTATGGTTTATAAAGTAAACCTTGACCTTTTATGACATGACACGTTTTGGACTGGTGTAAGCAAATTTGAAAAAAGAAAAAAAGAAAAAAGAAAATTGCGCCTGCAAACTGGTAAAACAGATAATATCGTAGTTATTAAAATAGAGTTGTTAAGTAATCACCCGATGAGATGGAAATAGGTTGAATATCAATAGAAATTTTTACATTCTAAGTTGTACTTTGTTTGTTATATGTACTAAATGTTTGTTATATTTCTATTTATGCATCTTAACCAACTACCTCTACAAACCATTTGTCACCGTAACGTCAATACGTGCACCAAAACACCTCAACAAAAACACCTCAACAAAAAGAACCACCTCTACTAAAGTAACTCCAAGATGACTAGAAGCTACCTTATCGACCTTACGTTGACCTAACCATCTCACGATGTGAACTTGCCTATCAAATTATCTCCCGAACTGAATCACCACCACATGTCAGGCCATGTATCATGCTACCCATTTGAACCAACTCAACGAGCTCAGAACCATTATCATCTCTACAACTTCACCATCTTCAAAAATTTGTCAAACATTTGTCAGACTAATGATTATGAAAACACGACCACCACAAACATACTCGAACTTATTATTATTCAACAAAACAAAAAATAAAGGAACAGGGGACATGTATATACAAAAGAGATTGTTAGGAGGAGCCTCTCCGAACGGTCGAGCGTAGCTGACATGTAAAAGAAAAGGTACGGGCAGATGTGATTTATTTGCAGGGTTAGAGTTTTGTTATTTGGAAGAGTTTGAGAGTAAACTATCTTTTACAAATAAAAATATTAATTTTTTTAAATAAATAACTTATTTCGAACCGGTAAATTTCCTTAACAAGAATGCATTAGGTGAAAATTGAAAAAATGAGTTTTATCAAATTTTGAATTGTTATTAGCCCAACTTCTAAGTAATACATTATGCATAGGGTGTAAACTAGTTGAGTCAAGTCGGATACTGCCCGGCTCGAGTTCGACTCGGTTACTAATACTCGGGCTCGAAACTCGAACGGACTTTAAATTTCATGCGCAAATCTCAAAAGCAAGTATCTTGGAGCTCGATAAGACGAGCTTGAATCTGACTCGCAAATCTACCGTAGTAGATCTAGCTAGATAGACTCGTTTAAATCGAGTCAAAACTGTCACGTCTCGTTACCCCATGATTACACATATCTTTGAATTAGAATAATAATTTGTGAACTTTTTATTTATATAAATGTCTAACTTGTTAATTTGTAGAATTAAAGTTTGACATTCTCAAACAAAGGGATGCCCATATGCATTAAAACCTATATGTATTAAAATATATGAAAGGATAACTTCTACGACTACTCTTCACATGCAATGATGTATGAAAAGAACATAACAGTTAAAATAATATTCTTTGCATGTTACCACCCATTTGACATTCGATACGTGCGTACGTCTAATACAATACGAACTACTTCTTATCAATTATAATCAATAATGCAATCCACATTGTACGCTTAAGTACATGTATCATGTACTTTTTTAGTTGTTATAAATAACTTAATCAGTACATCTCTTCTATACAAACCCAACTAATTAAACAAAAGAAAAAAGAAAAAAAACTAAATTAACCTCTCAACGTTAAAAAATACGCATGGAGAAAGAGAGACCAATAATGACCATCAAGCATATCACATTAGTTGTTCCATCTTAGGCAAATCCAACAACGAACGTGGACAAGAGTACTCTCTGGTTTATAAAATAAATCCTCATATTTCATGACATGGCGCGTTTGGAGAGGTGCAAGCCCAATTGCAAAAATAAATCCGTGAGCTTGGAGGCATGTAAAACGGATAATATCGTAGTTGTGAAAAGCGGGGTGTTCGATTATCACCCGATGAAATGGAAATGGGTTAAATATAAACGAATTTTTTTTTTTCATATTTTGAGTTGTACTTTGCTTGTTACTAGATTATTGTCCCGCGATAATGTGGAAAAAAATAAAAATTAAATCGAAAATTTTATGTTTATGTAAATTTTAATTTATTATAAAAAAATAAAAATAATATATATATATATATATATATATATATATATATATATATATATATATATATATATATATATATAGAGTTGGTTTCATTTAAGAACCATGTAATTATTTAGGAACCATTAGGAACCATTTTTAGGCAAGGTGGCAATTTTGTAATTAAACTCAAGGTGGCAATTTTGTAATTAAGTCAAAATTGAGAGCCAAATTGGAAATCAATTAAAACCACTTTAAAATCCTAATTAACTTTAAATTAACATATCTAGAGTATAACTAGGTTTTAGGAAAAACTAAATACACCATTAGAACAAGCATTTAATTATCTTTTCAACGAGCACCCACTTGATATACTTTTGACGACTTTTTTTTTTTTTTTTTTTTACAGTGAGTTTCGGTATATACACTAGTGTATATACTAAATATTCACCAGTGTATATACTAATTCACAAAAAACACATCTGAACCATATATACTATACACTAGTGTATACGCTATATTCACTAATGTATAGTTATACACTAGTGTATTTATACACTACAGTAGTGTATTTATACACTAGTGTATACACTATATTCACTAATGTATAGTTATACACTAGTGTATTTATACAATATACACTAGTGTATACACTATATTCACTAATGTATAAGATGTATTCTCTATTGAATACATGGTATTCACTGGTGTATATTGTATATTCACTTGTGTATATTGCGTATTCACTGGTGTATATTGTATATTCACTTGTGTATATATATATTGTATATTCACTTTTGTATATTGCGTATTCACAATTAAAAGGAAATTAATATAAAGATTCGTATACATTAGTGAATATAGTGTATACACTAGTGTATAGTGTATATGGTTTAGATGTGTTTTTGGTGAATTAGTATATACACTGGTGAATATTTAGTATATACACTAGTGTATATACCGAAACCCACTAAAAAAAAAAAAAAAAAAAAGTCGTCAAAAGTATATCAAGTGGGTGCTCGTTGGAAAGATAATTAAATGCTTGTTTTAATGGTGTATTTAGTTTTTCCTAAAACCTAGTTATACTCTAGATATGTTAATTTAAAGTTAATTAGTATTTTAAAGTGGGTTTTAATTGATTTCCAATTTGGGGATTTGACTTAATTACAAAATTGCCACCTTGCCTAAAAATGGTTCCTAATGGTTCCTAAATAATTGATGGTTCCTAAATGAACCCACCTCTATATATATATATATATATATATATATATATATATATATATATATATATATATATATATATATATATATATATATATATATATATATATATATATATATATATAGAGGTGGGTTCATTTAGGAACCATCAATTATTTAGGAACCATTAGGAACCATTTTTAGGCAAGGTGGCAATTTTGTAATTAAGTCAAATCCCCAAATTGGAAATCAATTAAAACCCACTTTAAAATACTAATTAACTTTAAATTAACATATCTAGAGTATAACTAGGTTTTAGGAAAAACTAAATACACCATTAAAACAAGCATTTAATTATCTTTCCAACGAGCACCCACTTGATATACTTTTGACGACTTTTTTTTTTTTTTTTTTTTTTAGTGAGTTTCGGTATATACACTAGTGTATATACTAAATATTCACCAGTGTATATACTAATTCACCAAAAACACATCTAAACCATATACACTATACACTAGTGTATACACTATATTCACTAATGTATACGAATCTTTATATTAATTTCCTTTTAATTGTGAATACGCAATATACAAAAGTGAATATACAATATATATATACACAAGTGAATATACAATATACACCAGTGAATACGCAATATACACAAGTGAATATACAATATACACCAGTGAATACCATGTATTCAATAGAGAATACATCTTATACATTAGTGAATATAGTGTATACACTAGTGTATATTGTATAAATACACTAGTGTATAACTATACATTAGTGAATATAGTGTATACACTAGTGTATAAATACACTACTGTAGTGTATAAATACACTAGTGTATAACTATACATTAGTGAATATAGTGTATACACTAGTGTATAGTATATATGATTCAAATGTGTTTTTTGTGAATTAGTATATACACTGGTGAATATTTAGTATATACACTAGTGTATATACCGAAACTCACTGTAAAAAAAAAAAAAAAAAAAGTCGTCAAAAGTATATCAAGTGGGTGCTCGTTGGAAAGATAATTAAATGCTTGTTCTAATGGTGTATTTAGTTTTTCCTAAAACCTAGTTATACTCTAGATATGTTAATTTAAAGTTAATTAGGATTTTAAAGTGGTTTTAATTGATTTCCAATTTGGCTCTCAATTTTGACTTAATTACAAAATTGCCACCTTGAGTTTAATTACAAAATTGCCACCTTGCCTAAAAATGGTTCCTAATGGTTCCTAAATAATTACATGGTTCTTAAATGAAACCAACTCTATATATATATATATATATATATATATATATATATAGGGTGAGGTTCGGGTAAGAACAACCCAAAGTATAGGAACGGTAAGAACAGTTGCTGACCGTCCGATTAAGTGATGATCATCAGCAGTACCCTTACTACTGATCAGTAGAAGGGTAAAACTGATCAGTAGAAGGGTACTACTGATCAATAGTAAGGTTACTGCTGATGATCATCACTTAATCGGACGGTCAGCAACTGCTTTTACCGTTCCTATACTTTGGGCCGTTCTTACCCGATCCAGTTCCTATATATATATATATATATATATATATATATATATATATATATATATATATAGTTTTACGTTTATACACATGTTTTGATATATATAACTCATTTTGATCCAATAAATGTCCTCAACAAGAATGTACTAGGTGAAATCGAATAAGTGAGGGTTTTATCAAATTTTGAATTGTTATTAGGCCAACTTCTAATTAATTCATTACGCACAAGGGGTAAGCAAGTCGAGTCAAGTCGAGTATCGCCATACTCGAGCTCGACTCGGTTGCTAAAACTCGTGCTCGAAACTCGACCAAGCTCGATTGATTATACATTTTAAGCTCGAGCTCGACTCGTTACACCAACTCGACTGGCTTCGTATACATATATTATATATTACCTTATATAATAACAATAACAAGACATAAGTGTGATTTAGCTCAAGCAACCCTCACAAACAAGTATGTTGGAGCTCGATAAAGGGAGCTCGAACTTGACTCGTAAAACTACTCTTGTAGATATATCTCGAGGTAGATTTTTTAAATCGAGTCAATTTTCAATAAATTAAGAATTTATTCTGAATAACTCTCGAGCTGTCACGTTTTATATATTCATGATTATACATATCTTTGAGTTAGAATAATTACCTGTGTACTATTTATTAATATGAATGTGTAACTTGTTTGTAGAAGTAAAGTTTGACATTTGTAACACAATGGGATGTCCATATGCATTTAAACCTATATGTATTAAAATATATGTATTGATACCATCTACTAGTACTCTTCACATGTAATGATGTACTGTAATTTTATGAACTAAAAATGATTCTGTTAAGAGTATCTACAATGTTAGAGTATAATACATTGATATATCATCATTCAGTTTTATATTAAATTTTGCTATACAATTTATTACACGCACATTTTATATTAATATACTATAAAGTAACTCAAAATATATACCTTTATAACTTTTAAAGATATAATATGTTTAAAGAGTCCATTTTTCTCATGCATTAGAAGCATTTTCGTTGCAAACTTTGTTGCATTCTCAATCTACACTAAAAATCAATATCCAATTAAAATTTACCAAATACTCGTAAACCCATCTATTACACTCTCAATTACACAAACCGTGAATGCTCTAATATTAAATATTAATTGAGCACAAATTATCAAAATATTAAATGTTTGAAGTGTTCTTAGAAAGGTTTGAAAAGGATATAATAATAGTTAAATAATATTCTTTGCATGTTACCACCCATTTGACATTCGATATTTCGATATGTGCGTACGTCTATACATACGAACTACTTCTTATCAATCATTTTATCAATAATGCAATCCACATTGTACGCTTGAGTACATGTATCATGTACCTTTTTAATTGCTATAAATAACTAAATCAAGAGATCACTTTTATACAAACTCAACTAATTAACCAACCAACGTTAAAAAAAATAATACACAAAGAGAAAGAGAGACACGTAATGGCCATCAAACATATCACATTAGTTGTTCCACTCTTGATTTTTCTCCTCTTTCGATACTCTTCAGCAAAGATTACATACAACGTTGCCACTTTAGGAGCGAAACCCAACGGCGTCCTTGACTCAAAAAATGCATTCGTGAAAGCATGGGGTTTGGCTTGTTCTTCCACTACTCCCGCCATCATCTATGTGCCAAGAGGCCGGTACTTGATTGCATCTGCAGTCACATTTGCCGGCCAAGCATGTAAAAGCAAAGCCATCACATTTAAAATAGATGGTACCTTGGTGGCTCCCTCTAATTATAAGGCTATAGGAAACGCCGAAGTTTGGATCAAATTCCATAGGGTTAACCATGTTACTATCTCAGGTGGAAACCTTGATGCCAAAGGTGTTCCTCTATGGGCTTGTAAATCATCTGGAAAGACATGTCCGAGAGGAGCCACGGTATGACAATGCTTAGCACATAAACTTTATTTATATATATTCATCATTAAAACGGTAACAAGTTTTTCTAAAATGCTAATATTAGCCGATTATCTAATAATAATGAAGATATATATGTATTTGTTGCAGACACTTGGCATCTATCATTCGAAGAATATAGTGATCAGTAGGTTAAGATCATTAAACAGCCAAATGTTTCACATCCTACTCTTTGCATGCACCAACGCGAAACTACAAGGAGTGAGTGTCTTAGCACCCGACCTAAGCCCGAACACAGATGGTATCCATTTAATATCATCCACAGGTGTCACAATAAAAAATTCTAAGATCTCGACAGGGGATGACTGCATCTCAATAGGTCCGGGAAATTCTAATATCTGGATAGAAAATGTAGTATGTGGTCCTGGCCACGGAATAAGGTATACTTCAATAACTTTTTACATGATGATAAAATATACTCCTTTATGTTATAACATGAAAGTTTCTTTCATGCTTAAGGAATTGTATTTTTAATATATGTTTCTTATATCTAATATATGCAGCATTGGAAGTCTAGGTTGGGAATTAGAGGAACCCGGTGTCCAGAACGTTACTGTAAAAAGCACAACTTTTGTAGGTACTCAAAATGGTGTGAGGATAAAAGCATGGGCGAGGCGTAGCAATGGGTTTGTGAAGAATGTTGTTTTTCAGCACTCAAGAATGGTGAACGTAAAAAACCCAATCATAATAGATGCAAATTATTGCCCCAACAATGAGAACTGCCCGAATCATATATCAGGAGTAAAGATAAGCAACGTGGTGTATGAGAATGTACACGGAACATCAGCAACAAGAGTGGCAGTGAAATTTGACTGTAGAAAGGGGAATCCTTGTACCGGAATCAGATTAAAGGATGTTAATCTCAAATATGGGGGTAAACCAGCAACGTCCTCATGCTTCAATGCTGCTGGTACTGCTTCTGGATTACTGCAACCTACAAGTTGCCTCTAACTATGGCTTTATCATTTATGATTTCCCAAAGGACCGTATTTCAGAAAGCAACTAGATTATTGTCCCGCGATAGAGCGGAAAAAAATAAAAATTAAATCATAAATTTTATGTTTATGTAGATTTTAATTTATTATGAAAAAATAATATTGTATGTATAAAACATATATATATACTTTTACGTTTATACACATATTGTTTATAGTTATAATAATATATACACTTTTATCTTTATACACATGTTTTGATATTTTTTATTAGAAGATTTTAGAATAATAATAAGGTAAACTATAGTACAAATTGAACAATTCTATAAAGAATTTATTATTATGTTTTTATTTTAGTAGAGATTGAATAAAAGAAATAATGTAATTATGTATTGTAAGAGGGTGTAAAATGAAAATAATTTTTGATGACATCATCAATCTGATCTAACGGCTAATATCAAAGAAGTTAACCCATCCAACGGACCTTACTTCGTCATGTGACATTTAAGACTCCTCTTTTATTATATATTAAAAATTAAAGATTGCCTGACATATAAGGAATATAATTTATTTCTATGAATAAAATCATGTATGACTTTTTAATATATGCATTTTCCCTATCCTCGTAACTTATAGCGTAATCGAAGAATTTAGTTATTACACATAAATAGTTATTCACGTCCGTGCTATGTAGGGGTCTTGATTTTCTATAAAGGAGGGGATCTTTGGGTCACCTATTTTCTCCATACACAACCAAACTTTGTATTACGACTATTTTGCCCAATCCAATTAAAAACCATTTTCATTATTTTTTGTTTTTAAGGATCTTTCCAATTTGATTAATTTAATTTGTTTTATTATTATTATTATTATTTTCTTCTTCATTTAGCTTTTAACAACTTCATATATATGACATTATTCAGCCCACCATATTGGATCAACATGCCATAACCTATTAATGAGATTTGATCCTTGTAATGCTTAAACAAACCACATAAAATGTTGTCTTTCTTATCAAATAGAACGTTTGATATCAATTATAATCTATTATCCTCGTATTACTCCATAAAAAGCTGCCCATTTAAACATTTAATTAAATATAAATTACTGTGTAAAACATGACTTTTAGAAGAACTAATGGAAAATTTGAAAACATTTGAAATTAAAACAAAATGATAATAACGATGAAAAAAAATATAGGGGGTGTTTGTTGGAGCTTATATAAGGGCTTATGAGCTTATTGAGTTTCGACTTATGTTTCATAAGCCCAAATTTTATGGCTTATGTAAGGACTTATAAGCTTATTACTGTTTATTTAGTCATAATAAACAATAATACGCCCATAAACCCTTATATAAACCATAAAATTCGAGCTTATAAAACATAAGCCGAAACTCAATAAGCTCATAAGCCCTTATATAAGCTCAAACAAACACCCCATAATATACTTGAAACAAGAAAATGGCTATACATTTCTAAAAATATAATATAATTTTACAAGAACATAACTAAAAATTCAAACCTAATAAATAAATTAATTTTTAATATCAATGTCCTTTTTTGATTTATAAACAACGTAAAAAAAAAAGTATCTAGTAGGGTACATGAGGGTTAGAGATGGAGACATATTGGTGGTGTAATGATCACCGTCTTTTATATAACTATAATTCAAATTTATAATATCATGATAATCAATCTTTTCATATTTATTCATTGTACGCAAATTCGCTAACATGGAACCAAACGAGTAAAACCGAATAGAAAACTTGACCATTACCCAAACCATTTTACTCAATTTGGTTCTTAATCATAATTTTTGTCTACATCGTCGGGTTCAGGTTAATCTAACATGGTATTAAAACGTTATTTTAACTAGTGCTTGCAAATTTGCAATGTTTTGAAACACGGGTCAACCGGTTGGACCGTTTCCGGCTAAAAAAACGGGTCAAAATAACCCGGGTTTTAAGGAAACTGAGAACCGGTCGAACCGGAGGCTTTTTAGAAACCCGGGTCAACCCGGTTCGCTAATACTCGTCGGGTTTTGTTTTTTATACTATTTTTGAAAGTTAAAAGGTTATAATCTCGTAAGATTTATGCTTGGGTATAGTCTTTTGAAGCATAAATCTTGTAATCTCAGTAGGATTTATGCCTTATCAAGTATGGAGTATGAAACTTGTAACCTTTTGAAGTAAAAAACTGTAATCTCTTATTTCTTGATTAGTTAAACATGGTTCTTTGATGTTTTTTATGCAACAAAGGTTAGTGTTTTGAACTTTTGACAGGTGATATTGGAAACTTTGGACATGTGCAGAAACCGGGTTGACCCGCCGGTTCAACCGGTGACCCGGTGGCTAGGCCGGGTCGATCATTGACCCGGTTTTCAAAACATTGCAAATTTGCTATTACGAAATCAAACTAATAGAATAGGATTGAGAAACCGACCTAGTATTGAACCATCTTACTAGAAAGAGATAATTATAAGATAAATTGTTTTATATATATATATATATATATATTTTGGTGTCACGTCATCAAAAATTGTCACATGTAATTGAAAGGTTGCTTACGTGGTTTCGCCAAAATTGTTCAATCCTGAATTAGTTATATATTTAGATTTAGATATATTTTGTTCAAAAATATATATTAGATAAAAAAAAAAACTTTAATTTTATTATATATTATAATTTAATTCAAAATAATCAATGATATTGAGGAATATTTTTTAATAATTTAAATTGGTTAAAAATTTATAAAAGTAAAAGCTACAAATAATAACTAGAGTTAATTACATGGTTCGTCCCTATGGTTTGCACCATTTTCACCCGTCCTCCCTAATAGTTTTTTATTACACCACTGGTACCTAAGTTTGAAATTCGTTGCCTCCAGAGTCCCTAAAATGGACGTGACGTTAAAAAGGCCGTTAAGTGCCCTCACGTGTGTCACACGTGAGGGTATTTTAGTCATTTTATCACTCTATCTCCCAATTTCACAAAAACCTTTCTCTCTCCCATTAAAACCCAGATTTAATCTATTAAAAACCCAGATTCAATCCATTAAAACCCAAATTCATAAACTAAATAAAAAGATACAATCAAAATCCAAATCTCAAATCACAATAAAAATCCAGATTCAATCCTAAATGTGGTAACTTTTAATACAATAAAAAAAAGTCAAAAGCAATCCCAAGTATCCAAACGTGTTTCCACACCATCATAAACACACATACCTCAAATCTTCCTTTTTAAATGTAATTTGAACAAATAACCAAAAGAAATTTACTATCAAATATCAATACAGTTTGAAAAGGTTACAAATCAGAATCATCATATTTATTTTCAAATTTTTATGACTGGCTTAAACTTGAGCAGTCAGGTGAAGCTGATTGAGTCAACCGCTTCATATGTTGTGAATGAAAAAATGGCCAAGTTCCAGCCAATCTGGCCCATTGTTGACTAAGAAGTTATTTTCCTTTGCACAACCAGACCCACGAAATACATGACCAGTTTGAGCAACAAAATTATTTTAACGGCACAGTTTGAGCAACAAAATTATTCAATGTCGAAACTCCGGGGATGCAATGAAGTTTTTTTTGTTAAAATTTGTTTTGTCTTTTTTTTTTTTGTAGAAGCAGGGGCTATGGGTTTCTTTTTGAATTGAAGAAATTCCTGAAGCAATTATGAATTTGTTTTGATTTGTATGGACAGGGATTTGAGGGAAATTAATTTAGGGTTTTTGAGATTTTTGGGATATAGACATCAAATGGGGAAGATGATAGGTAAAAGGACAAATTTGCCCTCACATGTTACTCATGTGAGGTGACTTAACGGCTGTTTTAACGGCACATCAAAAATAGGGATTTGCGAAGCAACGAATTTCAAACTTAGGTACCAGTGGTGTAATAAAAAACTATTAGGGAGGACGGGTGAAAATGGTGCAAACCATAGGGACGAACCATGTAATTAACTCTAATAACTATTTTGTAATTTAAAGGATGTGACAACAAGATATAAATATAAGTAATTTGATTAGAGTCAGTCTAGCATAACCTTTCGGCACCCATTTCTTAAAGAGATTTTAAGAATAGACCCATATTTAAAAAAAAGAAAGAGAAAAAAAGAAAAGAAAAAAAAAACACCCTCAGTTGGTAATTAGGTTTAAAAAGGTTGCCCATAACAATAACAAATACAATAATATAAACCCTACACCCTGAGGTTAGGGTTTATCTCTTGGCGCAAAGTTACACTTCTAGTATCTAGCTAAATCGTAACAATGGCGAACATGAACATAAGTATTCCATTGGAGATCATCACCGAAATCTTGTATCGTCTACCGGTTAAATCTATTGGTCGTTTCAGGTGCGTTTCAAAGGAATGGTTATCTTTAACTTCTGATCCCAAATTCATTAAAACCCATTTAAAAACAATCGATCGAAATCACATAATTTTCTCTACTGGTGAGTGTCTATATTCACACCCGTTTAATCAACATGAATCATTATTAACACCAGCCAGGTTTCACTTATTACAACGAGATGTTCCTAATTTCTGTGGTTTCAATGTCTATGGTTCTTGTGATGGCCTTGTTTTGGTGTCTTTTACGCGTTATGATGATTATAGGGAAAGGTTCATCCTTTACAACCCAAATACTAGGGATTTTGTGGAATTGCCAGTTTCCGACTACGGAGGACAGTTTAATACCATGAAGGGATTTGGTTATGATTCAGTAACTGATGATTACAAGGTTCTTACAATCACTTACAAACGTGGTTATCCTAAGCGTGTGTTTATGCATGTTTATTGCCTTCGAACTAATACTTGGAAGATGCTTACTGATTATGCTTACGATTATTCTTTTGTTGACTATTCTTATCATTATTTTGAAGATAATTGGACTTTCATTGACTATTCTTATGGATATAATTGTGTGTTTGTTAATGGGTTACTTCATTGGATTGCTGAGAAGAATTCTAATGGTTTACGTGTAATTATTGCCTTCAGTTTAGCCGATGAGATATTCAGTGAAGTGCCATCCCCCAATTTGTGTCATGATGATGTTGATTTCATATCTAAAAAAGATAGTAGACTTTTTGCTCTTGGTGGGAAGCTTGGTATTTTTCTGGAAGGTGTGGTTTGGTTGTTAAATGAGTATGGAAAAACAGAATCTTGGACTAAAATTCTACTCTATAGGCTCGATGAAATTCAAATGGATCGCCCAAAAGTGTTTGAAGACAATGGCAAAGTTCTGGTAGTCGACAAGCATCGGATGTTGCTATACGATGTTGAGAAAAGAAGTTTAAGTAAAATTGTTTATGTTTGGAATTTCAAAAGTTTTGGGGTTGAAGGTACTTGTGTCGAAAGCCTCGTCTCGCCAAAGTTTAGCCAAGGTCAATGAAGGAGCAAAAAGCGCACACCTAGGCGAGGAGGTAAGGCGAGTTTAGGAAAAGCACCTTAAAATGTTTCAGGCTAGGCAAGTTCATAGTGGTGACTGCCTTTGTGGCATAAGTCGGCGATGACTTGTTTCCTAAAAACCCTTTTTTTCAAATTTAATTCCAACGACTCTTTAGTTACATTTGTATTTACAATTTTCCCATTCATTAGATTATTTTTTAATCATTTATACTTGAGATTAGGGATTTGGGGTCAAAGTTGTCAAATGAGCACATGATACGTGTTTTATTATAAAGAAGTTTGCAAACACTTTTTATTAGCTTATTTTGTTTATTTTTTTATTATTGGTATTTTTAATTATGTTTAATTTATGTAGTCTAGTTAGTTTTTGTTAGTGGTGTCATGTTTCCATTATCTAAGTAGTGGGTAGTTTTAGAATGATGTCTTTCAAATTCCTATTTATATGTTATTATTGATTTGAGTTTAATATCAATGAAGAGAAAATTGTTGCAAAGTTTTATTTGTTTTTCTTTAGTTTAATATGGGAGATTGACCATCTCGAATCGGTCTACTATCAATGGTGCTTTCATTGCTTTCTCAAATGCCTCCAACATCTACACCACCAACTCGTCTCGAACAATCTCTTGCTAACTTAGTCGATACCGTGGCCAAAATTGACACCGATAATGAGATCGTCAATCTTTGGAAAAGTATCGCCACTTCGTTCGTAACTTTCGCTACAACCTTCACTCAATCTAACCAAATGGATACGAACACAAAAACCGTTATCATATCACCACCATCAAAAAACAACGAACAACAAATCCGTACATCTAGCCCTGAAAAACTCGTTACTATTTCCCACTCCTCTATCATCAATATCCATATCCAATATGATGTCGGTACAAAAACTCGAATTTCCCTTCCCTTACTCATTAAGGACATGTTAGCCGTTTTTTGTTGCATGAAGACATTTTTTCACGGTCACCGTTTTCATCCACCAAAGTTTGTTTTTGTTGAACCCGAACACGACCCTCCTTGGAAGCCGTGCAACCCGAAGTACAAAAATGTGAGCCTTGAGGACAAGGCTCATTTTTAGACGGGGAGTATTGATACGTGTTTTATTATAAAGAAGTTTGCAAACACTTTTTATTAGCTTATTTTGTTTATTTTTTATTATTGGTATTTTTAATTATGTTTAATTTATGTAGTCTAGTTAGTTTTTGTTAGTGGTGTCATGTTTCCATTATCTAAGTAGTGGGTAGTTTTAGAATGATGTCTTTCAAATTCCTATTTATATGTTATTATTGATTTGAGTTTAATATCAATGAAGAGAAAATTGTTGCAAAGTTTTATTTGTTTTTCTTTAGTTTAATATGGGAGATTGACCATCTCGAATCGGTCTACTATCAATGGTGCTTTCATTGCTTTCTCAAATGCCTCCAACATCTACACCACCAACTCGTCTCGAACAATCTCTTGCTAACTTAGTCGATACCGTGGCCAAAATTGACACCGATAATGAGATCGTCAATCTTTGGAAAAGTATCGCCACTTCGTTCGTAACTTTCGCTACAACCTTCACTCAATCTAACCAAATGGATACGAACACAAAAACCGTTATCATATCACCACCATCAAAAAACAACGAACAACAAATCCGTACATCTAGCCCTGAAAAACTCGTTACTATTTCCCACTCCTCTATCATCAATATCCATATCCAATATGATGTCGGTACAAAAACTCGAATTTCCCTTCCCTTACTCATTAAGGACATGTTAGCCGTTTTTTGTTGCATGAAGACATTTTTTCACGGTCACCGTTTTCATCCACCAAAGTTTGTTTTTGTTGAACCCGAACACGACCCTCCTTGGAAGCCGTGCAACCCGAAGTACAAAAATGTGAGCCTTGAGGACAAGGCTCATTTTTAGACGGGGAGTATTGATACGTGTTTTATTATAAAGAAGTTTGCAAACACTTTTTATTAGCTTATTTTGTTTATTTTTTATTATTGGTATTTTTAATTATGTTTAATTTATGTAGTCTAGTTAGTTTTTGTTAGTGGTGTCATGTTTCCATTATCTAAGTAGTGGGTAGTTTTAGAATGATGTCTTTCAAATTCCTATTTATATGTTATTATTGATTTGAGTTTAATATGAATGAAGAGAAAATTGTTGCAAAGTTTTATTTGTTTTTCTTTAGTTTAATATGGGAGATTGACCATCTCGAATCGGTCTACTATCAGCACACCTAGGGGTAATGTTTTAATGGTGTAAACGGGTCAAGAAACATACGAGAATACATATATCAGCAGTCAAGGGCGGAGGTTCAGCAAGACCCTGAAGGGTGCTAGCCCCCCTTAGCTTAAGCCCATTAGTGTAAAAAAAAAAAATTCATGTGTAAAAAAAAATATTTGAACTTTGGCCCTCCCAACCTTAAAGTCCAATAAAATATTATGCTACTAAAATTGTATCGGCCCTCCTAAGAAAAAGTTACAAGCTCCGCCACTGTCAGCAGTGAATGCATATGATGTTATGGAATGTCATGGATCTAGTAAGTGTTAAGGATATGGAAATAGTAACTTAAAACATATGGATTGTGACTAGATTTTTTAGACTTCCAACTTTTTAATTCGTATAAAGCTTTTATCCATACTCTTTAGCAACTAGTTTATGTTCTTATATCTTTATATTGAGCTTTTAAATTTGCAAGGTTTAGCTAGATTTCTTAATTACTTCACTGATTCACTTTTTATTTTGTGCCTTTCGCTTTAGGCTAACTTGAGCTAAGCATAACCAATTAGAAACCCTCTGCATTGAAGCATGGCTTGATTTATATTTCTAAGAATGTTTATTATATTCAGTAATTATGTTTTAGACTGAAAATAGCAATTTATTATGTTTTTGTTGAATATGAATATGGATCATTTATGATGTTTTGATGTGTATTCTATATATATGGTCCTTGATCCTATCTTGGGTTACTAACTACCACCACTACTGGATTCTGCATATACTTGATAAAATTTGAAACTTGGGTAAGTAGCTGCAACAAGACTCGTTTAAGTGGTTCGACGTGATGTTCATGATTACATAGCGTTTGTTTTGTTTTGTATCTAGTGAGGTGTATCAATGAAAAGAGACAATTCCAAACAATGTTTTATTTGAGTTTTAATTAGGGGTGAACATCCTGCCTAATCCATTTCTAACCTAACCCATTCGATTCCACCCTGCACTAATTGTTTCATCAGCTTAATTTTTTGGACTTCTATCCTTCATCTCTCTCCTTCTCATTCTCCATCGACCATCACCATTTTTCCAGACTTCTTCTCATTAGCAACATTTCGAGATAGATTTGAATTATGTAACTACTTGAGAGAATTGTTGTTCATTTTAATCAATCAATATGGCATGGAATCTTTGTTTGTAAATAGTAGTATTCGTTATGTTTTGATTCGTGTCACAACCATTTGATATAACATTCAACAACAGTTATCCCCAATAGGAGCGGAGCCACAATGGGGCAACCACCACATTCAAATCCCCAGTACCTAGCATTTCCAATATATTTGCCCCCTTGTTAACTTTGTATATTTATCTGTTATGTGAAAGTGTAAACAAATTCATTTCGCGGCTCAATATCGTTCCATCATTTCAATTTACTTAGTAGACCAAGGTTCGATCCTTGTTGCCCCCTCCTATTTCATGAATTCTTTAAAAAAAAAACCCATATATATGACATTATTCACCTCATCATATTGGATCAACATGCCATAACCTATTAATGAGATTTGATCCTGGTAATGCTTAAACAAACCAAATAAAATGTTGGCTTTCTTATCGAATAGAACGTTTGATATCAATTATAATCTATTATCCTCGTATTACTCCATAAAAAGCTGCCCATTTAAACATTTTATTAAAAATGACTTTGAGAAGAAGTAATGAAAAATTTGAAAACATTTGAAATTGCAACAAAATGATATTAATAACGATGGAGAAAATATAGTATACTTGAAACAAGAAAATGGCTATACATTCCTAAAAATATAATATAAATTTACAAGAACATAACCAATGATTCAAACCTAATAAATAATTGATTCTTAATATCAATGTCCTTTTTTGATTTATAAACAACCAGCAAAGAAAAAAGTATCTAGTAGAGTACATGAGGGTTAGAGATGAAAGATATAGTAGAAAGACAAAAAAAATTAAGGGAAAAAAATAAGAATCCATCGATAAGTGGAGAGGAATCAAAGGATGAGAGAACGGGCTTAAATAGTCATTTGTAAATTTTTTGGGGTATGAGGAAAAATTGGTGGTGTAATGATCACCTTCTTTTCTATAATTATAATTTAAATTTATAATATCATGATAATCAACCTTTTCATATCAATTTATTGTATGCAAATTCGCTAACATGGAACCAAACGAGTAAAACCGAATAGAAAAATTAACCATTACCTAAACCATTTTACTTAATTCGGTTCTTAATCATACGTTTTTTCTACATCATCAGGTTCAAGTTAAACTGACATGGTATTAAAACGTTATTTTAACTAATGCCTGCAAATTTGCTATTACGAAATCAAATTAATAGAATCGAATTGAGAAACCGACCTAGTATTGAACCATCTTACTCGATAGAGATAATTTAGATATATTTTGTTCAAAAATAAATATTAGATAAAAAAAAATTTAATTTTATTACACATTATAATTTAATTCAAAATAATCAATGATATTTGGGAATATTTTTCAATAATTTAAATTGGTTAAGATTTTATAAAAGTAAAAGCTACAAATAATAACTATTTTGTTATTTAAAGGATGTGATTATAAATTATAAATATAAGTAATTTGATGAGAGTCAGTCCAGTTTAACTTTTTGACAGCCATTTCTTAAAGAAATTTTAAGAATTGACTACTATATTTAATCTTTAATATACAATAAAAGAGGGGACTTAAATAACACATGGCGAAATAAGGTGCATTTAATGGGTTATTTTTTTTTATTTCAACCGTCAGATCATATTAATGATGTAATCAAAAACTATTTTCATTTTACAACCTCTTATAATACATAATAACATTATTTTTCTTTAATTCCATCTCCACTTAAATAAAATAAACATAATTTTAATTTTCTTATAAAATCGCTCAATTTGTTCAATGATTTACTATACTGTTATATTTTAAAATCTTCTAATAAAAAATATCAAAACATGTGTATAAACGTAAGGATATATATGTTATTATACGTATAACATTGTTTTCTCAAAATAAATCAAAATATACATAAATATAAAGTTTAGGATTCAACTTTTATCTTTGTCGGCGTTACCGCGTAAAAATAATCTAATTTAAAAAAAAGAAGAGAAAACCCTTAGTTTGTAATAAAGTTTAAAAAGGTTTACTCAGGGAAAAATAAAGCCCATAACAATAACAAATACAATAATATAAACCCTACACCCTGAGGTTAGGGTTTATCTCTTGGCGCAAAGTTGAACGTTGAAACAATCTTCTAGTATCTAGGTAAATCGTAACAGTGGCGAACATGAACATAAGTATTCCATTGGAGATCATCACCGAAATCTTGTATCGTCTACCGGTTAAATCCATTGGTCGTTTCAGGTGCGTTTCAAAGGAATGGTTATCTTTAAGTTCCGATCCCAAATTCATTAAAACCCATTTAAAAACAACCGATCGAAATCACATAATTTTCTCTACTCGTGAGTGTCTATATTCACACCCGTTTAATCAACATGAATCATTATTAACACCAGCCAGGTTTCACTTATTACAACGAGATGTTCCTAATTTCCGTTGTTTCAATGTCTATGGTTCTTGTGATGGCCTTGTTTTGGTGTCTTTTACGCTTTATGGTGATTGTAAGGAAAGGTTCATCCTTTACAACCCGAATACTAGGGATTTTGTGGAATTGCCAGTTTCCGACTACGGAGGACAGTTTAATACCATGAAGGGATTTGGTTATGATTCAGTAACTGATGATTACAAGGTTCTTACAGTCACTTACAAACGTGGTTATACTAAGGGTGATCCTAATGGTCTGTTTATGCATGTTTATTGCCTTCGAACTAATACTTGGAAGATGCTTACTGATTATGCTTACGATTATTCTTTTGTTGACTATTGTTACCGATATACTTGTGTGTTTGTTAATGGGTTACTTCATTGGATTGCTGAGAAGAATTCTAATGGTTTACGTGTAATTATTGCCTTCAGTTTAGCCGATGAGGCATTCAGTGAAGTGCCATCGCCCAATTTGCGTCATGATGATGTTGATTTCATATCTAACAAAGGTTGTAGACTTTTTGTTCTAGGTGGAAAGCTTGCTATTTTTGTGGAAGGTGTGGTTTGGTTGATGAACGCGTATGGAAAAACAGAATCTTGGACTAAAATTCTACTCTATAGGCTCGATGAAATTCAAATGGATCGCCCAAAAGTGTTTGAAGACAATGGCAAAGTTCTGGTAGCCGACAAGCATCGGATGTTGCTATACGATGTTGAGAAAAGAAGTTTAAGTAAAATTGTTTATGTTTGGAATTTCAAAAATTTTGGGGTTGAAGGTACTTGTGTCGAAAGCCTCGTCTCGCCAAAGTTTAGCCAAGGTCAACGAAGGAGCAAAAAGCGCAAACATAGGCGAGGAGGTAAGGCGAGTTTAGGAAAAGCACCTTAAAATGTTTCAGGCTAGGCAAGTTCATAGTGGTGACTGCCTTTGTGGCATAAGTCGGCGATGACTTGTTTCCTAAAAACCCTTTTTTTCAAATTTAATTCCAACGACTCTTTAGTTACATGTATATTAACAATTTTCCCATTCATTAGATTATTTTTTAATCATTTATACTTGAGATTGGGGATTTGGGGTCAAAGTTGTCAAATGAGCACACCTAGGGGTAATGTTTAAATGGTGTAAACGGGTCAAGAAACATACGGGAATACATATATCAGCAGTCAAAGGCGGAGCTTCAGCAAGACCCAGAAGGGTGCTGGCCCCCTTTAGCTTAAGCCCATTAGTGTAAAAAAAATCATGGTAAAAAAAAAAAATTCTTGGACTTTGGCCCTCTCAACCTTAAAGCCCAATAAAATATTATGCTACTAAAATTGTTTCGGCCCTCCTAAGAAAAAGTTTCAAGCTCCGTCAATGTGCAGTGAATGCATATGATGTTATGGAATGTCATGGATCTAGAAAGTGTTAAGGATATGGAAATAGTAACTTAAAACACATGGATTGTGACTAGACTTTTTAGACTTCCAACTTTTTAATTCATATAAAGCTTTTGTCCATACTATTTAGCAACTAGTTTATGTTCTTATATCTTTATATTGAGCTTTTAAATTTGCAAGGTTTAGCTAGATTTCTTAATTACTTCACTGATTCCATCGTTATTTTGTGCCTTTCGCTTTAGACTAACTTGAGCTAAGCATAACCAATTAGAAACCCTCTGCATTGAAGCATGGCTTGATTTATATTTCTAAGAATGTTTATTATATTCAGTAATTATGTTTTAGACTGAAAATAGCAATTTATTATGTTTTTGTTGAATATGAATATGGATCATTTATGATGTTTTGATGTGTATTCTATATATGGTCCTTGATCCTATCTTGGGTTTATGCACTAACTAGCACTACTGGTTTCTGCATATACCTGATAAAAATTGAAACTTGGGTAAGTAGCTGCAACAAGACTCGTTTAAGTGGTTCGACGTGATGTTCATGATTACAAAGCGTTTGTTTTGTTTTGTATCTAGTGAGGTGTATCAATGAAAATAGACAATTCCAAACAATGTTTTATTTGAGTTTTAATTAGGGGTGAACAACCTTCCTAATCCATTTCTAACCTAACCCATTCGATTCCACCCTGCACTAATTGTTTCATCAGTTTAATTTTTTGGACTTCTATCCTTCATCTCTCTCCTTCTCATTCTCCATCGACCATCACCATTTTGCCAGACTTCTTCTCATTAGCAACATTTCGTAGATAGATTTGAATTATGTAACTACTTGAGAGAATTGTTGTTCATTTTAATCAATCAATATGGCATGGAATCTTTGTTTGTAAATAGTTATATTCGTTATGTTTTGATTCGAGTCACAACCATTCAATATAACATTCAGCGACAGTTATCCCCAATAGGAGCGGAGCCACAATGGGGCACGCACCCCATTCAAATCCCCGGTAACTAGCATTTCCAATATATTTGCCCCCTAGTTAACTTTCTATATTTATCTGTTATGTGAAATTGTAAACAAAATCTTTTCGCGGCTCAATATAGTTCCATCGTTTCCATTCACTTAGTAGACCAGGGTTCGATCCTTTTAAAATGCTAGTGTTTCTTATTTAACAAGAATACAATCGTGACACTTAATGGTCAACTAAATGCTTTATCTATGAATTTTCTGATTGCCGTAAGTGAAGTTGGAAAACATTAGCGACAATATTTTTCGGAAATATATTTATGTAGATCAAGATAAAAATGAAAAACGGCCGTTCTTTCCCCCTTTTTGTTTTTGTAATTACATTAATTGAAATTAAAAACAAAAAAAGTAACAAGATTATAGAACTCCTTCAGATGATATTTTATTGGTCTTTGTTCAAAGATAAAGGGGTGGGCAGGGTCGCTCCTAAGTTTCCGAATGCCCTTGGCGAGATGGTTTAACATGCCATTATAAAAAACTGAAAGAATATCATACAAAATATGTTTTTGTATCAGACAATGACATTTGCATAATTATTTTAACCCGAAAACGACACTGTTTACAAAACGGATACCGGAGAACCGACTAGTTTTACCTCACAGCAAAAATTATGTTGTGGTTTTCGACAATAACAAAAATTGTGTTGTAGTTTTCGATGGTAACAAAAATTTCGTAGTGGTTTTGTACTTGTATTTTCGTAAATTAGAGAGAATGTTCTTCTGGTTTGGTCCAAATTTCAGGTTTTGTCATTCACAATGAAAAATTACACCGAATGTCCTTTATATCGAAAACTTTAACAACGAATGTCCCTTACGTAGATGACCGTTAAATAAACCCGTTAAATCAAGTCACATGTTTTGCATGTGATGGTAAAATGGTTCTTTTTTTATTTTTATCAAGAGCATATTACAAAGAATGTCCTTATCGTGTGTTTTAATTTTTACATTTTGTCCTTTAAAATAGAAAAGTATGTTGGATGTCCTTTATTTCAAAACTTTTGGCATTGAATAGTCTTTACGTTAACGGTCGTTAAAAAGTACTATTAAATGAGGTCATATGTCTTTGTACATGAGGGTAAAAATGTCATTTTATACTAAAATGATATGTGAAATTGGAACCTAGCTACAACGACATTTTTTCTAATTTACTCTTATATATTTTAATATATATATATATATATATATATATATATATATATATATATATATATATATATATATATATATATATATATATATATATATAATAACAATAATAATAATAATAATAATAAAGTAAATATATATAATAATAATAATAATAATAATAATAATAATAAGATTAAAATTAAGAAGAAGAAGAAGAAGAAGAAGAAGAAGGAGAAGAAGAAGAAGAAGAAGAAGAAGAAGAAGAAGAAGAAGAAGAAGAAGAAGAAGAAGAACAATAACGATAACGATAACGATAACGATAACGAGAACGATAACGATAACGATAACGATAATAATAATAATAATAATAATAATAATAATAATAATAATAATAAACTTTTTTTTTAGTGATTAATAATTAAAAGTTCAATTTTTTTATTCTTTCATGTTTTTGACACTTACATACTCTCTAGTAGCAAGTGTACCTCACGATTAGAATAAAAGTTAAACGACCTTTCAATTTCATATGCTTTATCAAAATTATTATAATTTTCTCTATGTACCTATTCTTTTTCACCAATGTTGTTCCAAAGTTTTCGAAGCATGGCAAAATGCTTAAATAAATTTTCTATCCGTTTTTTATATTTGGCAATTACATAAACTTAATAAACGTGATTAAAGGGGATAACAAAATTACATGATGGTATAGCTAACTAGCTACATTTTAAAGGATAAAACATTGGTCTATGATTTATCTTTTGAAATTTGAATCGAGAAGAACAAGATTTTTAGGTTGAGTTTTATCCTAAATACATAAGGAGAAGACTACATTATAATGTAGTTAACATTTTTCCTATATGTATTCAATATATATTTAAATAAAATAGTAATAATAGTATCGCATGAATTTGGAGAGCCCGAACTATCAACCTCGTCCAGCCTCAAAAACGACTCTCGTCGTCCTTACTCAACAATTTTTTTACATCGTTAATTGTTTATCCAAATCTGACCTAAAGAAGTTAAAAGAAAAAATAAAGTCTAAATAGATAAATAGTTAAAGTTGAGGGACGTATTATATTAATCTATCAAAGTATATAATCCATGGATAAAAACTTCTTAAGTTATAAAGTTTCATAAACCAAACCGGAATTTTACTCCGGCGACGATCACCGCCGTCAAATTTTCTCTCCGAGGTTCGTAATCTTAGAATTCAATTATTTAGTTATTTAATCATTTAATAATTATATTAAATTTTTGATTCAGTTTTCATTTCCGATCTGCATTTATACAATTCGATCTATTTACTTTCGATCTTCTGTGTTAAAAATTAGTTGTTATTTTGACTAATTTCATGTTTTCGAGTACAGTTTTCAATCGGATCGGATCGGACCGGAACGCAGTCGCTTGAGCTATGGTGAGAGCTTGTAAATTGTGGTTTTGTTGTTGCTAATTAATGATATTAGGGTTTCTGTGATTAGAAATTTGTGTCTGGTAATGTATGTGTATGTGAAAAATGATTGTAGTTAGGTTTAGCGATTATTATCCGCGTAGTTAGCCTAGGTCAAGGATGTATAGAACTGTAAGAAATTGTTAATAGGTTTATGGTGAAAGTGTTGTTTTAGTTGATTCATTTTTTTCAGTTGATTCATGTTGTAAGTTAGGTTGTATGATTGGAATTCACGTGATTTGTTGCCTGTAGGTGCACGGAAATGTCAAATGTAACGAGATAATTAGAAGTTTGTGAAATCAGGATTTTGGATTATGTTTGTTACTTTTGTTATGACACGTAATTTCGTTGTTTATTTATCCTAATTTTGTTGAAGTGTTTGTTTACCTATACTTGACCTTCTTAATCCTTTTTATAGAGTTTTGTTGCAAATGGTGTAAATATATAAATCGTAGCATTTTGTGGAATTGGAAGTGACGTATTATAATTTATGGTTATGGTTATATTTCTAGTCTAGGAGCACGACTCTCGTTGACCAGTACTTTAAGCAAAAAGGAAGGTTATACTTGCCCTGTGTCTCTGTGGAATGTCTCTTGGAAACACAAAGTAACGTCAATATAACCCACAAAGGACCGATTGTTTAGGAACATATAATCCATGTTCCAGTGAAGAAAGCAATAGGTGTTTAAGTCATTTACTTAGGTTCTGTTAGTTTGATAAAACTTTGTATTGGATATGAGTTAGAGAAGAGAGATTTAGGATAAATGTCAAAGTCATGCTGCTTCGTATGCTTACATCACCTAGGTGGTACAGAAACGATTATATAAAAAAACAAATTCCAGAATTAAATTCTCTTTTTGCCTTCAAATTTCTAAAGTAGGGGAAGACTTATAGCCACCTGGTGAGGTTAATAGTTTGTAGCAAGGTCACACATCTTAGTCGTAAAACAATCTGTTTGCAAAATCCAAGGTGTGAACTATGTAACAAAGGTCAATATAATCGTGCAGCTCGTTAGTGAGGTTTTTATTTATATGTATCAAAATTTTGAGTCGAGTATTATGTGCTCTAAGGCTGTAGTAGATCCTGTAATAATTTAAAACAACAATATAGTTAGCAATGGCTAAAAGGAAGCAAACTGAAAGAACATAGTTGGTGGTGATCCTGATACTTATTGAGACGGAAAGGAGTTTATAAGCTTCTTTTTGAAACGTCAAGTGAGCATCTCATTGGTTATTATAATTCGTTGTAGCTACCTGAACGGGCTTTTACAGAAGATAAGTGGATCTACTGTTAGGTGTATTGTACATATCGTACTTATAACAAGTTTGAAGAGACAGTTAATGTAACAATTTGTAGTGTCTTATATGAAATGTGTATCATCTGAAATTAGTTTTCAACGCTTCACTTTTTTAACCTTTCCATTTGCATTCTTTACTTTTCACTATCTCCGTTACTAATTATCATGTGGAATTATATTTCTTTCTTGTTGCAGATTCATTTTGTTCTCTTAATAAGCCGACAAGGAAAAGTTAGGTTGACAAAATGGTATTCACCTTATACCCAGAAAGAAAGAAGTAAGGTATGCTGTATACAATATTAACCAGATCCTCTTTCTTATTTCCACCAACACGGTCTACTTCTTGCTCTGTAACTGTAATAACGAATTCTTATCTCCTTGATCCATTGTTATTTACCTTCGATTATATTCCATTAGACCCCCTTTTGGTAGTAGTCATTGTCATTCACAGATATTGTGCAAACGTTATGTAGGTGATACGGGAGCTCAGTGGGATGATTCTTACACGTGGCCCCAAGCTTTGCAATTTTGTTGAGTGGAGAGGATTTAAAGTTGTTTATAAAAGGTATTTCCTTATTACGGATACCATATTTCCTTATTACTGATACCATATATCCGTGTTTAAAGAATCAATCTTCTGTAACTGGTTACTTTCCTGTGGTGTGTTTTTTTACTTATCAGATATGCCAGCCTCTACTTCTGTATGTGCATTAACCAGGAAGACAATGAATTGGAAGTCCTTGAAATTATTCATCATTTTGTCGAGATTCTAGACCGTTACTTTGGAAGTGTGAGCTATCTAAACTTCGTAAAATTCAAAATTCTTTTAAAATGTGTCATTTGGAAGTTTAGTTTGATTTTGAACTCATTCATGACTGGAAGTTGACTCTAATTTGGAACTTCTGTAGGTTTGTGAGTTGGACCTGATCTTCAATTTTCACAAGGTACGTTGACTTTAATAGTCGCGCACTTGCACTAGCATTTTTTCGATTGGAGGGTATTATAGACATTTAGCGCATATAGTCACCTCCTTTTTCTCAAACCATGAGTTGAAAAAATTATAAGTGTGGTGGTTCGTGTTATGAATATTTTTTGGTGTTCGTTGCAGGCGTACTATATACTGGATGAGGTACTGATAGCCGGGGAACTTCAGGAATCAAGTAAAAAGACAGTGGCCCGCCTTGTAGCTTCACAGGTTCAATTTTTTTATTTGACCCATTTGAGATAAAACGCCACCCATGTTGAACCATTCGTAAATAATATATTTGTTTTGTAGGATTCTTTGGTGGAGGCAGCTAAAGAAGAAGCGAATTCTATTAGCAATATAATTGCACAGGCAACCAAGTAATGTCATGCTTATACCTACCCCCTGCAAGATCTGTATTTCGGTGATCAAATAACTTACGTCACATATATGTATTCTGTGTTTATCGTTATTTCGTTTTATTAGTGTGGAAAACTTGGCTTTATCTTTTATGATGAATTATTTGACCACCTTTGCGATTTTGGCCTAATATTGTAACGACTACCATCATTTCAGAAGAAAACGAAAGATAAGTTTTATTTGTATGACAATTGTATCTCATGTTCTCATGTTTATTTGTTGTACATTGGTGTTACGTTCAGTAAAAAAAAAAAACTGCGGTACCTATTGGTCGGGTTATCACTTCTAGGCACATGTGATCTTAGAAGCTTTTGATTAGATCCAATTTAAGTAGTAAATAATTAAACAATGCCCATTTAGGTCTTTATAATCAAATGGGTCTATTTAGGTCCTGGTACATTTAGGTTATTGGTCTTAGATTCCTCTAGGTCGTCTTTTGATCGATCTGGCTCTGTTTAGGTCAACTATGTAAGTTTGTTTCTCACAATCCAAGTCCGATTAGTTCCAACTAGGGCGCTATTATTTGTCAATTATCAGTTATTTTACATTCAATAGATTCATTTTGGTAAGCCAGGTTGCCTCTATTCTGGTTCACTTTAAGTCCTAAATAGCCCATTTAAGTCTATTAGAACTGTGTTAATATTAGGGCCATAATTTCTTTTTCAGCAAATTGGGATTCCGAGTTTTGATCTATGTCTATTCATTTAGTAAATCCATTTAGGTCCATATGTGTGTTGGGTTCATTTGAGTTCGTTTAGACTTACTTACGAAATACGATACTGCAAACATGAAACTTTGATATTCATAATGTATAGACTGGCACATAACATGATGGCTTCGAATTTTTTTCTAATAAGAGTACTTTTTTTCGAATATAACAGCATCAACAGTTGCTTTGCTAAAACTTCTTCCTTTTTCTTCTTTTTGCATATTAACATGTCATTGACATTTTCGTACTATCATTGCTTAATTGATCATAAAAGAAAAGGAAACAAATAAATAGTGTTTCTGACATTAATATATCATAGAAACATATTTTAAAAGAAAAATATGAATTTATAGAGAATGTCACAAATCGTTCTTGGGGTTAGTCACTTTTTCACATATCGTTCTTTTAAAAAAACTTAGCATAAATTGTCCTTTTGTTTTTTGAATTTATCATCTATCGTCCTTCCGTCCAAATCCGTTAGAATTGTGCCGTTAAATGACCCCACTTGACAAACCCATGAGGGTACATGAGTAATTCACCTCTCTAATTGTACCATATATTGAAAATGGTTTTCCTTTTTCAACAACCATTCAATTTCTCTACATTCCCATTCTCAAATGAAATTCTAGTTTCTATGATTCATTCTTACCAAAACATGCCCTAAAGCCTAATTCCACAATTCAACATTTCTCTATCATCTCGTTATTATATTACAAACTTAAATACAAGATATTTGACAAATTTGAAAAGACTTTCTTTAATTAGATATATGTATCTGTATCTATATATCTATAGATATATGTATATGTATCTATAAACAAAATTGGAACAAAAAAATAACAAAATTGGAAACCCCCACTTTCGTTTCGATTCACCGGTAATAGAGGCGGCGACGACAGAACTCGGACGATAATGGTGCCGGCACAAACAAAAATACATCACAAGTTCTTCATCTGTAGCGGCGACGGATGTGGCGGCGGCTGTGGCGGAACCCATGTGGTTTGGTTGTGGCGGCGGTTGTGGCGTACCCAGGTGGTTGTGGCGGCGGTGGTTGTGTGTTTACCGGCGATAATCGAGTGATACAGTAACTAGATCGATTTAAACATCAAATTATCACCGATTGGGCAGCAAAATCGTTGAAAACGTACCTCTGATGATTTCGGAACCGATTTGTGGAATTTCTGGTTTTACAAGCTAGAGTGATGATGATAAATGGAATCTAAACCGCCATTGATGGAGAATGTGTGTGAAAATTGAGGAGGAATTAAAGTCAAAAATAGTAGGTGATATTGAATTTTAATCCATTTTTGTATGCTATAATACAGTGTGTGTATATGTCCGTGTCAGTAGGTGGAGGATATACAAGTAAAGGATTTATCATAAATCGTCCTTTTTATCATAATGAAGAGGTTAATTACTTATTTACCCTCATGTGTCTGTCACGTGGGGCCATTTAACGGTACAATTCTAACGGATTTGGATGATAGATGATAAATTCAAAAAACAAAAGGAAACTTTGTGCTAAGTTTTTTCAGAAAGAACGATATATGAAAAAGTGACTAACCACAAGGACGATTTATGACATTCTCTCGAATATATAAGAACATATACCTTAAACACTAGTCTATGAAATGAAAATTTAGAAATAAAGTTACTGGGACACAAGCCATTGGCTCACGCCTTAGGGCCTCTCAAGGCGGTCGCCTCTTTTAAAACTCTCCTTCCCAGAACAATTCCATTGTGTCTTTGTCAACTTTGGTGAGACGAGGCTTTCAACACAAATACCTTCAACGACCCTGAATGTTTTACGATCCCAAACATAAACAATTTTACTTAAACTTCTTTTTTCAACATCATATACCAACATCCGATCATTGCCGGCCACTAGAATTCTACCATTGTCTTCAAATACCCTTGGATAATCCATTTGAATTTCATTGAGTCCATGGATTGAAATCTTAATCCAAGATTCCGGTTTACCGTACTCATTCATCACCCAAACCTCACCTTTCATAAAAATAGCAAGTTTTTCACCAAAAACAGAAAGTGTGCAATCTGCGTTAGCCAAGATATCAACATCACTACCCAAATTAAGTGACGGTGAACGTGTTTCACTGAATCTCTCATCCGCTAAGCTAAAAGCAATAATTACTCGTAAACCATTACTCTTCTTAGCAATCCAGTAAATAAACCCATTAACAAAAACACCTACATTGTTTCTATAACAATGACCATAATAGGTTCTATAAAATCCACCAGCATAATTATAATTATAAGCAGAATCAGTGAGCAGCCTCCAAGTACTAGTTCTAAGGCTATAAACATGCACAAACACACTATTAGGGAGACCATGTCTATCACGAAAGTGAAAGATTTCAACAGCTTTGTAATCATCAGTCACGGAATCATAACCAAATCCCAACATTTTGTCATACACTTCACAATACTTAAAATCATCCATCATCTTCTTATAAGAACCGGAAAACGGAAATTCCAAACTTTCCCTAGTAGTTGGGTTGTAAAGCATATCATTTATGTCAAGTTTGTAAAGACTAGACACCAAAACAAGTCCATCACAAGAACCACAGAAAAAGAAACTATCGAGAGGAACATTCGCTTCTAAGTGAAACAAGGTTGGTGGTAATAATGACTCATGGTAATTAAAAGGCTGTGAATATAGTCTATCATGAACATCAGTGAAGATGATGTAATTTCGGTTGGTGGTTTTAACATGGGTTCTAATAAATTTTTGATCAGAAATTAGAGATAACCATTCCTTTGTAACGCACCTGAAACGTCCAAGAGATTTGGCTGGAAGACGATATAGAATCTCGGTGATAATCTCGGATGGAATACTGATCATGCTCCCTTTTGATTTAGTTGATTTAGTTTTAGGCGCCATTGTTATGATCTCGATGCTAGAGGATTAGGGTTTGAGAATTTCAGATTAGCTAAATCTTGAAATCTATAACTATAAATAGTATTAAAACCTAGAGTAAATTATATAAAGAGTCCTTGTCGTTTGTCTTAAGTGACAGGTTTTGTCCTTTAACTTTATAAATTACACTAAATGTCTTTTATATTCAAACTTAGTTATTATCGAAATAGATAGATGCCGATAAATATTAAGTTAACCCATATCATATGTTATGTCACGAGTTAAAAAAAAAATATTTTAACGCCATTCGCGTAAAGGAAAAAAGATGTTATGAATTTTAACATAAAAAACATTCATTAAAATATTTAAACTTAAATAACAAAAAATGTTATTTTATATAAATAAATGGAACATTTTCTATAATTTACTCTAAAACCAATAAGCTATCCTTAAAATCCATATTATTATCTTAAATTTTTCAAAAGGTGATTAATTTCAAGTTTGATAATAAAATTCATTATATTGAAATTATGTTTTTTTGTATTGCGCATAACATTTGATAGAATATTGTGAGATGCATTCCATGCACGTGTATTTTGGTTATTAATTCATTTTTATGTAATACTAGATTATTGTCCCGCGATAACGCGGATAAATATAGATAAAAATAAAATCGTAAACTTTATGTTTATGTACACGTTAAAAAAATATATGATGCACTGAATACAAAATCTATATGGGTTTTTGGAGACGAATAACACCAGGAGAAGAGTGAGAGTTACAAGAAGTCCCATGTAAATATGTAATAGATATAAGGAAAATTAACACTCAATTCTAAATTTAGCGAAAAATGAGTAGAATGTAATAGAAGATTTTAATGGTTAAAAATATGAGTAAACACCCAATCGATTCGAAAGATTCGAAAGATCAAAGCTGGTGGGACAAATAACACAATGACAAGATATAAAGGTGCAAAATATATAACATTACGTTTATTCACATGTTTAAATATTTTGAATTAGAAGATTTTAGAATAACAATAAGGTAAATTATAGTCGAAATTAAACGATTACATAAGTAAATAAGATTAATAAAATGGGAGAAGAGACGTTTGTTTTTTTATTTAAGTGAAGATAGAATAAAATAGAGAATTCAATTATATATATTAAGAGGGTGTAAAATGAAAATTATATCTGCTGACATCATCAATATCATCTAACGGCTGAAACTAAAAAGGCTAACCCATCTAAGGGGCCATATTTCGCCATGTGGCATTTAATGCCCCTCTTTTATTATATATTAAAGATTTGTTGCAATTTGTGAATCCTAATTATATATAGAATGCTTTTAATTCACCACTTTTACGTATGTTTGTAGGCAATGGAAGTTGGACGAGTAAACAAGATGGATGGGGGCTGGAACGAACTGGGAAAGCAGTACGAAAATGAAGTCGAAAACTTCATCCAATACTGACCCGCCCGGGTTGGGATTGGTTTAAAAACCGACCCACCCGGGTCCTTGCTAGGCTTGGAGTCTACTGGCCCGCCCGGGCTTTGGGTGGAGTTGTTTATGACCCCCCCCCCCCCCCCCCCCCCCCCCCCGGGGTGTTTGCTGGGTATGCTACTTGAATTCTTCTTATCAAAACGAGCAAGACCCGTCGGGCTATTTTCAAAAGGAATAATACATGCCCGAGTCGGTACATACCCGCCCGGGCCCCATTTATGAAGACAAAAGACCCGCCCGAGTTTCGTTTGTTTGGAGTCCGACCCGTCCGAGTCATCATCTTAAGATCCGAAAATCAGTTTTTCTCCATTTTGACACGATTTGAATGACTATTTCCGGCAGTTTTTCATTTATTAACATTTGGGGAGACAAGTTTTATGATTACCAAGTTCTAATTTCATCATTTGAAGACCGAATTCGTTGTTTGTAAGCTTTTTGAAAATCGAATTTATGTCTTTTTATGTGATTATTATTGGCATGCTTGGTTATGTCGTTTAATTAATGAAATTGAAGTTTGTTTATGTTTATTTAGTGATTGTGGTTTGTTTTACGGCTAATATTATTCTTTTCTCGACTTTGATTGATCAACTAGGTTGAGTAGTTGATTAATTGTTGTTATAATTAGATTACAAAATCCGTAATTGTTTTATACTCTAATATCAAGTAACAAAACGTTGTTTGCTCAATGTTAACCACAATCACATAATTATTACATTTCCTAACTTTAGTGAAACGGTAATTGTTGTTTAGAAAGTTTACACAAAACGTTAATGCTATTTTCAGTTCAGTTCTAGGAGCTTGTTTAGACCTGAATTAGAAAATTAGGTTTATATTGAAGAGCTTGTTTTGATATAAACAAATTGGTGAACAAAATTTGTTTAGGCTTGTTAACATCTTTTAATCTAAACTTGAATAAACATAAACTAAACACTTGTTTAAAATATCATTTCGTGATTAAGTGACATAGTTGTAAAAGTCGAACGTGGAACCAAATCGATTTCCTATTATTATTTACTTAGCTTATTATTATTTCATCATTAGTTTAATTAACAATCAAATCAAAACCCCCCTTTGTTACGTTTACATACCTGTTTTCGAAGACTTAAGCATAAATATTTTAACACGTGTCTCTTGGGTTCGATCCCTACTTGTCGTATATTGCGTTTGTTGTATAGTGTAGTGGGTAAAATCATATTTTTTCATTTGTAACCGGTGTGACAAACCATGTTAACAAATTGGTGCCACTTCCGGGGACGCGGTAGTGCTAATAGTTTTATGCCAAGGTCTTTGCGTACATGTACACCATTGGAGCTTAATTCGGAGATTGAGGAAACAAGCTAAACTTCGTAAAAGGTAGCAAGGATCCCAAACAAATCCCGAGTCATCTACTCCCCCCGTTCTCAATATTTGGGAGGACGTCTCTTTATCAAGTAAATCGGAAGAAGAAACACCACAAACACTACCATCATCCCCATACTCCACACCTACCACTCCGCCAAACATTCACAAAACTCACCAATCCATATTCCATTACAACAAAACCACAGAATGGCGGGAGAACAAACCCTTCGCCAACGGGCGACCCACAATGTCGACCAACAACCCTTGTGCATCACATACTCCGAAATGGAGAACTTTGAATTGAAGTCGGGACTTATCCATTTGCTACCATTGTTTCGGGGTGTGGAAAACGAAGATCTACACAAGTTCTTGAAGGAGTTCCGTGTAGTTTGTGTTGAAACAAAGTTGCATAACATCACGGAGGATCAAATCAAGTTAAGGGCGTTCCCCTTTTCTCCACATGATGTGGCTAAGGAATGGCTTTATGATTTACAATCAAGGTCGATCACTACATGGAACGAAATGGCACACGCATTCCTCGACAAGTATTTCTCCGAATCGAGAGCTTCATCACTTAGAAGGGAAATTATCGGGATTAAGCATGCGAAAAGGGAAGCCTTTCACACATATTGGGAGAGATTCAAGAAGTTATGCACTCGATGTCACAACATGGCATCCCCGATTTATCAGCTTTTGCAATACTCCATTGAAGGCTTATCACTTTTCGAGAAACGATTGTTAAACGCTTCAAGTGGAGGGTCGATCACCGATAAAACCCCCGCTCAAATCCGGGAACTCATCAAGATACTACCTGAAGAAACAAAGAATGAATACCAAGATGATGAGTGGTACACCGATGTACCTAGAGGAGTAAAAGGGGCTGAAAGTTCAAGAGTGGAGAGTCAACTATCGGAGTTGAATAAGGCGATTTTGTTATTGGCGAAGGACAAGAAAGAAGTACCGGAATCAAGAGTATGTGGGATTTGTTTGCAAAAGGGACACCTGACGGATATGTGTCCTAGTTTACAAGAGGATTTCGAGAAAGTCAACGCCATGGGAGGATATTCGGTTATAATCAACCAAGACCGAACGGTGGATACAACCAAAACAACAATCATAGTTACCATTAAAATCCACCTCCACATTAGCACCAAAGAACCAATTTTCAGCCACCACCCGGATTTCAACCTTACCCATCACCACCTCCAAACGCTATTTCGAGCTGTTCGGGACCGCCATTGGAGGAGCTTGTCAAAAGTCTATGAACGAGCACTCAACAGTTTCAGCAAGAAACTAAGGCTAGCATCAAAATTTTGGAACAACATATAGCTCAATTAGCCAATTCAGTGGCTAAACGTGGTGGCTTACCGGCTCATGCGTAGAACTGCTAGAGACAGTTGGTTTAATTCGCCCCACAAACAAGAGAAAACAACTTGTTTAGATTTGTCCGGGAATTAGAAAACCAAAGAACTAATGGAGACAGTTGGTTTAATTCACCCCGCAAACAGGAGAACAAATTATTTGCCCGGGAATCAGGAGACCAAAGGACTGCTAGAGACAGTCGGTTAGATTCGCCCCGCAAACAGGAGAAGAAAGTTTGTTTGGATTTGCCCAAGAATTAGAGGACCAAATAATTGTCGGAGACGGTTGGTATAACTCGCCCCACAAACAGGAGAACAATTTATTTTCCCGAAATCGGAAGACCAAAGAACTGCTAGAGAGAGTTGGTTAGATTCACCCCGCAAACAAGAAAGAAAAGGTTTTTCCGTTCTAAGAAGAAGGTTCTTAGGAAACCGAAAACCATGAGGATACAATATTAGAAGAAAGAAGAAGCAATCCAATACCCGATTCCAAAATTCTTCAATTAAGGTGTGAAGATACCAGTAAAGGAGAAGATTTCGAGTATTGAAGATTATTGTTATTTGGATGATAATGAAGATGGAAGCACGCCAAAAGGAGTTGATGACCACGTCATCATTTTGTCATTAGGGGGGAATGTCGGAAATAATGACAAACCAGATTATTAGTTAGAAATTTGTAATTAGTATTAGTTAATGTATCAAAAGTGTAAATATAGAATTGTGAAAATGTGAGATGGTTGAAACACCATCTGCCACCGTAGTAACCCCTGGTAACCGCCACCACCGAACCATTGCGATGGTTTGAAGGAACCGGTTCGTAGTTTATAAATAGGAATCAAATGTAAAGTACAACCTGTGTGTAATATCTCAAAATTCAATGAAAACTTTGGTTTGATGAAGATCCATGCTCTTATTGTTTCTTGATATCCAGCACTATCTGCTTTAAGGCTCTAGTGGACCCTGTAATAATTTAAAACACCAAGATAGTTAGCAATGGCTAAAAGGAAGCAAACTGAAAGAACATTGCTTTTCCACTGGTTATTATAATTCGTAGTAGCTACCTGAACTGGCTTTTCCAGAAGATACTGGTTATTATAAATCGTACTTATAACAAGTTAGAAGAGACAGTTAATGTAACAATTTGTAGTGTCGTATATGAAATGTGTATCATCTGAAATTAGTTTTCAACGCTTCACTTTTTTAACCTTTCCATTTGCATTCTTTACTTTTTACTATCTCCGTTACTACTTACCATGTGGAATTATATTTCTTTCTTGTTACAGATTCATTTTGTTCTCTTAATAAGCCGACAAGGAAAAGTTAGGTTGACAAAATGGTATTCACCTTATACCCAGTATGCTGTATGCAATGTTAGCTAGATCATCTTTCTTATTTTCACCAACGCAGTCTACTTGTTCTTGCTTGGTAACAGTAAATTAACGAATTCTTGTCGTCTTGATACATTGTTTTTTACCTTCCATTATTTTCCATTAGACCTCCTTTTGGTAGTAGTCATTGTCATTCACAGACTATGAAGCACGGGTACGCTCCTGGAGACCGCAAATCGTCCCCGAGGCGTATCCCAAAAGTGGGTACGTATTTAATTTCTGGGTACATTTTGGAGGTATATCAGGGATGAATCGGGTACATTTTATTTTACATGGGTCGTACCCACAAGGTTAGAGGGCCCATCACATATGGTTCATCAGAAAAAGAAAAATTATGGTTTTATTTCATGGGTCGTACTCAGTATTTCCCTTGATGAGTCAGATTTCGAGAATGAGTTGGTGGTTGAGGACTAATGAGTTTCATATAATGATTTGAGTTACTTTCCTGAGGTTTGTTTTTCCATTTATCAGATATACCAGCCTCTACTTCTGTATGTGTATCAACCAGGAAGACAATGAACTGGAAGTCCTTGAAATAATTCATCATTTTGTCGAGATTCTAGATCGTTACTTTGGAAGTGTGAGCTATCTAAACTTCAAAACATTCGAAGTTCTTTCAATGTGTTAATTTGGAAGTTTAGTTTGCTTTTAAACTCATTCGTGACTGGAAGTTGACATTAATTTGGAACTTCTGTAGGTTTGTGAGCTGGACTTGATCTTCAACTTTGCCTTGAAAAGTCGCCCACTGAAGGTATTATAGACATTTGGAGTAATAGTCACTTCCTTTTTCTCAAACAGAGCGTTGAATCAGTTATAAGTGTGGTGTGATTCGTGTTATTAATATTTTTTGGTGTTCGTGCAGGCTTACTACATACTGGATGAGGTACTGATAGCCGGGGAACTTCAGAAATCAAGTAAGAAGACGGTGGCCCGCCTAGTAGCTTCAACGAATACCAAAATCAAATTTGGATAGTCATAATGTCTAGACTGGGATATAATAACAGCATCAACGAATACCAAATTTCTTTGTTTTTTCTAATAACTATTCTATTGACACTTTGGTTAATAATTGAGTCCTACATATCAAACAAGAAACTACGAAGCCGAAGTGATAGAAAAACAAATGTGGACTACCAAGAAACAAACTTGTTTTAAAGAAACAAAACTAATTCATAAACCGATTAAATGAAGAAAGTGAGAGTAGACACCAGGATACTTCGAACTTAATTGAGTTGCAGAACATTACGAAGACCTATAAATCTTGGGTGTATCATGTGTTATACGAAAATGGAGTATATTTTTACCTTTTTGCGATTATACTTGGATTTGGTTTTATGGTACTGAGACATAACATAGCATTAAAAATATAATTTTTTTGTTTCATATTATACGGGATTTAACAATTATTTGATATTCAATAAAGGAAAATACAGGCCAAAACTCACAAGCAATGGACAAAGAAAAGATATTTATCGTCGGGACAAAATTTCATTGACATGTTTTCCGGATTATATCTTTTACATGGCCAAAATTTCACAAGCCTGGGACAAAGTAGATTTTCTAGTCTGTCACAAGTTGTCTTCACCCCTAACCACGAGAGATTCATAGTTCGGGTGAATACGAGGTTTATAAAAATGGAAGCAAGTTACATACGCAAAGGTGAATACATAGCGCAAAATGAGTATAGGAGAATAATACATTACATAACCAACCGGTTCCAAGTCCACTTATCCAATGTTTTGTTTTTGGATTTTGAAGCCGAGTTGGATAACATATAAAAAAATTGGTGTGGTTATTTTTCGTTCCGCTCATAAAGCACATATTCATTTTTCGTGAATAAAACCCGCTTTTGGTGGGTTTAGAGTAGGCGTTGATTTGTTGGTTTTCTATAAAATTTAAAAACGAAAACCTTTATGGATATGAATGAACTAATCAAGTGATCTAGTTAAAAACAGCGCAAATAGAGTTTAAAAAAGGTGTCTTGACATAAATGTATCATAGAAACAGATTTTAAAAGCAAAATATGAATATATATAAGACACAAACAATCGGCTCACGCCTTAGGGCCTCTCAAGGCCGTCACCTCTATTAACTCGCCTTGCCAGATCTATTCCATTGTGTCTTTATCAACTTTGGTGAGACGAGGCTTTCAGCACAAATACCTTCAACCCTGAATGTTTTACGATTCCAAACATAAACAATTTTACTTAAACTTCTTTTTTCAACATCATATACCAACATCCGATCATTGTCGGCCACTAGAATTCTACCATTGTCTTCAAACACCCTTGGATAATCCATTTGAATTTCATTGAGTCCATGGATTGAAATCTTAATCCAAGATTCTGGTTTACCGTACTCATTCATCAACCAAACCTCACCTTTCATAAAAATAGCAAGTTTTTCACCAAATACAGAAAGTGTGCAATCTGCGTTAGCCAAGATATCAACATCACTACCCAAATTAAGTGACGGTGAACGTGTATCAATGAATCTCTCATCCGCTAAGCTAAAAGCAATAATTACTCGTAAACCATTACTCTTCTTAGCAATCCAGTAAATAAACCCATTAACAAAAACACCTACATTGTTTCTATAACCATCATAATAGGTTGTATAAAATCCACCAGCATAATTATAATTATAAGCAGAATCAGTGAGCAGCCTCCAAGTATTAGTTCTAAGGCTATAAACATGCACAAACACACTATTAGGGAGACCATGTCTATCACGAAAGTGAAAGATTTCAACAGCTTTGTAATCATCAGTCACGGAATCATAACCAAATCCCAACATTTTGTCATACACTCTACAATACTGATATTTAAAATCATCCATCATCTTCTTATAAGAACCGGAAAAAGGAAATTCCAAAATTTCCCTAGTAGTTGGGTTATAAAGCATATCATTTATGTCATGAATGTAAAAACTAGCTACCAAAACAAGTCCGTCACAAGAACCACAGAAAAAGAAACTATCGAGAGGAACATTCGCGATCGGTTCTAAGTGAAACAAGGTTGGTGTTAATAATGACTCATGGTGATTAAAAGGGTGTGAATATAGTCTATCCTGAACATCACTGAAGATGATGTGATTTCGGTTGGTGGTTTTAACATGGGTTTTAATAAATTTGTGATCTGAAATTATAGATAACCATTCCTTTGAAACGCACCTGAAACGACCAAGAGATTTGGCTGGAAGACGATATAGAATCTCGGTGATGATCTCAGATGGAATACTGATCATGCTCCCTATTGATTTAGTTGATTTAGTTTTAGGCGCAATTGTTATGATTTCGATTCTAGAGGCCGGATTAGGGTTTGAGAATTTCAGATTAGCTAAATATTGAAATCTATAACTATAAATAGTATTAAAACCAAGAGTAAATTACATAAAGAGTCTTTGTCGTTTGTCTTAAATGACAGGTTTTATCCTTTAACTTTATAAATTACACTAAATGTCTTTTATATTAAAACTTAGTTATTATTGAAATAGATAGATGCCGTTAAATATTAAGTTAACCCATATCATATGTTATGTCGCGAGTTAAAAAAAATATATTTTAACGCCATTCGCGTAAAGGAAAAAAAATGTTATGAATTTTAACATAAACAACATTCATTAAAATATTTAAACTTAAATAACAAAAAATGTTTCTTTTTATATAAACACCCGGAACATTTTCTATAATTTATTCTAAAACCAATAAGCTATCCTTGAAATCCATATTATTATTTTAAATATTTCTAAAAGTGTTTTATTTCAAGTTTGATAATAAAATTCATTATATGGAAATTATGTTTTTTTGTATTGTGCATAACATTTGATAGAGTATTGTTAGATGCATTGCATGCACCTTTTATGCACGTTTATTTTTGTTATTAATTCATTTTTATGTAAATAAACATGCATATTTGTTGCAATTTGTCAATCCTAATTATATATAGAATGCTTGTAATTCATCACTTTTACGTGTGTTTGAAGGCAATGGAAGTTGGACGAGTAAACGAGATGGATGGGGGCTGGAACGGATAGGGAAAGCAGCACGAAATTGAAGTCAAAAACTACATCCAATACCGACTCGCCCGGGTTGGGATTGGTTAAAAAACCGACCCGCCTGGGTCCTTGCTGGGCTTGTAGTCTACTGACCCGCCCGGGCTTTGGGTGGAGTTGTTTATGACCCCCATGGGGTGTTTGATGGGTATGCTACTCGAATTCTTTTTATCAAAACGAGCAAGACCCGCCGGGCTATTTTCAAAAGGAGTAATACACGCCCGAGTCGGTACATACCCGCCCGGGCCCCATTTGTGAAGACAAAAGACCCGCTCGGGTTTCGTTTGTTTGGAGTTCGACCCGCCCGAGTCATCACCTTAAGATCCGGAAATCAGTTTTTCTCCATTTTGACACGATTTGAATGCCTATTTCTGGCAGTTTTTCATTTATTAACATTTCGGGAGACAAGTTTTATGATTACCAAGTTCTAATTTCATCATTTGAAGACCGAATTCGTCGTTTGTAAGCTTTTTGAAACGCGAATTTATGTCTTTTTATGTGATTATTATTGCCATGCTTGGCTAATTTCTTAAATTTCAGTTCCAAACTAGACATGGTTATGTCGTTTAATTAATGAAATTGATGTTTGTTTATGTTTATTTAGTGATTGTTGTTTGTTTTATGGTTAATATTATTCTTTTCTCGACTTTGATTGATCACCTAGGTTGAGTAGTTGATTAATTGTTGTTATAATTAGATTATAAAATCCGTAATTGTTTTATAATCTAATATCAAGTAACAAAACGTTGTTTGTTCAATGTTAACCACAATCACATAATTATTACATTTTCTAGCTTTAGTGAAACGGTAATTGTTGTTTAGAAAGTTTACGCAAAACGTCAATGCTATTTTCAATTCATTTCTAGGAGCTTGTTTAGACTTGAATTAGGAAATTAAGTTTATATTGAAGAGCTTGTTTTGATATAAACAAATTGGTGAACACAATTTGTTTAAGCTTGTTAACATCTTTTAATCTAAACTTGAATAAACATAAACTAAACACTTGTTTAAAACATCATTTCGTGATTAAGTGACATAGTTGTAAAGGTCGAACGTGGAACCAAATCGATTTCCTATTATTATTTACTTAGCTTATTATTATTTCGTTTTTAGTTTAATTAACAATCAAATCAAAAACCCCCTTTGTTACGTTTACATACCTGTTTTCGAAGACTTAAGCATAAATATTTTTAACACGTGTCTCTTGGGTTCGATCCCTACTTGCCTTATATTGCGTTTGTTGTATAGTGTAGTGGGTAAAATCATATTTTTTCATTTGTAACCGGTGTGACAAACCATGTTAACAAATTGGCGCCACTTCCGCGGACGCGTTAGTGCTTATAGTTTTATGCCAAGGTCTTTGCGTACATGTACACCACTGGAGCTTAATTCAAAGATTGAGGAAACAAACTAAACTTCGTAAGAGGTAGCAAGGATCCCAAACAACTCCCGAGTCATCTACTCCCCCCATTCTCAATATTTGGGAGGACGTCTCTTTATCAAGTAAATCGGAAGAAGAAACACCACAAACACTACCATCATCCCCATACTCCACACCTACAACTCCGCCAAACATTCCACAAAACTCACCAATCCATATTCCATTACAACAAAACCACGGAATGGCGGAAGAACAAACCCTTCGCCAACGGGCGACCCACAATGTCGACCAACAACCCTTGTGCATCATATACTCCGAAATGGAGAACTTTGAATTGAAGTCGGGGCTTATCCATTTGATACCATTGTTTCGAGGTGTGGAAAAATAAGATCTGCACAAGTTCTTGAAGGAGTTCCGTGTAGTTTGTGTTGAAACAAGGTTGCATAACATCACGGAGGATCAAATCAAGTTAAGGGCATTCCCCTTTTCTCCACATGATTTGGCTAAGGAATGGCTTTATGGTTTACAATCGGGGTCAATCACTACATGGAACGGAATGGCACACGCATTCCTCGACAAGTATTTCTCCGAATCGAGAGCTTCATCACTTAGAAAGGAAATTATCGGGATTAAGCATGCGAAAAAAGGAAGCCTTTCACACATATTGGGAGAGATTCAAGAAGTTATGCACTCGATGCCACAACATGGCATCCCCGATTATCAGCTTTTGCAATACTCCATTGAAGGCTTATCACTTTTCCAGAAACGATTGTTAAACGCTTCAAGTGGAGGGTTTATCACCTATAAAACCCCCGCTCAAATCCGGGAACTCATCAAGATACTACCTGAAGAATCAAAGAATGAATACCAAGATGATAAGTGGTACACCGATGTACCTAGAGGAGTAAAAGGGGCTGAAAGTTCAAGAGTGGAGAGTCAACTATCGGAGTTGAATAAGGCGGTTTTGTTATTGGTGAAGGACAAGAAAGAAGTACCGGAATCAAGAGTATGTGGGATTTGTTTGCAAAAGGGACACCTGACGGATATGTATCCTAGTTTACAAGAGGATTTCGAGCAAGTCAACGCCATGGGAGGATATTCGGTTATAATCAACCAAGACCGAACGGTGGATACAACCAAAACAACAATCATAGCTACCATCAAAATCCACCTCCACATTAGCACCAAAGAACCAATTTTCAGCCACCACCCAGATTTCTACCTTACCCATCACCACCTCCAAACGCTAGTTCGAGCTGTTCGGGACCGCCATTGGAGGAGCTTGTCAAAGGTCTATCAACGAGCACTCAACAGTTTCAGCAAGAAACTAAGGCTAGCATCAAAATTTTGGAACAACATATAGCTCAATTAGCCAACGTGGTCGCTTACTGGCTCATACATAGAACTGCTAGAGACAGTTGGTTTAATTCGCCCCACAAATAAGAGAAAACAACTTGTTTAGATTTTTCCGGGAATTAGAAAACCAAAGAACTAATGGAGACAGTTGGTTTAATTCACCCTGCAAACAGGAGAACAAATTATTTGCCCGGGAATCAGGAGACCAAAGGACCGCTAGAGACAGTTGGTTAGATTCGCCCCGCAAACAGGAGAAGAAAGTTTGTTTGGATTTTCCCGAGAATTAGAGGACCAAATAACTGCCGGAGACGGTTGGTATAACTCGCCCCACAAAGAGGAGAACAATTTATTTGCCCGGAATCGGGAGACCAAAGAACTGTTAGAGAGAGTTGGTTAGATTCGCCCCGCAAACAAGAAAGAAAAGGTTTTTCCGTTCTAAGAAGAAGGTTCTTAGGAAACCGAAAACCAGGAGGATACAATATTAGAAGAAAGAAGAAGCAATCCAATACCCGATTCCAAAATTCTTCAATTAAGGTCTGAAGATACCAGTGAAGAAGAAGTTTTCGAGTATTGAAGATTATTGCTATTTGGATGATAATGAAGATGGAAGCACGACAAAAGGAGTTGATGACCACGTCATCATTTTGCTTGAAGAAAATGAAGAACAAGAAATAACTGATTTTGTCATTAGGGGGAATGTTGGAAATAATGACAAACCAGATTATTAGTTAGAAATTTGTAATTAGTATTAGTTAATGTATCAAAAGTGTAAATATAGAATTGTGAAAATGTGAGATGGTTGAAACACCATCTGCCACCGTAGTAACCGCTGGTAACCGCCACCACCGAACCATTGCGATGGTTTGAAGGCACCGGTTCGTAGTATATAAATAGGAATCAAATGTAAAGAACAACCTGTGTGTAATTTCTCAGAATTCAATGAAAACTTTGGTTTGATGAAGATCCATGCTCTTATTGTTTCTTGATATCCAGCACTATCTTCTTTAAGGCTGTAGTGGATCCTGTAATAACTTAAAACACCAATATAGTTAGCAATGGCTGAAAGAAAGCAAACTGAAAGTACATAGCTGATGGTGATCCTGATACTTATTGAGATGGAAAGGAGTTTTATAAGCTTCTTTTTGAAACGTCAATTGAGCATCACATTGATTATAATAATTCGTAGTTGCTAACTAAACGGGCTTTTTCAGAAGATCAGTGGATCTACCATTAGGTGGTGTATCGTACATATCTTACTTATAACAAGTTAGAAGAGATAGTTAACCTCCAATGTAACAATTTTTAGCTGTCATGTATGAAATGTGTATCATTTGGAATTAGTTTTCAACGCTTCACTTTTTTAACCTTTCCTTTTGCATTCTTTACTTTTCACTATCTCCGTTCTTCTCTCAACCTCTTTTACTAATTACCATGTGGGATTATATTTCTTGTTGCAGATTCATTTTGTTCTCTTAATAAGCCGACAAGGAAAAGTTAGGTTGACAAAATGGTATTCACCTTATACCCAGTATGCTGTATGCAATGTTAACTAGATCATCTTTCGTATTTTCACCAACGCAGTCTACTTGTTCTTGCTTGGTAACATTAATTTAACGAATTCTTGTCGTCTTGATACATTGTTTTTTACCTTCCATTATTTTCCATTAGACCTCCTTTTGGTAGTAGTCATTGTCATTCACAGACTATGAAGCACAGGTACGCTCCTGGAGACCTTGAATAGTCGCCGAGTCGGGTACGCTGTGGGTACGCCTTCGGTACGTCCCCGAGGCGTTTCCCAAAAGTGGGTACGTATTTAATTTCTGGGTACGTTTTGGAGGTGCATCAGGGATGAATCGGGTAAATTTTATTCTACATGGGTCGTACCCACAAGGTTGGCCCCATCACATATGGTCCATCATAAAAAGAAAAATTAGGGTATTATTTCATGGGTCGTACTCAGTATACCCCTTGATGAGTCGGATTTCGAGAATGAGTTGGTGGTCGAGGACTAATGAGTTTCATATAATGATTTAAGTTTGATTTTTATGATTGAGGATTATTTTTAATTTGAACTTTAATTTTGAGTTTGTCGAATTCATGTCATACTGCGTGCCCTGAAGTTTTTTCATTTCACGTTTTTCGTCCCCGTTCCCGTTTTTGTATCAGTGCAACATAGTTCACAGATATGGTGCAAACTTTATGTAGGTGATACGAGAGCTCAGTGGGATGATTCTTACACGTGGCCCCAAGCTCTGCAATTTTGTTGATTGGAAAGGATTTAAAGTTGTTTATAAAAGGTATAACCTTAAAATTAATTCCATATTTCTGTTTTTAAAGAATCAATTTACTGTAACTGGTTACTTTCCTGTGGTTTGTTTTTCCATTTATCAGATATACCAGCCTCTACTTCTTTATGTGTATCAACCAGGAAGACAATGAACTGGAAGTCCTTGAAATTATTCATCATTTTGTCGAGATTCTAGACCGTTACTTTGGAAGTGTGAGCTATCTAAACTTCAAAACATTCGAAGTTCTTTTAATGTGTTAATTTGGAAGTTTAGTTTGATTTTAAACTCATTTGTGACTGGAAGTTGACATTAATTTGGAACTTCTGTAGGTTTGTGAGCTGGACTTGATCTTCAAAAAAGAGCGTTGAATCAGTTATAAGCAAGGTTATAGATAACGTAAGGCGTGACGTGGCGGCATGAGCAAGCCTCAAGCTTTGCAAGAAATGGCGAGACATGGCGTTTTTCAAGGCGTGAAAAAGCGGCAAAAAATTAATATATTTTATAATTTTATATATACTTTTATATATATTTTTACTATTATTAAGTTATATCAACACCAATAAATTATAAAAAGTTAATAATTTCGTATATCAATATACAACTAATGTAAAATATAGTAACCAAACTTTACAAAGAAGTTATCCATCATTTCGTGTCGGCTACTCCAAGCCTTGAGAAACGGCGAGACATGGCGGCGCCATGGCGGCTACTCCAAGCCTTGAGAAATGGCGAGACATGGCGGTTTCATGGCGGGTTATTTAGAACACTGGTTATAAGTGTGGTGTGATTCGTGTTATTAATATTTTTTGGTGTTCGTGCAGGCTTACTACATACTGGATGAGGTACTGATAGTTCAATTGGCGCCCCTTCCCTTTATGCCCGCTCAAACACTGATTTTTCTTATTGGATCAATTGTATAGGCCTTTACAATATAGATATACATAAGCTAATTGGACCTAGATGATGCCCCTAATTTTATGCTGCCCTTGGCCTAGGCCCAAGCCGCCCACACACTGGGCCGGCCCTGCTGATAGCCGGGGAACTTCAGGAATCAAGTAAGAAGACTGTGGCCCGCCTAGTAGCTTCACAGGTTCAATTTTTTATTTGACCCGTTTGAGATAAAACGCCGCCCTATGGAACCATTCATAAACAATATAATTGTTTTTGTAGGATTCTTTGGTGGAGGCAGCTAAAGAAGAAGCGAATGCTATGAGCAATATCATTGCACAGGCAACCAAGTTATTTCATGCTTTCACCAACCCCGGCATATTATGTATATCTTTGATCAAATCGCTTACATCATATATATATATATATATATATATATATATATATATATATATATATATATAGAACAAAGATATTATAAAAAGGGGTTAGAAATAAAAAGGATAGGGAGTAATAAGGTGATGACACGTGGCAGAGAAAAAAAAAACCAATTATTATATCAACAAGGGTATAATAGTCATTTAACACCATCCTTTTACTTTTAAATCTAAAAATCAACCGTAACCCTATCCTCTCTCCCTCTGAACGCAGCCACCATTTTTTTTTTCTTCCTCACCTTCTTCACCGACGAGATTCCGGTGGAAATCCGACGCCGTCTTCCTCACCTTCTTCACCGACGAGATTCCGGTGGAAATCCGGCGCCGTCTTCCTCACCTTCTTCACCGGCGAGCTCCGGCGCCTTCTTCCTCACCGGCGAGCTTCTTCTTCACCGGCGATCTCCTTCCACCGCAGCTCCGGCGATGATGAACACGAGCAGATCCGTCGCCTCCTTCCACCGCAGCTCCGGCGGCTCTGGCAAATGGGTATTGGGTTCTTGAATCAAATTGATTTTGGGTTTTCTTGAATGTATAAATCGGCACCGTGGGTTTCATGTCAGTGCAATAAGAGTTATTATTATAGTATTATTAGCTGTATTCCATTTTATTTGATCCATGTGTTTTCCCCCCCTTTTGTTTAGCAAATTTCAAAACACAATGTTAGATATTTGATTAAAGGTTGCTACCATTCCTTTTGTGTCCACTTAATAATTGTGAAAACCACATATGCATTCCTAACAAGTTTCTTTGCCTTTAAATACCCCTCTTTACATCCTCCTCTAACTGCAACAAAGACATCAAATACATTTCTCTATCAGTCATTAAAACAGGGAAATGAATTTTCGGTGGATTTTCCGGTGACAGGAAGGTGATTTCCGGTGAATTTATCCACATGTGTTTGTTTCGGTGGATTGATACCCATGCACATTAATTTTTTATGCACATTAATTTTTTATGCACATGTTTTTTTTTTTTATGCATATGTTTTGTTTGTTTTGGTGATTGATTGTTTTGTTTTGGTGGATTGATTTCCGGTGGATTTTCCGGCGGTGGATATGTTTTGTATAAAAAACTTACGTAAAATCAATACACACATTATTTTGATAAAATCGATGCACAAGAAAATCGATGCACAAAGATTGAAATAGTCATGCACAAAGATTAAAAAAAATGAGTAATCTAGGAAAATGAAAAAAAAAAAAAAAAAAAAAAAAAACAGATTTCTGCAAATTACCAAAAGGGCACGAAAGTTCGAAAATATTACCAAAATGCCACCGCGTTGACTTTTTTTGATTCCCTTTTTGTTGACTAAATGAGTGGACAAGAATCCTTCCTATCGTTTTTATTTTAAAACCTTTTTACATTAACCTAACCCTATATATATATATATATATATATATATATATATATATATATATATATATATATATATATATATATATATATATATATATATATATATATATATATATTCCGTGTTTCTTTTTCTTAGTGTGGAAACCTTAGCTTTATGTTTTATGATGATACCCCGACCTTGTGCTTTTGGCCTATTATTGTAAAGACTACCTCCATTTCAGAAAAAACGAAAGATAAGTTTTATATGTTTGTCAATTGAATCTCATATCGTGTTTATTTTTCGTATTGCAAAAATCAAATTTGGATAGTCATAATGTCTAGACTGGCATATAATAACAGCATCAACGAATACCAAATTTCTTTGTTTTTTCTAATAACTATTCTATGACACTTTGGTTAATAATTGAGGCCGACATATCAAACAAGAAACTAACCTACTAAGTACTAACTACGAAGCCGAAGTGATAGAAAAACAAATGTGGACTACCAAGAAACAAACTTGTTTAAAAGAAACAAAACTAACTCATAAACCGATTAAATGAAGAAAGTGAGAGTAGACACCAGGATACTTCGAACTTAATTGAGTTGCAGAACATTACGAAGACCTATAAATCTTGGGTGTATCATGTGTTATACAAAAATGGAGTATATTTTTACCTTTTTGTGATTATACTTTGATTTCGGTTTTATGGTACTGAGACATAACATAGAAAAGATATTTATCGTGGGGACAAAATTTCATTAACATGTTTTCTGGATTATATCTTTTACATGCCCAAAATTTCAATAATATTGACCAAAATTTCACAAGCCTGGGACAAAGTAGATTTTCTAGTCCGTCACAAGTTGTCTACCACGAGAGATTCATAGTTCGGGTGAATACGAGGTTTATAAAAATGGAAGCAAGTTACATTCGCAAAGGTGAATACATAGCGCAAAATGAGTATAGGAGAATAATACATCACATAACCAACCGGTTCCAAGTCCACTGGCCAATGTTTTGTTTTTGGATTTTAAAGCCGAGTTGGATAACATATAAAAAATTTGGTATGTTTATTTTTCATTCCGCTCATAAAGCACATATTCATTTTTCTTGAATAAAACCCGCTTTTGGTGGGTTTAGAGTAGGCGTTGATTTGTTGGTTTTCTATAAAATTTAAAAACGAAAACCTTTATGGATATGAATGAACTAATCAAGTGATCTACTTAAAAACGGCGCAAATAAAGTTAAAAAAAGGTGTCTTTGACATAAATGTATCATAGAAACAGATTTTTAAAGCAAAATATGAATATATAAGACACAAGCAATCAACTCACGCCTTAGGGCCTCTCAAGACCGACGCCTCTATTAACTCGCCTTGCCAGATCTATTCCATTGTGTCTTTGTCAACTTTGGTGAGACGAGGCTTTCAGCACAAATACCTTCAACCCTGAATGTTTTACGATTCCAAACATAAACAATTTTACTGAAATTTCTTTTTTCAACATCATATACCAACATCCGATCATTGTCGCCCACTAGAATTCTACCATTGTCTTCAAACACCCTTGGATAATCCATTTCAATTTCATTGAGTCCATGGATTGAAATCTTAATCCAAGAATCCGGTTTACCATACTCATTCATCAACCAAACCTCACCTTCCACAAAAATAGCAAGTTTTTCACCAAAAACAGAAAGTGTGCAATCTTCGTTTGCCAAGATATCAACATCACTACCCAAATTAAGTGACGGTGAACATGTTTCACTGAATCTCTCATCCGCTAAGCTAAAAGCAATTATTACTCGTAAACCATTACTCTTCTTAGCAATCCAGTAAATAAACCCATTAACAAAAACACCTACATTGCTTCTATAACAATTACCATCAAAAAATCCACCAGCATAATTATAATTATAAGCAGAATCAGTGAGCAGCCTCCAAGTATTAGTTCTAAGGCTATAAACATGCACAAACACACTATTAGAGAGACCATGTCTATTACGAAAGTGAAAGATTTCAACAGCTTTGTAATCATCAGTCACGGAATCATAACCAAATCCCAACATTTTGTCATACGCTCTACAATACCGATACTTAAAATCATCCACCATCTTCTTATAAGAACCTATTAACGGAAATTCCAAACTTTCCCTAGTAGTTGGGTTGTAAAGCATATCATTTATGTCAAGTTTGTAAAGACTAGACACCAAAACAAGTCCATCACAAGAACCACAGAAAAAGAAACTATCGAGAGGAACATTCGCGATCGGTTCTAAGTGAAACAAGGTTGGTGTTAATAATGACTCATGGTGATTAAAAGGGTGTGAATATAGTCTATCCTGAACATCACTGAAGATGATGTGATTTCGGTTGGTGGTTTTAACATGGGTTTTTATAAATTTGTGATCTGAAATTATAGATAACCATTCCTATGAAACGCACCTGAAACGACCAAGAGATTTGGCTGGAAGACGATATAGAATCTCGGTGATGATCTCAGATGGAATACTGATCATGCTCCCTTTTGATTTAGTTTTAGGCGCCATTGTTATGATTTCGATTCTAGAGGATTAGGGTTTGGGAATTTCAGATTAGCTAAATCTTGAAATCTATAACTATAAATAGTATTAAAACCAAGAGTAAATTACATAAAGAGTCCTTGTCGTTTGTCTTATATGACAGATTTTGTCCTTTAACTTTATAAATTACACTAAATGTCTTTTATATTAAAACTTAGTTATTATCGAAATAGATAGATGCCGTTAAATATTAAGTTAACCCATATCATATGTTATGTCACGAGTTAAAAAAAAAATTTATTTTTTAACGCCATTCGCTTAAAGGAAGAAATATGTTTTGAATTTTAACATAAACAACATTCATTAAAATATTTAAACTTAAATAACAAAAAATGTTTCTTTTTTATATAAACAACTGAAACATTTTCTATAATTTACTCTAAAACCAATAAGCTATTCTTGAAATCCATATTATTATTTTAAATTGAAATCCATATTATTATTTTAAATTTTTCAAAAGGTGATTAATTTCAAGTTTGATAATAAAATTCATTGTATTGAAATTATGTTTTTTTGTATTGCGCATAACATTTGATAGAATAGTCTTAGATGCATTCCATGCACCTTTTATGCACGTGTATTTTTGTTATTAATTCATTTTTATGTAAATAAACATGCATATTTGTTGTAATTTGTGAATCCTAATTATATATAGAATGCTTTTAATTCACCACTTTTACGTGTGTTTGTAGGCAATGGAAGTTGGACGAGTAAACAAGATGGATGGGGGCTGGAACGAACAGGGAAAGCAGCACGAAATGAAGTCGAAAACTACATCCAATACTTACCTGCCCGGGTTGGGATTGGTTTAAAAACCGACCCACCCGGGTCCTTGCTGGGCTTGGAGTCTACTGACCCGCCCGGGCTTTGGGTGGAGTTGTTTGCCCGGGTGTTTGATGGGTATGCCACTCGAATTCTTCTAATCAAAACGAGCAAGACCCGTCGGGCTATTTTCAAAAGGAGTAACACACGCCCGGGTCGGTACATACCTGCCCGGGCCCCATTTGTGAAGACAAAAGAACCGCCCAGGTTTCGTTTGTTTGGAGTCCGACCCGCCCGGGTCATCACCTAAAGATCCGGAAATCATTTTGACACGATTTGAATAACTATTTCTGGCATTTTTTCATTAGCTTTTTATTATTAACATTTGGGGAGACAAGTTTTATGATTACCAAGTTCTAATTTCATCATTTGAAGACCGAATTCGTCGTTTGTAAGCTTTTCGAAACCCGAATTTATGTCTTTTTATGTGATTATTATTGCCATGCTTGGCTAATTTCTTAGATTTCGGTTCCAAACTAGACTTGGTTATGTCGTTTAATTAATGAAATTGATGTTTTTTATGTTTATTTAGTGATTATGGTTTGTTTTACGGTTAATATTATTCTTTTCTCGGCTTTGATTGATCACCTAGGTTGAGTAGTTGATTAATTGTTGTTATAATTAGATTGTAAAATCCGTAATTGTTTGATAATCTAATATCAAGTAACAAAACATTGTTTGCTCGAGGTTAACCGTAATCACATAATTATTACATGTCCTAGCTTTAGTGAAACGGTAATTGTTGTTTAGAAAGTTCACACAAAACGTTAATGATATTTTCAATTCATTTCTAAGAGCTTGTTTAGACTTTAATTAGGAAATTATGTTATATTGAAGAGTTTGTTTGATATAAACAAATTGGTAAACCAAAGCTGTTTAAGCTTGTTAACATCTTTTAATCTAAACTTGAATAAACATAAACTAAACACTTGTTTAGAACATCATTTCGTGATTAAGTGGCATAGTTGTAAAAGTCGAACGTGGAACCGAATCGTTTTCCTATTATTATTTACTTAGCTTATTATTATTATTTCGTCATTAGTTTAATTAACAATCAAATCAAAACCCCCTTTTGTTACGTTTACATATCTGTTTTCGAAGACTTAAGCATAAATACTTTTAACACGTGTCTTTTGGTTTCGATCCATACTTGCCTTATATTGCGTTTGTTGTATAGTGTAGTGGGTAAAATCATATTGTTTTCATTTGTAACCGGTGTGACAAACCGTGTTAACAAATTGGCGCCACTACCGGGGACGCGGTAGTGCTAATAGTTTTATGCCAAGGTCTTTGCGTACAGGTACACCATTGGAGCTTAATCCGGAGATTGAGGAAACAAGCTAAACTACGTAAGAGGTAACAAGGATCCCAAACAACTCCCCCGTTCTCAATATTTGGGACGACGTCTCTTTATCGAGTAAATCGGAAAAAGAAACACCACAAACACTACCATCATCACCATACTCCACACCTACCACTCCACCAAACATTCCACGGAACTTACCAATCCATATTCCATTACACCAAAACCACGGAATGGCCGAAGAACAAACCCTTCGCCAACAGGCGACCCACAATGTCGACCAACAACCCTTGTGCATCACATACCCCGAAATAGTTAACAATTTACATCTTTTCTAACAAAGTTAACTACTTTTCTTACCAAGTTAGTCATTTTTCATTTCTAATTTCTATTATAGAATAAAACATAACATATACTTACAATATATTCTATTTTCGAAACTAGGATGTTACAGATTGAGGGTTTGGGAACAACTGGCATCTTCTCCGATTACAAATAGTGATAACATTGATGTAAATATTTTTGTAAAAGAATATCAGATTCATATGTCATCTTCTCATCTTCATTTTTCTTAAAGCTTTTTACTGACACATTTCCGGATCATTTTTCTTAAAGCCTTCTCATAGACACTCATACCATGCATCACGTAGTTGGCCTTCTATTAATAACAAGTAACCACTACATTATTTGTTCCGAGGTTCGAGTTTTAGAAAGCATGTATTGAGAGTTGTTTATAAAATTACAAGGTTTATGGAGATGGAGATAGGTTTAGATGATTGAGTAGAAGGTGAATTACATTCAATAGATGAAAATGGAACTTAAATTCGCACAAAATGAGGTTAAAGTTAGTTATATTTTCAGACAATTTTATAAAAAAATGTGTGTCTGGACTCATTTAGAGCCGGTATGAGAATGAGAATTAAACCCACTTTTGGTGGGTTCGCTATAAGATTCAATAACAAACCCCATTAATCAAAAACCTTGATGGATCTGAATGAAGTAATCAAGTTAGACGTTGCAAAGAGTATAGAATAAACTTGTAAAGCAGTATATGAAGATATAAGAACATATACCTTAAATACTAGTGTTTGGAATGAAAATTGAAAAGAAAAAAAAAAGTAATTCGGAAACAAGCCATCGGCTCTCACCTTAAAGCCTATAAACTTAAGCCACAAAGACGGGCGCCTCTATGAACCCGAATTGCCTTGCGTCTTGGTCAACTTTGGCGAGACGAGCCTAGTAGAATTTTAGTCCAAGATTATGTTTTCCCATACTCGTTCATCAACCAAATCACACCTTCCACAAAAATAGCAAGCTTTCCATCTATGAGTAAAAAGTCTACAACCTTTGTTAGATAGGAAATCAACTTCATCATGACGCAAATTGGGCAATGGCAATTCACTGAATACCTCATCGGCTAAACTAAAGGCAATAATTACACGTAAACCATTAGAATTCTTCTCAGCAATCCAATGAAGGAACCGATTAACAAATTCACAAGTATATCCATAAGAAGAATCCCTTTCATAATTATAATCACGATAAGAATAGTCAACAAAAGAATAATCTTAAGCATAATCAGTGAGCAGCTTCCAAGTATTAGTTCGAAGGCTATAAACATACACAAACACACCATTCTGAGCACCCGTAACAGCCTTGTAATCATCAGTCACATAATCATAACCAAATCCCTTCATGGTGTCCGTTCTGCAATAATCATACTCTCTACAAAGAACAAGACAATGGCAATTTGACAAAATCCCTAGTACTCGGCTTGTAAACCACAAACCTATAACTACAACCATACCAGAACAAGTCCATTTCAAGAATTACAGAAACAGACAATACCGCGATTAACCTGAGTTTCTAAGTGAGATTTGGTTGGTGTTAATAATGCCTTTTCTTCATGGTGACGAAACGGGTTTGAATATAGTGAATACCAGTCAGAGAAGATTATGTGATTTTGGTTTAGGGTTTTAAGATGGGTTTTGATGAATTTGGGATCTGAAATTACAGATAACCATTCGTTCGAAACGCACCCAAACCGGCCAAGAGATTTAACAGGAAACGGTACAAGATTTCGGTGATGATCTCCAATGGAATACTGATACTCTTCTGATTTAGACACCATTTTTACGACCTCGATTCTAGATGAATAGGGTTTAGCGTAATAAATATATAACTTTTTACTGGACTTTACACTTTGAGCCAAGAGATAAAACCGCGTTTGACTCGTTTTTCGTTAGAGATAAAACATAACCCAAATCGACCCACTTATAAGTACATGAGTCTAACCATTAAATGCACACATGAACGACTTGTATGACAAATGAATGTTACCATGAAAACTTGCATTTTAACCAAGAACAGGGAGCTTATGATACAAACATGGCATCGCCAACGATTGTCCGTTGGTGAACGGTGACAATTAAAAATCATCATATACACAAGGGATAATAATACTACAACAGGCGAAAATGGTAACTTTAAATTTTCACAAGCCAAAAAAAATATGATCACCGGGTGGGGTGAGGTGGGGTGGGGAATTACCATTCATGAATTCCGCTTTTCAATTTAGGAGCTCAAAGAATGGATAATGAGGTGGAAAATAAATTTGAAGAACTCCGGTTTGAAGGTTTTGATATCCAATTTACGAGCAGTAGTCGAATGAACTGAAGTAGAAAAAAGGAATTCAATCTGAATCATAGAAGTCGCTTGGGCATGGAGTCATAACCTCTGATTCCAGTGTTTTGACCACCATGTGCATTGTGGGCCGATCTTCTGGACTCGAAGACACACATTGAATCGCAACAGTTAACAAAGAATCCACTGTTTCTGCCTCCACGCCTTCACAGTTCTCATCAATTATTTCACGCTGTCTATCCTCCGTTACCAAGTAATTTAACTGAAAAGTTGGTTGGAATCACGTAATTGGATTATACAAATCAGGTTGCAGATTTTTTTATAAATATATATTTTGATTACACAAAAATGAAAAACATTAGGGCTCTTTGTTTTTGAGGAAATATTATGTCCAACCGAATAAACGTTTTAAAAGCTTTGAGAATATTTTTCATTCAGAGATCTTTTTTCTATGAGGCGAAAGTAAACCCACTTCCAAAACTGTTGAATCTTCTTTTCTGTTTCTTAAACTTAATAAGACGAAACATGCCGTTATATAAATGATTCAGATGTGCTTATTCAGATGTTTACCGATTCACGGACAAAACCACTTAACAAAAACAAAAAGAACCATAGGTTTAATCTTTGAATAAAGAAATTTGGTAGGTTTGTAGGGTAAATTTCGATCCACTTTAGGCAACTTTCGAGCCATTTTCTTCCGTTCCCTTTTTGGCAAAATCTTTACTTATTCATTTGGCCCATTAGAGTTGATTTAAAAACATTTCCCGGATTAACCCATTTATAAGTAAATGGGTCGAAATTGCAAATGGTGCAGGTACCACAGATTTCAAAAAGGCAGAGAGTAAGACATACCCAGCCAACAACATTAAGGCCTTTCTCAATGAAAGAAGCATCTGTGGGCCGTTTTCTGCTTACGACTTCAAGCATAAGTACACCAAAACTATAAACATCCGTCTTCTCTGTAGCTCTACCACTCTGCATATACTCTGCATGAAAAATTATACACGCGAATTAAAGAAAAATCGTCTCTACATTACCAGAATTATAAAAGTTCAAAAAGTAAGTTACATAAACGATCCATGTGGTTTACCAGGAGTTGTGGATCTACTTTCAATTATTAATATGAATCTGTAATAGAACATTAAAAGTCGGGACCAAACCCACAAAACATTTTCATGAGGGGCCAGATCCGTAATTCTAGCGTAAACCACAGGAGACATTTATGTAATTTACTCAAACATATAGATATCACTATCTGATTTGGCCAAAATTAATGTTCTTACCTGGAGCTAGATATCCAAAAGTCCCAGCAACAATTGTTGTAATATGGGATTCCTCATCCTCAAGCAATTTTGCTAGTCCAAAATCAGAAACTCGAGACTCCAAATTTCCGTCAAGCAAGATATTACTTGCCTTTATGTCTCTATGTATAATTCGAGGGGAACAATCATGATGCAAATAGGCCAAACCTTTTGCAGCTCCCATAATGATTTTAAGTCGTGCGTCCCAGTTTAATTGCTCGCCTTTTTCTGGAAAGATTTTATAGTTATTAGTATTTATATTTTCATGAATACTTGTTGAATTTGGCTTATTAAGAAAACTCCCACCAATATTAACAAAAATGATTTATAACTAAAAGAAATAATCATCAAACATCTCACAAAACAGAAAAAATAATCAACATTGATGCATTTAAGGTGGCACTTTTGACCCATTTACTAAAAAGTGGGTCGATTAGTGTAGCTAACCAGTCAAACAGGTAATAAGTTATCCAATCCATGAAAGTCTCCTACATTTTCATAATAATTATGGGTATGGTGCATTTGTGTTTCTTATAGGATTTGGGGAATTTATAAAACCGTAACATTGGCTGTAAAGTCGGGAGAGGAACTTATTACCATAAAGAGCTTCATCTAGACTGCCACCCGGCAAGTAGTCATACAGCAACAGTTTTGATGTTGGAGAATTGCAATATCCTCTTAAATTTACCAAGTACTTGTGCTTAATGCTTCCAAGAATTGCGAGCTCCCGTTCAAAGAAACGATCAAACCCCTCATTTAGTTTCACTATTCTTTTTAAGGCAAAAACATTCCCGTCATCCATTGCCAGCTTGTAAACTGTTCCGAAGCCTCCAGCACCTATTATGTGTTCCTCATTTAAATTTTCTAACTTCTTGATGATATCTTTTGACGAGTATGGCAAGTCTCCATGGAACATCACAATCGATGCACCTGAAGCAATAACAAGTTATTATAACTACTAAAAGCTCATAACTGATTGACAGAAAAAGAAGTAGAAAACATAGATGCACACAGAAAAACAAAAAACATGCAAGTCGTATTAACATGCAGGTAAGTAGTCCAGCAAGAGTAGAAGTGGCATACACTGGTGGGTTGGGTACCGCGTCAAAATGGGTAATTCTTGTACTGGTGGAAAATGGGTTGGGTTGGCCCAAAAAAATATAAAATTATTAAAAAATTTCAAAATTTAATGTCATATATGATTACATGAATAATGTTATTTCTATACTAATCTAGTTCTTTAAATAAAAGAGGACGGAGGCTTTAAGAATTAAAAATTACACTTCCGAGTTTCGACCCATTTGACGTGTTTCATTTGAAGCTATTTTTTTTATTGTTTGAACTCAAATGAGTGTGTGAGCAGTTGGAGATCAAACATATCCTGACTTGACATATTCATAAGTGAATTGGTAGAAATGGTCATCTCTAATAAGTGTATATATATTGGAAGTATACCCGGCAAAATCAACCCATTCCCTAAAATTTGGGTTAGTTGGGTCAATTTATTTAGTCTTGCGGGTCAAATTGGGTCATGTATTATTTATCAATGGGTCAATATGGGTTTTAACATAAATATATTAATGATGAAATGGGTCCAAATGGGTGTGAGAAAATTACCACATGGATTGAATTAGTTCATCTGTCCATTCATTCAAAAAACAAAAACGAATAAATTTCTGAACATGATTTCTTTATAAATTATATATTTTCTTTTAATAGTATTTAATTATATATTTTCTTTTAAAAGCTAAAATGCATTTGACATCAACACCCAATTATTCAAAGCATTTTTATTTATTTAAATACACGATCCATATAGATTATATTCGACATAAATTTAGAAATGACGTTCCATACACTTTAGAAATGATCTTTTTGACTCGTGAACCAACTCGTTTTGTCAAGTCTATAAAACTTGAATGAAATAAAAACAATATAATAAAGAACCCATTTTGACCCGCACCCGTTTTGACCCGCACCCATTTTGACCCGCACCCGTTTTGACCCGCATCCATTTTGATCCGTAACCCAACCCAACCCAACCCGTCCATTTTGCCAGGTCTAATTGGAAGTAATAAAATCTCTTTTTAAGACTCCTAGCTAATACAGCTTTCTACTTCTCTTAAAATGAATATCCATTGAACGCTTATTAGAATTTACCTCCACTAACATCCTTTGCAAGCCCTTTAGCATCATTTTTCCCAAGCCTTTTATACAGAAAACAACCCCAGAAACACATAAGTGCAACTAACAGCAATGCGCCCACAGTAGCAGATGCACTGATAAGTAGCCGCCCAGAATTCTTTTTCTCATTTTGACCCTCTGCAGAAACAATAAAACACAATGGTCAAGTGTAATACTAATTCAGAAAACATATGTAGATATTATAGGAGTTGTATTTTATCTTAAATGCAGAAAGAAGCTATGTAGAGATGAATAAAACGGGGTTTTCAGAGTACAAGAGCCAAATAAGGAGAGTTATTATTGATTACTATTATAGACAATAAATCATTATAAAAATCAAATAACGTTTTATGGAAGGAAAAAACGAAACCTGTTGGCTGTAGATTTACAACGTCATCTTTGCACAACTTATCAATTTGCTTCCCACACAAGTCGCTGTTTCCAAAAAAGCTGAAAGTATTCAACCAAAAGTTATGGCTCGTCTAAGATTTCATATATGCAGTTGGCATCATACTGATATATGTATATGTTAGAAATATGCAGAACCCTACCTATACAGCAAAAGTTCTACAATGATATTAAACATTCAATTAAAAGTGTAACTCATTTAGAGGAATATTTGGTTTTCTATGAGAAACCAAGCATACCAAGAATGACATAAGCATGGAATGAGAATTCAGAACTCACGAGTTACTTCCAAATTGGGCAAAAACACCTTCAGTTGGGATTGGCCCGGATAGAAAATTGGATGAGACATTGCTTCATGGATTACAAAGAATACAAGTCAGCAGAAAAGAAAAAAGAGAGAGAGAGAGAGAGAGAGAGACTGAATGGGGACAAGAAAACAAACATGCTTAGTTGCTTACAAGTTTACAAGGGTCCGTAAATTCTCAATTGATGTGGGAATTCTTCCATCAAGAATGTTGCTAGAGACATCTCTGCAACATAAGGTAGCAAAATATTTATTAGCTGTAGGAATTGGATGAAACAAATCAAGAGTAACGTTCTTGGTTAAGCTACTGCGATAAAAGGTACAATCATAAAAGCTCTTATGTTGTGATGCATATAAAAACATTTAACATACTTGTTTATAATGACCACTTTCCATTGTCTTACAAAGGAAATCCTCAATGATTAAAACGTAAATTTCAAGCCTTAATTTTCAGAAATGAGCCTCGGCAGAAATTGCAGAAAACCTTCATTATTTATACCTATTTGGATTTTATCATCTGTATAAGTATATATGACTATATGTTTCTCCAATCTAAAGGACAACTTTAACTTACAATGTTTGAAGCTTCGACAGATTTCCCAATCCAGTGGGAATAAATCCACTTAAGTAATTATTCTGCAAAAATCTGTTAAAATAAAAGGAAAAAAAGTTACTTTTTTTTTCAAAAAAGACGGTCAAAAGCACAAATTGCAAAATTCATTAAAAGAAACCAAGAATATAATTCTTGAAGAATTGCTTACAATCCTTGCAGCTCTGTACAATTTCCTAACTCTGGAGGAATTTCTCCATAGAAGTTGTTGTAATGAAGATCTCTACAGCATGTTACATATATAGTATCAGTAGTTGTATTACACAAACCCTATTTGTAGTGACCGAGCATGAACTTTGTAAAAGAATTTCAAAATATCATACAAAAATTTTAAGTGAGCTAGTCTTCCTATATCTGGTGACAGCGGTCCCTTCAGCTTGTGATTAGAAATATTCCTGGGAAGTTAAAAAAAACCACAGTGATTACAACGCACACATACAGGTTAAAAAAGTAAACAAAAACAATACTAATACAAGATAAGGTTCTGATGTCTCACAAAGAAATAACTCTCATGGTTTTGGAATCGCATATAACCCCTTTCCACCCACATGGATCAGAATCTTCAGGCCTCCATTGACCAAGCACATCATCCGAACTAATAATGCTTGTCCGGAAGTCAACAAGAGCTTCACCTGATCAACGGACAGAGAAAAATAGTGCCTTTACATTTTAGAATAAAGTTATGAGCGGATACAGCATCAATAATTATAATATGAAAAGGGTTCCTTATATCTGTAAACTTTGATATTGAATTTTTATGATAAGAAACAACATCAAAGCAAGAATAAAGTTGGCATACCATCGGCAGTGAGACCGTGACAGATGCTTATTAAACAGCATAGCAATAGAATGTACAAAGGCAATGACGTCTGCAGATCTTTCAGGGGAATTCCCATTGCTGTGCTGATTGAGCATAATAAAGTTGCTACATATCACCTGATACACCGAGGCATTAATAAACCTCTCTTGGGCACACAAATGCTGATTAACGATACATTATAGCAGCTCTCAGCTGTTAAATGAACAAGAAGCAAGAAAATTATATGGAGATTCACAAACTTTATTGTGAAAAATTTACAAACGTATCCATCTGGTTAGTGCATTATATATGCATACAGAGATACGTAGAAATAACATAAAATTACATATTTTATAAATTTAGTGCAAGAGTGACTCGTGAAGGAATTGTAACCAATGGTTTCTAGTTATAATTTTCTATAAGATGAAAGTCTAACCTGGAAGCAGTGGACAATTATCTTTTTGGGGCCAAAGAACCCACGTTAAGTGGCCGCTGTTATTTGAAACCTGAAACGAAAGAACGATTCATATCAACACCACGCAATAAATAAGATCTACTAAACAGATACTTGAAAGAGTAAAAAGAATCAATTAAGGATACCCCTTCCTTTTTGTGATAAGTAGCCTTTCTAAGCCTTTCCAAAACAATATACCACAACTTCCCAGTATAAAATGATGAAACAAGTTAACATAAAACATTCGAACAATGGAAAAAGGAAATGTCATTAAAGTTTCTTCTAACTCTTCTTCGGAGTGCAAAACTTCTACAGCCGTATGGACAAAAAGTCCCTCACTATGTGTCCATGAATAAGTCCAACGTTCAGCTAGCTACATTAGTTAGTCAAGCCTTATTCAACAATCTACACGAATCAACCCCCACCCCAAAAAACAGAACGGAAATATTCCTGATAGCTATCACAGCCCCCACACTTAACATGACAATGATAGAGTCCTCATTTAAATTATTCCTATCACTCCGTTGGTGTAAAAAGACCATATGCAAAGATCCCAAAAGTAACAAACATACACATCTTTAACATGCTAAAAAAGTTGACGACATTAATCCATAAAAACAACAACACAACAGTGTCCGCCATTTACAAATAACAAACTTATCATTGTAGCTGAACAAAATCAAAAAGTTAATAAGATAACTACAACTCTATACAATTAACTAATTTCACTTAATTCCAGTAAATTACAACAATCTGAACTTAAAGTTAAACTGATAGAAGTAAAATTAAAACGAATCAATACTACTTTTGCTTCAATCAGTTAATGGCAACTATCTCTGCTCAATTTGACCAATATTATTAGGTTATTGTCTAATGGCAACTAATTTAGCTCGATTCAAGTAAATTACATAATATTAGGCTAATATAAATTATATTAGGATAATATCATGTAATTTACTTGAATCTAGTTGCTATTAACCGAAGCAAAAGTAAGCTCAAATTAAACATATAGAAATGTAAACCGAATCAGTACGGAACTAGTTTCGCTTTCATTCAAGTAAATTACAGTAATATCACCTCAAATTAAACCCTCCGGTTCATTCAAGTAAATTACATATTAAACCAGATGAAAAGTAAATATACTAAAATACCGAACTAATTAGACTTCAAGTAAATTAAAGCGATAATACAGAAGTAATTTCAACATATTTAAGTATATTACAGCAATCTAAGCTCAAATTAAAGTTAATTTAGGTAGATTACAACTATAGCAGCTCAAATTAGAGCGAATAAACATAAATTGAAGCTAATTTTGGGTTTATTCCAGTAAATTACAAGTATGTGAGCGAAATTTAAAGCTAGAAATATTGAATTGAATTACCTGGATCTGTGATTATTCAGGAAATTGAAGTTTGAAGTTTTGAGCTGTAAAGTTTCTCTGATTGATATAAAAAGGAGTGTGTGTGTGTGTGTGAAAAGAATAAATTAGTTTAATAAATTATTGATTATTAATTATTAATTAATAAATATATAAAGGGAAGGGAAGGGAGTCACCAATGAGGTTACAGTGGCGTCGCACGTGGGAGAATGATATTCCATACGTGCCAATCAGTAACCGACGTTTTGCAAAAACATTCATCTCACACAACATTAGGAGTGGCAAGATGGACGGGTCGGGTCGGGTTGAATAATGGATCAAAACGGGTTAGGGTCAAAACGGGTTAGGGTCAAAAAGGGTCATAATGTGAAAAGGGTCAAACGGGTCACATAGGGTTGGGTCGGGTTGACCCTTTTTCTTTTTCTTTTTTTTTTGAAAATAAATGAAACTGTTTTTTCTTCCATATTGTTGCATTCGTGTGAAACAACTTTTATTATATAACGAGTGTATCCTAACAACAAATCAGACACACCTTCGACTTTTTACATTAAACAACCACCAAACCATTAACATTAGTGAAATCCAAAAGTTAGTCGTACAAGTAGTTTTTAACCAAAGTTACGTATGTCGTTACAAAAATAGAATTAAACTATTTGAAAACCCGTCAAAACTCAAAATTATTAGCTAACCAAAACCATCACATTACTTTTTATTTTATATTTACTTATTTAATATTTTATTACTTTAATGTGTATATATATTGGTTTTAATACTCATATGATCTACGATTATTAGAAAATTGGTATTGAAAAACATAAATAGAATTTTAGTTTAGTAAAGTTTTATATTATACACGTATGATAATTAGTACTTAGTAGTAATAGATAATCTCTCTTAAATAAATTAAATCATATCAATAAGTAAAAGTTATAATAGTTTTATTAAATATTGTTAAGTGAGGTCTGAGAAAAATTGGAGTGTGACATTTGGCAATTTTTATATATATATATTGAAAATAAAGTAAATTTGCTCAACAAAAGAATAAAAATAATAATAAAGTAATACAAGCATAACTGGTACTTTTTAAAACAACCACCAAACACCTTTTTCTCTCTCTACAAAAGAAAACATGGCGTATTTTTTTTACAGTTTTTCTTGCATCTGTTTGATTGGTTGTTTAATATCCTTAATAATTGACGCCCTTCTCTGTAGTCTGACTATAATCACCGGTAAGTATTTTTGATTTAAACAAAAACTTCAGGTAGTATGCATCTAATTCAACCCAATCTCTGACCCGTTTGACCCGCGTTTGATTTTGGAAATTTTTCTTCAATGACCCATTGAACCCGTTTGTTACATTAAAGGTTGCCAAAATCGACCCAATTAAAGAAAAAACTCACCCAAATTGACCCGAAATTTGTCTTTTGGGTCAACTTTGCCAGTGCTACACAACATACAATTGCCGTCAATCCTAATTATGATTTTGGAGACTAAAAAAAAGGTCATTCTATTATCCTATACATCTCACTAGTAAAAGGAGTCACACCATTATATAGAAAAAAAAGGTTATCCTATCATGCTATACTTCTTAAGCATTGAAATTAATGGTTTAGCTCTTACAGCAAGTAATGCCCCATTAAAGCTCTTAGATATAACATTCTCAAATGAGACACAACATTTGTCCCTAAAAAATGTCCTACACCATATTCTGGGATCCCTCTGTATCAAGTAGTTGTAAGCTTACACATCCAAGTTTTTGATTTTCTCCACTTTTGCATCAAAAATGGCCTCTACACATGTTGATGTAGTTGTCCAAAACAACCTTCAATACTGCAATTCAGACCACATTTTCCTGAAATTTACATAGATATGTCTTGAACATTGTATATGTTTTGCATCTGGAAACCATGTCATCACTACTTCAATAAGTCCATGTATACATATTTAGAAAATATATTAAACATATATATAGTGTAAAAATAGTTGTGTATAGTATATTATGACAATGTACATTAATTACCTTATGACCATTTGAAATTATGGAAACTGTTTGACCATTTCCCAAAGACAAATCATGCCTTAGTAACTCCAAAAACCAACACCAGTTATCTCTGTTCTCTACTCCAACAACTGCCCATGCAATGGGATACATATGATTGTTATCATCCCTTCCCATAGTAGTTAGTAACTCTCCTCTACATGTACCTTTTAAAAAACAACCATCAAGTCCTTGAAATCTCCTCCAACCAGATAACCAACCTTCCTTTATACCTTTGAAACACATGTAGATTCTGTTGAAATATATTTGACCATCATGGAGTTCCTCAACATTCAAGTGACAAGTTGATCCTGGATTAGACTGTAAAACAACTTGTCTGTACTGCCACAACCTTGCATAAAGTTCAATCAAACCTCCCTCATGATCATAAATAGCCCTTTGCTTAGCTCTCTTACACCGACCCATGCTAACATCAATCATATACCTCTCTCTGATTTCAGAAACCATGAACATCAATGTTATAAATAGGTTGTCAATAATATCCTTTGCAAATCTAGCTGTTATCCATTATATGTAACCAAAAAACCATAGTTAAAGTTCCTTCCACAATTATGACCTGGGATTAATGAATTGATTTGGAAAGATCTCTCGGTGCTCATCCAGAATGCCCAAAGTCTAAAAGGACAGTTATGAGCCTTCTTTTTACCTCATTCTCCATTAGATGTTTGTTCTTTCTCTGCTAGGATTCTAGCATCTTTGACTTTCTTCCTTATTATGACATTTGCACATCTGCCTTCTTCAACATTTCTACCACAAAAAACCAACAAACAATTTTGATCACTCTTTAAATACCACAACTAATACCTATATGCAACCTCATAGTTAGCCAATGCAATCCTAAGTTGGTCAGGATGTTCATACCTCATACCAAAAACATGTCTCATATTATCCCATGGCTATCTGGATCATGAGCAGGATACTTAATACCTTGTTTAACCTTAAACCTATCATCTAATTCATCATCATCAGGATCTTCAAGTGGTACATCATCACTGTTTGGAACAGGGTCAGACTCATATTTAACATACCCTATATTCCCACATAAACGTGTTAAGAATGGGTCATCAACACAACCTTTTTCAAATACTACATTCTCTTCCCCCTCAAACTCCTCTAAAATTGGGTCTTTTTATGTAACAACATCCTCATTTTTAGTTTCATAGTCAAACTCATCAACTAAACCTACATCATTTGCAACATACTCTAAGATATCATACCCATCATGTTCCACATACATATCTATTTCATGATCATTTTGATAACCTAAATTAACAAATTCAATTATATCTTCATCATTTGAGGTTAATTTTATGCCTTTAGAAAGAGGAATGCTAGGAAGACAAACTAACAAACTATGGATTTCAAGAACAATACATAACCTTTTGACAACTTGTTTTAGGTTTGGAAAGCTAATACCTTCGAATTGAATGACATACCTCAACGGATTTGGAAATAATAAACCTTCGTGATGCAAACAAACAACCAAGTTCTGGACCGATTCACTCGTATTTGTGTCAAATTAGTGTTTTCAATTTGGGGGTGATATTAGGGTTTTCGATTTGGGGGGAGAAGACATTGAAGATTTGGGGGTGAATTTGACTTTGTAAAATCAAGTGTAATCAATAAACATACGTGTAAAATCAAGGATACACACATGGCAGTAAAAAAATAATACAAATGGCATTTAAAAATTATAAAAATACCTATTAACCGGTTGTTTAAGTTATAAGTCATTTTTCTGACATTATTGGTTATTGTGGGACGAAATCTGAAAGTACAATGATTTCAATAGTATTAAAATAAGATCAAGGGTTATAACGATACATTGTGAAAAGTTCGTTGATAATAAACGACCTTAATCCCAAAAAAAAATTATGTAACAAAACTTGTGTATATCTGGTTCTGTATGAAATAAACTTTGTATTGTTTCTTTTCTCAGATAAAATTAGGCATGTTACATTATTTGCACAAATACGATTCTGTTGCTACATTCTTATATCATAAGCCTTCGGCTTGGCCCTTGTGTACTCACTCCGTAGTTCGGGACGCTGACACAATGAACATTGGATTTTATAATAACTTGACATTTTTATTAAAAAAAGTTATAACAAAATAAATAATTTTTAATAGAAAAACATGTAAAAACTATACTCATTTTAAAGACTTAATAAGATTTTTTTAGAAATATATATGTTATAATAAATTATTAAGTTTTAAAGATATATATTTAATAAACAACTAGTATGGTACCCGCGCGATGCAGCGGATGAAAAAAATAATATTCAACAACTTACAGTGGGGTAATGATTTATGAAAAAAATCATATATTTATTGATTTATGGTCGTATGATTGATTTTTTCAATTCTTATCCACTACCCTAAGGAATCTCAAATGTGTAAGTAAAGAAAAATTTAGATTCTAACGGATTTAAATTCCGTCATAAACTTCAAACAAACATGTTATGGAAAAGTAATTCAATTCAAATTCACTCAATTTTTTCTAGATTTCATGAAACAAACACCCTCGCTGAATATTTTCCGTTCGGATCATTTAACCCATTTGGGTAATTCGACTCATTTGAGGATTAAGCTCATTTGCAAACATAACAAAAGTCTAATTTTCAGGTTATTTTGTTTTTTTAATAGGTGACGTCTAATAATTTCACGTTCGGTCAAAAAGAGAATTAAATATATATTCTGAATAGTATTCCCGTATAAACCCATGTTTTCTACAAACAAAATCTAATTTTCCTTCAACGATGCAACAACAAATTAAAAATCCATTCAAACACTACGTTTTCTAATCGTTTATCGTTCTGCTTTTCAAGCCGAATTTTTTTTTTTTCCTTCAAGACATTCAAATTCAGCCTATTTCCATAAATCCATTAGGTAACACATACTTTTGAATGTTGTAATGAAGGATAATCAATATTGTAATGATCGAATAAGCTAATATAACTTAAAGTTTGCCTTCGTTAAGATCTTGATTTATTGAAGAAGTTCAGCAGCGGATAAACACTTTAATATTAACAAATTGATCTAAACAAACAATATTGTAATATGCTAAACGAAGAAGAACAATAAGTTTGTCGAATATTAAGCCTCAATTGTATTAATCAAATATATCAATACAACGTGTTTCGTTTATTCTACAAGGATCTTTATTTATAGACCTTGAGGCTATCCTAGACAATCTAGGAAACTACATCTTATCTAAAAGGAAACATAATCTAATTACAACAATAAAATTATTAGATTAAACGTGCACGGCAAGGAGTCATCCGTAGTAACTTCAAGTATCCGTAGTAACTTCAAGTAGTGTATGATCCGCAGTAATGAATACTTCCGTAGTAATGGTTGAACAACTGTATTAACTTGTCTTCCGCAGTAACTTCTTTATCTTCAATATTAATTGACTTCCGTATTAATATCATAAGTAACTGTCCGTATCTAGAAGCAGTATTAATGAGTTAAAACTATTTTGACTAAGTTATAACCCAACAAATATGGTAACAAGGTTTATTAACCTTAAAAGTATCAAATGTAATACTACTCAGCTTATTGGTATTAAGACTTATCGGTGACCAATAGAAGAATATATAAACTTCTGATGATAACCATCTTGCTAGAATTATAGAGCAACACGAACCACAACACTATCAACTAACTTTATAAAATTTAGATTATAAATCAAATATTTGAAAATTACTCCATCAAACAACGTTTAAAGTTAAAAAATAACGGTTACATGAATAAAATTTTTATATCAATTAATTTGAATTGTCTTTGTTTTATATGGGTATATTTTTTTTATGAAATTGGTAACTGAATTAGTTAACGGAAATTAATATTAGTTTATATGTTATATTCATTACGTATATTACTAATTATATTTTACTTAAAATTTAAAATTTTAATAAAAAGTGAAAATGTTTTATATATTAGTAAAAAGAAAGATAAAGATAGTTATTATTATTTATTAGTTATTGTTGTAACTAAGGAAATATCATTTATTGTAAAGTGTTTTAAATAATGAATTTTGTGAAATATATAAAAAGGGTAGATAAATAATTTCAATTACTTAAATTTTAAGAGATTAAGAGTTTTTAGGAGATGCTTTATAATATAGGAAAAATTGATTTATGAAAAATCTACACTAAAACCAATGTTTTAGGAGATGCGTAATTTTAATGAACTGAAAAATCTACACTAAAACCAATGTTTCTGTAGTCGTTCGATCAGAGATTATTTTTAAAAAAACAGCCCATTAATGTTCAGATGGACTTGGTATAGTCCGGCCAACCTTCAAAATGGTTCGGAACAAATTGATTAAAACCGTTTCATATGATATGAACAAATTCAAGTCTTGATAGACAAATTTGTATTCGAGCTTTAATCGACTTGAATTAAAATATTTTCATGATGATTGTTTACAACTTAATCAAACAATTTTTAAAAAGTTGAACTATATTAGACTCTTAGTTAGGTTTTTAAATGATAAGTTCAAAAATACTAGTAAAAATATCTTATATGATAACGTTTATGGATAATTTTCCCAAATTTGATTTTAACCTTTTTAATAACATTTGTTACATTTAGAAAAACTGTACAAAAATACAGCGAATTTTGATCTAATTGTCATTGTGTGTAATCAATTTTTTTTTTCTTCTCAAAAATCATCAACTTTAGATACATTGTCATTGTATGTAAAAGTTAACTTGAAATCTCGTTAAAATTGAAATATAATAATATGTGAATTCTTTCAAAGATAAATGTCATATATGTGATATAACATATATTTTCGGGTTATTTTGTTATTTTTTGACATTTGGTCTCAATAATTGATGATACGAAAATGTATTTGTCATAAAAAGTTTATTAAATATGAAAGAATTGTTAACCCTTCCCCCCTAAACCAATGTATATGACAATAATATAACATACGTTGACACCTAACTATGAAAAAATATAAAAAAAAATTAAAAAATCAGAAAAATAATTAAACAAACCCCTAATGGGCTATGGGCCCTGAACGGCTTATATAGTATGGTAAACCCTAAGCAGCTGGTTTTAAAACCCTAGCACAGAGTGATTCTATTAGTTACTAGCTATTCATCTCATTTAGGTTCATTTCTTCATTTTTATTCTTTAAGTTTCATGATTTACACCATTGCTTTGCAAATTATTGTTAGTATAACTTAACTATACTTGCCTTATTAGCAAAGCAAGTTAATTTTTAAGGAATTTTGATTGTTAAAAACTGATTAACATGTTTAATTTGTGTTTTAGTGAGTGTTATATTGTTAATTATGGTGACTAATTAGCCATTTACATACTATTATGTTAATGGTCAGTAAGATCACCTACATTATTTTGTTAATTGTCTTTCTATGTGCAACTGTTATCCGTATCGGTATCACAAATAAGACTATTAACTACATTTATTTCACTAATTTTTCTTAATCAAGATTTTATTTAATTTAATTGGTGTTATTTATGTGACTGGTCAGTAAGCACACATACATTATATTGTTTTAGTAACAAATATAAACTCTTATTTTATCTTAAAAAAACTTCCTTTATCGGTGGAATTTGGAAATGGACAATAATTTTGGAACAACTGAAAAAGGAAACTTGGACGGTAAATATGGGACGGAAGTAGTATATAAAAAGCTAAGAGATTTAATTCGATCATTGACACATATATCTCAAATTGAGTAGAGACATAAAAATCAATGATCTTAGCCAATAAGATATTCATCAAGTAGTCGATTAAGAAAACATTAAAGTGCTAAACTTACATGAGTCAAGTCGATGCAATTATGTATAGTAAAAGTAGTTTCTGAAAGCCAACATTTTTTACTCAAGGTTTAAAACTTAGGATATGCAGTATTACACATCATATCTTATTACAACAGTTTACAAATGGTAATTGGCGCTGAATCCGATCATAAATATTGAGAATTTGATTGAACGAGGATGCCTTCGGGATTCTTTGTTACCCATCTCTCGTAATCTTGTATTAACTGTTGGAGAAGCAGTGGTACGAGTCTGTCAACTAAAGCTTGCATCATTCTGCATTTAAACAGAACTCATCGCTAAGTATACGTGTTTTTGATGGTCGTAAGGGAAAATCAACTTACAAAGTGCCTGGAGCTTCTACAGCGGATGTTGGCAGCAAACTAAATGGTCTGGTGTATATCTACATTTTAAACAATGTAATATTTACTCATAAATATAGTTACCTATTTTTTAATTAAGTCAATCTGTATTATCAATTATTTTGCCCTCCTATATTATGATCGTGGTTGTAAATTTGTAGTTAAATAAAACAGATGTTTATGTTAATAACTTAGAGAGTACCTCAAGAGTAAGATCTAGCGTGACGTCAACATCCAGATATGGTTCAAAAGTCTTTGTGCACCAAGTTATGTAATTTGACATTTCCGCTGTAAGATATTGCACGTAGAATTAATCCATAACTTTTTGGCCTGCACAAGGCGTTACTTAATATTTGCATTAGTTACAACTCATCATATTTACTGTTGTTCGTATTGCCCAACATCGTGATTAAATTTGATCAAGTCTGAACGAGTACCTGAAAAATGTTCATTCTGTTGTTTGATGGCATCAGAACCTTCAAACTGCAAGCAACACGGACTAAAAGATCACTTTTAACATTCACTAGAAACTTGATTTTTAACGTTCTTTTAAACGCAATCAGATGAAATTATGTACGTAATCATTGGTATCACTAAAGTCTAAAGCCTCACCCTGCAAGATAACATCTCTACCATGCAATCCTCGTCTCTCGGGGTCACTCTTAAGTCTATCACAGGAGAGACTTCAAAGTTTAGCATATTCAGTTGTCGCAGAGTACACCTGCAAGCGACACTTCTGTAAATTGTATCTATATATTGCCAATGTAACTCAAACATACTGTAAAGCAAGCAACACGAAATACTACAAATATTATAACGAAACGGTTGAAACCTGTAAGTGGTTGTATCGAGTTGTTCAACACTTTGTAGGGCATGTGTATTCAGAAGTGCTTCTATACCAGACGGGTGGCTTAAAAATTCCTTAATAGGATATATCTTCTCCCCTCTTTCACCAACTATGTTGTAGCTCGGAATCTTGACTCGTTCCTGCTTCCTAGCGGATAATCTAGCTTTTTTGACATTTGGCTCTGATAATTTGCTACTATCGTTATTGAAAATTCTTAATCTTCTCCTTGAACAAAATTGATTACATGATTCCTAGTGCAAAAAAGAAAATAACATTTATGATTTACACGAGAATAAATGGCAAATGTATAACAATCATAAATATCGATAAAAGAACATGCTGACATGTGGAATTTAGGACTACTAATGGACCGGCTCGGCTTATAAAACCTATACTGATGTGATAATTTAGCTATTGGATAATGACAAATATATGACCCAACTTATCTAAAAATGGGTAAACCGAGAAGGATCCCAAGCTACCCAGGGAGAGCGACATGTGGGCGTTGGGTCTATTAAGGTTTTCATATACTCTATGAATTATGTATTAACAAAACATAATACCTACGAGGTTTTCTATTATCTGACATATGTTTACCTAGGAAGGTTCGAACTATGATATTTTAGGAGACTCCCGAGACGCCGAGATGGTTATATATTCCAATGTACCATTTAACTAAAGTGAAGACTACTTAAATAAAATTGTACCTGTTGAGGAAAAGTTTTTGGAAAAACAATAGAAGAAGAAGATAAGGATGCTTCACATTTGAAACCAGACATCTGTATCATTCCTATATTCAGCTCATCAGCTGATCATTAAAGTATCTGTGTGTTTGTGTTTTTGTAGGTGTGTGTGTGTGTGTGTGTGAGAGAGAGAGAGAGAGAGAGAGAGAGAGAGAGAGAGAGAGAGATGGGATAAACTGTACGTGGTTGCATTGCAACAACTCATTCAGTATTTCCGGGCCACACAACTTGTCATCACAACATTTACCGTCTTAAAATGACTTGTTCACCTAAAAGAAGAAAAGTACGCTTTTCTTATACCTTATTTTTAAATTCTATCTATTTGACCCGTTACGAAAAAATTCATCTTGATTCTATATTATTGATACTAACAAATCTAATTAGAGTATTGAGTGAACATGTTGATTTGGTCTGACGTTAACAAATCCAACTAATTTTCTCGCTATAACAAATGTAACAACTAACAACAATTCGTAAAATCTGATCATTTCATTTGAAAAATGTTTCTATTCCTAAATCGCCTCTCTGAATTTGCTTCAGTCTTTTTGTATTACTCTGAGTTTAGCACTCCTACATCGAACGTTCAGTTTCTCTTCATCTTCAGAAGGCGTAACAGGTCTCTTGGTGAGGATCGTTCCATCGACCCCTTGGATCATCTGTTTGATCCATGTCTCTTTTTCATTATCAATCGAAGTTTCTTTTTTGTTTCCGTCAACTAAATTGCTGTTAATGATGTTGAGAAATGTTTGTTTTACTATTCTGTCTTCTAGACTGTGGAAAGATATAACCGCAAGCCTTCCACCTGGTGCAAGACAGCTGTAACAATCGTATAATGAAGTTTCTAGGGTCTTGAGTTCGTCATTCACTGCTATTCTTAGAGCCTGAAATACTCTTGTTGCTGTCTTTATCCAACCCTGCCTCCCTCCTGTAAAAATAAACAGATAATTTACAAAATAGATTCATCATATGACGATATTGTGAGACACTTAGATTGCATATCATATTATCATTAGAAAACCTATATTACTCCAAGAATACACTAATATTTCGAATATAATTGTTTTGAAGGATTTATGCATTTTGAAAATATTTTGGGGTAACCTTTACTTTTATACCCATTTACATCTGCCTAATTTTTTCGACCCATTTGACCCGTTTCAGAAGAAATATAAGCCAAATTAGTCAGTTTAACCATAAATGTTTCGAAGTTGCCACCGCTATGTCTAATATGATTAAAATAATTTGGATATTTAGCAGGCATGCATGGAAACCAAGAACTAAAAGAGATAAACCCACCTTTTTCACCAGATGTTGATCTCCTAATAAGATCTACTAGTTCACTCGTAGAATGCAATCCGCCACTTAAGCGGGCCTTCACAATCCTCTTCTGAAGAGCGCGCCAATTGTTCTCTTCCCCATAATCGCGTATAATTTGCCCAACTTCGGCTTCTGGCCATGAATTTAATATGTCCTCGGCTGTCAGACTTGCCTGTAATATCCCTGTTCCAATCAGTTAACGTAACAAAATATATGAACATTCTCCAAACTAACAAATAGATCAACAGCATGCCAAGTCAAAGGCAGGAACTATTACTACTAATAAGAGATGGAAAAACGGGTGAGTTGGGGAATATTTTTAAATCAGGTTGCTTTTAGTGAGCAAGCAGAAATGGGTCGGGTCGAGCTGCATTGACCCACAAACACTTATCACGAATTATTTTGAACTTTATAATTTATCAATGTGCTTAATGATCACATATCCTATATTTTGACAACGATATGCTGCTATTTCCAAAAATAACAACAATTTAGGATGTTTATGCATTATAATACACTCCGAACCCCTGACCCATTTAATGTGTTACTTTCTATTTAAATCTTATAGGTTAACTCATTTGAACCGTAAGATATTTAATCACAACTCATTGACTCCTTAGATATAAACATAACCCAAATCGACTCACTTCTACTAAGAGCAAGACAGAAGGAATTCTAGGAACAGATGAAATGGAATGAGCTCAAACAGGTCAGATATTATAATGAACACTTCAACGGAATCAAGCCTTGGTTCTTTCAATGTCTATCAGTGAACTTTCAACAAAATATAAATCTGAAATTAGACGATTCACTCTTAAATACCAGTAACAGTTAATTTATGTGGTACGCATCACATAAACACATTCATTATCTTCTAACTTTCTCCCTGATCTCTTAACATGACATACATTGTCATTGTAACTAATTAGGCAATTTACTTTACTGCATCCGCTTTAATACTGCATGATTATGGGCCTAATACTACACTTTGTTATATTGGGTACCTTCTATGTGATATTTAGATAAATAATGATCAACAAGACAGGGCTAGTTTTTAAGAATTTAGGGGAAGAAATGGAAATACAAAGTCCTATAGTTGGTTAAAACGAGATAATCGCACTCGGTGGTTATCACAAGTTCTACAAGATGTAATCAAAAACCACTTTATGATTAATCATCATAGCCATATATATTCTAGTAGCGGGAAAGACCAAACACTCCTAATTAGAAAACGACAGATAAAACATGTCTTTCTGACCTGAGGATCCATTCTCATATCAAGAGGTCCATCACAAAGTACACTAAATCCTCTGTTGGCATTGTTCACCTGCATATGAAAATGAGAAATGCGCTATCAGATAGACAAATGTTGCTGTGACAAAGAAAATAATATATGACTGGACGAATTCAGCAAATATATACTTGTTAAAAATTAATATCAAAGGTCCTAGATCTTTAAGACAGGTTTCTTTGCAAACTATTACGATAAGCAAATCGAGAAATGAGGAAAATTGTCAAACTTAAACCCCTCTGATATTGAAAGGTTAACAGTTTAAATTTACATACCTGCATGGATGAAATTCCCAAGTCCATTAGGATCCCATCCATTCCCGAAATCAGAAACTTCTCATCAACCTCAGATAGCGTGGACCTGATGTTCTTGAAATTTCGTAAAAAGGTATGTGTTTTAAGTTCAGAAGTCGAGTCAACAGAATTCGCTGTTTGGATCGAAGCAATCTTAGCTTTTGCTTTTTCATGAGCAACAGGATCAACATCCAGTCCAACATATGACCGCATCTCCGGATGAGCCTGAATCATCTGTTATTTCCAGCACACAATATAGCATTACAACCAAAGGACTTAACATTTTGAAAACCAAAACTCTAAAAATAAAACTTTCTTATACTAATCAAACTAAAATTCTAACATTACAAATAGTACCAAAAAGCCAAAGAGCCGCATTTAAGTTTAAACAATATAACACTCAAGACAAGAAACAAAAAATATAAAAACTAACCGAGATCAGTGAAACTTATAACACTACTTCAGATCATGTTGTTTATATCCTACATTTACTTATGTACTATAATGTTCAAGTATGATTTGAATAAATAATAAACGACAAGCTTTCAGGATCCGTTGATATGCACAACCGGTCATAGCGCTTGTTTGAAAAGCCAGTGGCGCGAAGCTATCATGCACTCTCAATTATGACTTAACTCGTGTATATATATCTCTGTAACTATTCATCAATCATTTTCTCGTCTACTCTCCTCTTAGATAAAACACAGACTACAATGCAAAACTCTATGTCGTCAGGAGTGTTTAAAAATAATAAACGACGAGCTTTCCGGAACCGTTGCTTCGCACAATTGGTCATTGCGCTTGGATGAAAAGTCAGTGGCGTGAAGCTACCGTGCACTCGATTATGACATAGTTCCATAACTATTCATCATCATTTTCTCGTCTACTCTCCTCATAGATAAAACACACACACACACATATACACACTATAATGCAAAACTCTAGATCGTCTATTTTCGATATCACAAGCGTTTATTCAACTTAATTCATATCTAAAACTACAAATAAATAAACAAGCTAAAATGAAGCAAATTCATATAATCAAAACTGAAAATAAGGCGAATAAAATCAGCATACAGCAGAAGAATGTCCAGCAGCTCCAAGTGTACAATCAACAAACGAATAAACCTTTCGAGTATCGAAAACCTCCAAAACCTCACCTAACATCACCGGAATATGACTTTCCGTATCACCAAATTGTCTAAAACTTTCCTCATCAAACTTTTTATCCGATCGAGTTCTCCGTTTCACAACGGAATCGATTAACACTCTACGGTTAGTATTACTAACGGAGTTGTCTTTTCTGTTTAGTTTTTTCTTGTTACGAGTTGTTGATGATGATGATGAAGATAAGGTTGTTGAGTAAGATGCGGCGGCGATAATGGAGGTGAGGTGGCGTCGACAGTGGATGGGAGGGTGGAAGTGGAATAGGAGGTGTTTTACGGCGGCTGACGTGGCGGTGGTTATAGCGTGAGAGGACATGGTGAATTGGTGGTTTAGTGAGTAAAGTGGAATGGTTTCATTTTGGAGTGGAAGTGTGGAATCAAAAAGGTATTTTGTTACAAATAGTTTAGTGTTTGCTTACGAGATTTATTAGCTTTACAAAAATAAATTCTTTTTAAGGTGTGATTTCATGTGTTAAGAGTGTAGCGAAATCAATATACGTGTTTAGCAAAAGTCAGTAAGTTAAAACTTGTTATTCAATAATGTTTTGAACCTATCTTAATTTTAATATATAATAAAAGAGTTGTCTAAAATGTCACTTAACAAAGTAATAACCATTAGATGAAAATTCTAAGTTTAACTTGAACTATTAAATCATTTTGATGATTTAATCATTAATAATTTTATTTTAACCCATTTACTTTAAATGATTTAACTCTTATTTTAAATAGTAATAACTAAATAAAACTAATTAACGTTTCTACTTTAATAATCTAACACATGTTTTTTAAATTAATTTTAAAAATACAAAACATATTTTTTCTTCAAACACATACACATTTTTAATATAAAAAGAAACTAAAATTATTTTATTGTTTTACGAGTGTTGTGCATATAAACGGAAAACATATCATATAAAAAAATTTTATGTCTTTTTTTCGTCCTATTTACCCAATATTTTTAGTTTTTTTTTTTGTAATATAAAAAAAAACTAAAAATATTTCATTGTTTTACGAATGTTTTTCATATAAACGGAAAACATATCATATAAAAAAATCTTCTGTTTTTTTTCCGTCCTATTTACGAAATATTTTTATATATTATAATTATTTTATTTTTAATTAAGTTTTTTCCGAATTACACAGTGAATGTCTTATTTAACTTCATATTTGCTAACATAATCATTTTGTCTACATGACTAATAATTTTCTATTAATCTTTTTATATAAGTTATATGTTCTTTGTTAATATTATATATTTTTGATATAATTTTTCGCGTATTAGGCGGGTCAACAAGCTAGTTTACTAATATAACCAGGTTAGAAAATGTGATATGCTAACTGATATTATAGTTTTACTTTTCTAATAACAGGTGAGCAAATTAGTTTTAGGTCACTTTTTCATGCCGATTGTTCATAGCTTTTTGTATGATATAACATGTTTTAATTTCGTGTCAGTTTTAGATTATATCAAGTATTGGCTTCCAAATTTTCTAAATGTGGGTTATTGTTGTATGGTGATGTAATCTATCATACCTTTGTTTTGGGTGTGTTGTATGGTGATGTAATCTGTCATACCTTTGTTTTGGGTGACGAGAGAGTGTACTTAAGAAAGTTTCTATTCCAAAATGTTCTTATAATATTCGACAATAGCCAACATTTTAATCTTAATATATAATAAAAGAGAGGCCTAAAATGACACTTGGCAAAGTATTAACCATTAGATGGAAATCCAACTTTAATTTGAACCATTAGATCATTTTGATGATGTCAGCATTAATAATTTCATTTTAACCCCTTTATTTTAAATAATTTAATCCTTATTTTTAATAGTATTAATTAAATAAAACTAATCAACCTTTCTATTTTAAATAATCTAACACTTGTATTTTAAATTAATTTTAAAAAATACAAAACATATTTTTTCTTCAAACACATACAAATTTTTAGTATAAAAAGAAACTAAATTATTTTATTGTTTTACGGGTGTTTTGCATATAAACGGAAAACATATATTATATAAAAAAATATTATGTTTTTTTTGTGTCCTATTTACCCAATATTTTTAATTTTTCTATATATTATAAAAAGAAAAAAAAATATTTTATTGATTTACGAGTGTTTTACATAATAACGGAAAACATATTATATAATAAAAAAATAATATGTTTTTTTTTCGTCCTATTACGCAATATTTTTAGTTTTTTTTATATATTATAATTATTTTATTTTTAATAAGGTTTTTTCCGAATTACACAATAAATGTTTTATTTAACTTCACATTTGCTAACATAATCATTTTGTCTACATGACCAATAGCTTTCTATTAATCTTTTTATATAAGTTATATGTTCTTTGTTAACATTATATATTTTTTGATATAATTCTCCGCATATTAGGTGGGTCAATAAGCTAGTTATCAAATAAGACTAAAAAAGATACCAAGAATAGTAACTGATGTTGTTGCAATCAAACATGTTGCAATACGAATTCGTTGCTACATAAAGTGGTAAAGGATAAAATGATTGGCATTTTCTTTTTGCCTAGTATCCTTTCGTGATATTGTTCTAGTTACACTAAGAGAGACCATCGTTAGACTTATTAGAGGTTGAGACTTTTCAATAAAATCTCAGACGATTGAATAAAGATTTTATTTATAAAAAAACCCATATAAGCACATACTTGGTGAATATTTAGAATTACCCTTAAATCGGTTTAGATGCTTTGTATTTAGAATCCCAAATTCTTGGATAAAAGCACGTAGCCTAAGTGATGATGCTTTAACACGTTGTTCTTTTTTTACCTCGCCAACAATTTACATTCTTTTTGAAAATGGTATAGTTTGGTTCTTGGAATTTAGACGATACTTTAGAACCCTCTTTGGACCGGTTAATGAGGGTTAACACATTTATAAAACAATGACTGGTGAAACGAGGCTAGGTTTGATTTGACCTAGATTTCGATCATGTTCGTATGGATGGCCCGTCTTGAATCTATCCAAACTTAGGGGGTGTTTGTTTGGGCTTATATAAGCGGCTTATGGCTTATTGACATTTCGGCTTATGTTTCATCTGCTCGGATTTTTCGGCTTATATAACCGTTTATGGACTTATTATTGTGTATTATGACATAATAAACAGTAATAAGACCATAAATGGTTACATAAGCCGGAAATTCTAGGTTTATGAAACATAAACCGCAATATCAATAAGCCATAAGTTACTTTAAGATTAATTAAAGTTTAGTTTTTATTAAAATATCTTTTTTATTAATACGAGTGTTTTTATGTTTCTAAAACTAGATTATTGTCCCGCGATAGCGCGGTTAAATATAGACAAAAAAAATTGAATCGTAAACTTTATGTTTATGAATTTGTTCTTTTAAGTTATTATGAGTATACAATATTGCACGTATAATAACAAAATATATATTTATGTTTATACACATGTTGTTTATAGCTATAATAACATATATACATTTACGTTTATACACATATTTTAATATTTTATATTAAGAGATTTTATAAACCTTACTTTGCCATGTGACATTTAAGAGCTCTCTTTTATTATATATTAAAGATTAAAGATAAGTTAAATCATAGTCCAATAAGAGACAATTTTTTGTATTTATTCTAGTGGTGTGAAATTGAAAAAAGAATGCAATTATTTATTGTATGAGGGTGTAAATGAAAAAAATATTTGATGACATCATCAATCTAATCTAACGGTTGAAATCAAAATATCTAAGTCATCCAACGGACCTTACTTTGCCATATGACATTTAAGCCCCCTCTTTTATTATATATTAAAGATATATAAGTACTTTAGACTCCTAAATATAGAAGTACACACGAAAAGGTTTTCAAGTATACCATTTACTAATTCTTGATACAAAATTGAGTCAAAATTACTATTTTTTTTGTTTTAAAATAAATTTCTATCTTTTTATATATGTTTGTTTCTGAAAATATTGTCGTGATCTATTTATTAATGGTTAATATGTAGTAACTTTCTATTATGTTATTAAATATTTTAAAATTTTTAAAATCTATAAGTAAGAATGTTTTTAATATATGAGCATAATAGATAACTAGTATAGTACCCGCACGATGCAGCGACGATCATAGTCATAACATTTCGTTTTCATAGATTTAAGTTATTACAAAGAAAAAATGTTGTTTTTAAGGGGTAGGAAAAAAAGATTCTTACCATTACACAAAATGACTATTTATGTTTATTCTATTCAACAAATCTTTATAAATAGTGTATTTGTAAAAGTAAAACCTAACAAAAAAATCGTATTTAGCTTGCCTTTTAGCTTAATTCAATCTACGACCTCTATTACTTGCCTTTTAGCCAATGATATTTCATCTCATATGATTATTCTTTATGACCAAAGTACATAGTTATACAATCTCGGTTTATTTATTTTATTTTACACACTGAAGTATCATTAAGATTCAGAAAAATCTTTAATATTCGAGTGAGGCGCATGTTATTAGTCGCGGAACCTGACGAATCTATTACAAGTGCAACAAGATCACGTTCTATTAGAAACATAATGTGATATTTTCACATATTATTACGACTCGGAATTTAAAATAATATGAAACATAATTTTTGGATCTTGAGAAAGACATATATTGTTCTAAAATTTATCACTTTTATCTTTTAGCTTGAAGACTTTATTTCTGCTTAATACTGGGATTTGATTTATTTTTTCTTCCTCTTCACATTTTTCATGATAAAAGGTCATCATTTATACCTTTAAGGATGACAATTTCATAGGGTGAGCAAAAAATCGATTTAACCGAATCTTATCCGAAATAACCGATTTAACCGAACCGAATTAACAGGCCGCGGTCATTAACCTAATATTTCGGTTCGGTTATGGGTTTATCTAAAAAACCGAACCAAATTAACCGAACTGCTCAATATATATTTCAACAAACACTTTTTTTTTTTATTATTGTTAAATATATTTAATTATACTCAACTTATTTTCTTTTTTCATTTAATTCAATCAAAAAGATATCCTAGCGAAAATATAAATCAAATTCATTGAAATAAGTTGCGAACTTATTAATGATGTTCTTCATTTAAACAACAATCGCGTATTTAAATACTATATTACATCTCTATACACAATCAAAATATTATTAGGATTTCTATTGTTTTTTGTTTAACAATATGTCCTACTTGTTCATGAAAATATTATTAGGATTTTCGAACCATGAAAATACCACAACACCACAAGTTTCGAACTTACAAATCATCAACCACTAGAATTCACGGCCATAAAAGATGAAGTCATATGTGCATTCATTGCCGACCCATTTGCGAACAAGATATCACCTTAAACATAATTTTCAAGATTTCGCTTTTAGAATACGTTTGATGTGATCTAGTTTTATTACATAGTTGGTAGGGATATAGTAATTGTTGTTAAGATGTAGAATAAAAAGCTTAATTTGAAGAGGGATGAGAATTATAATTATATGAGGAGTAAATTACATCAATGGTCGATATGGATTGTCTAAAATTATGACTTTTGTCACAAAAGATCAGATATAATATGAATGGTCCGTATTTTTGAAATCGGTTGATTAAATGATCCAAATTTTTGACCATCCGTGAAAAAGTCCATTATCAAATATTACACGGATGGTCCAAATTATGGATTATTTGTGCAACTAGTTTTAAAAATATAGACCATCGATGTAAATTTTGATATTTAAGGGACTAAGTCGATAATTTTGAACAAATCATATAAACCAATTTATGGAATTTACTCTTTTATTAATGAGTTAATTACACCATTCGTCCCTATGGTTTACACCATTTTCACCCCGCCTCCCTAATAGTTTTTTATTACACCACTGGTACCTAAGTTTGAAAATCGTTGCCTCCAGAGTCCCTAAAATGGACGTGACGTTAAAGTGTCCGTTAAGTGCCCTCACGTGACTCCCACGTGAGGGGTAATTTCGTCAATTCAACTTTATCTCTCCCATTTATTACTAAATCCCTCCAAAATCTGTCACACTTAAACCCCACACACTTCCCCAGAAATACACACAGTCATTCCACCTTCTTCGAACGTTGATCTCCCCCCAAGTCACAACCCTAATTTTTCTTAATCGTTTTTACAATGTCCAATCGTAAAAAAAATGGTAAGAATTTTACTCTATTTTGCATTTCCAATTTTAAATTTCGTAATTTTAATTTTTTTTTTTCCAGTGGTCGCCATTGTTGCTCCGAGTTCTATCTTTAAAGTGAAGGTTCACTACGGTGGGAAATTTACGACGTACCCTGGAAGGAGGTATGTTGGTGGTTTCCAAACTCCTGAATTTACTGTGGATTTCGATGAGTTTTCTGTCCATGAGCTAGATAGTATGGTACAAAATTGTGGTGCTTATGATGGGAACCCAATATATTACCATTTCCTCATACCTGGTCAAGATTTAGATTTTGGCCTTAGGGCTTTAGGTAATGATGAAGATGTCCATTTGTTAGGTAAATTTGTGGGTTTAGGTCGTACGATTAGTCTGTATACTGAACATGGGGTGACTAAATTAGACACTTACTTTACCTCACCATCATCATCTAAGGTTGTAATTGAGGATGTTTCAGAGGTTGTAAAAAAATCTATAGATGTAGGCAGTGGAATGAGGTTATTAGAATGGACAGAAACAAATGTTAATGAAACAGAGTGTATTGATGGTAATCAAACACAGGGTAATGTTGGTAATCAAACAGAGGTGAATATTGGTAATCAAACAGAGGGAACAGAGGGTAATGTTGATGAACATACAACAGAGTGGAATATTGGTAATCAAACAGAGGGAACAGAGGGTAATGTAGATGAACATACAACAGAGGGTAATGTAGATGAACATACAACAGAGGGTAATGTTGATGAAACTCTGTTTGATGATTTAATTGGTAATGTTGATGAAAATGTGTTTGATTGGGACTATGGGCCAGACTTTCAAGTAGAGTTTGATGTGAACATGAATGAGGCTCCACCACTAAATGAAACACAAAATGATGTGAATATCAATGAGGGTCCTGTTGTAAATGAAACAGTGGTAGATGATGTAATGGTAGATGAAAACAATGTAGTTGAAGAAGTTGAAGTGGATATGGCAGATTTTCACCTCAATGTTCAGCCACAAGTGCAGAAAGAGATAGGGGCCTTTGTGGAACCAACTGTTGGTGATGTTAATATAGGTGTCCTAGACAATGATGCTTTTGATAGTGGATCTGAGACTGATGATGATGACCCTGAGAGGGTAAGGAAAAGGATGTTGAGAGAGTTAAGGAAACAAAGAGAAAGTGAGAATAGTATGTACAAGTACAGTTTCTATGTTGGACAAGATTTTGCAACAGCAGCAGATGTTAAGAAAAGGATAGGACTGCATTCCATTGAAACAAGAAGGGAATTGAAATATGTAAAAAATGATAAGGCTAGAGTGAGGGCAGTTTGTGGGGGTCAAGTGTCAAATATTTCAAGTGGGCCAACTGAAGCAAGTGGCCCAAGTGGTATTGGGCCAAGTGGGACTGGGCCAAGTGGGACTGGGCCAAGTGGGCCATCTGTGAGGGAATCTTGCAGTAGTGGGACTGGGCCAAGTGGGAGAAAAAAGACTGTCAGGGAATCTAAGGATAAATCCAAAAAACATTATGGTAGAGGAAACCCTAAGGAGTTAGCAGCCAATGAATGTCCCTGGACCTTGCATGTTTCAAAGCTAACAGATTTAGAGACATGGAGAGTGAAAACTCATGTGAGTGAACACAAGTGCATCCAGTCAAGAAATATTAGAGCCTGCACAGCAGAATTTTTGTCACACTCAGTCATGGAACAACTTCCAACCAACCCCAAGATCCCAATTGTTGCAATTCAAACTCAGTTGCAAAGGAAGTATGAATTGCAAATTTCAAAGATGAAAGCTTTCAGGGCTAAGGCAAAGGCATTCAATATGCTAAGAGGGGACTATGTCAAGCAATATGCTATGCTCAGGGATTATATATTGGAGCTGAAATCTTGCAATCCTGGCACAACAGTTAATTTGGATGTTAATTTTGGGGAAGATGATTCAACAAGGGTTTTCAAGAGGATTTATATATGTTTAGGAGCTTTAAAAGAGGGGTTTAGAGCTGGTGGGAGAGATTTGTTGGGGCTAGATGGTGCATTCATGAAAGGTCCCTATCCAGGACAGATTCTTACAGCAGTTGGTTTGGATGGAAATAATGGGATTTATCCATTGGCTTATGCTGTTGTAGAAGCAGAAACTAAAGACTCATGGACATGGTTCTTGGAAAATCTTGGTGATGATCTAGATATGGGAAGAAACTCTAATTTCACTTTCATTACTGATAGACAAAAGGTAATTTCAGTTTTATTCATTAATTTCTATTTGATTCATTACTGATAGTCTAATTTCACTATGTTTTTGCAGGGACTGTTACCAGCCTTGAATGATGTCTTTCCTTGTGCTGAGCACAGATATTGTGTAAGACACATTCACTCAAATATGAAAAAGAAATGGGGTGGAGTTGCATACAAGGATCAGTTGTGGAAGTGTGCAAGTGCATCAACAATTCCTCATTTTGAAGTTGCAATGGAGGAGATGAGACAGTTGAGTGAAGATGCTTATGGATGGTTATCAAAAATTCCACCAGATGGTTGGTCAAGAGCTTATATGTCAGGTAAGTTTCTTTAACTTTAATCACCAATTGTTAGTTTATTAATTCTAATATAGGCACTCTTATGAATTACAGATAGAGCTCATTCAGATGTTCTGTTAAACAATATGTGTGAGGTTTTCAATAGGCAATTAGTAGATGGGAGGGATAAACCTATAATCACTTGCCTAGAGTATATTAGGGAATACTTAATGAGAAGGATTGTGACTGTTCAAGAGTTGATGAAAAATTGCAGTGGACCATTAACACCTAATGCCACTAAGATATTAGATATAATGAAGGAAAAAGCTACAGCTTACAAAGCTGTCTGGAATGGTGATAAGAAGTTTGAGGTTAGTGAACCATGGGGTGATCAATGTGTAGTTGATATAGAGTGGAAGCATTGTAGTTGTAGGAAATGGCAGCTTAGAGGTATCCCTTGTGTACATGCTGTTGCTACTAACTGGAAGATGGCATTAGGTGGTGATAGGGTTGAATCAATTGAGAGTTGGGTTCATCCAGTGCACAGGCTTGAGACATGGAGACAGATGTATGCTTTTAAGGTTCAACCAATTAATGGGTGCATAATGTGGCCAAAAACCCAGATTCCAACAACAATTGTTCCACCTAAACATCATACACCTGTGGGTAGGCCTAAAAAGAATAGAAGAAAGGCAGCTGGTGAGAAGGCATCCATGGTGAAAGGGAGAAACCTATCAGGGGCAGGGAAATCAGTTACATGTGATAAGTGTAAAAAAGTGGGTCACAATCAAAGGACTTGTAAGGGACAGGTTGAAAAAACAAGAGGGAAAAAAAGGAAAGGTAAAGAGGTTGCAGGTTCAAGTGGAGGAAAAGGAAAAGCCCCTGCAGGTAAGGGAAAGGCAGCTGCAAGTTCAAGTGGAGCGAAAGGAAAAGCACCGGCAAGGAAGAAAAGGAAGGTGACGGCTAGTCTTAGGGGAGACTCAAATGTTTGATGTTGTATTAGGTTTAAAACAATGTTTTAATGTTTGCTTTTGGTTAATTGTATGGTAATTAACTCTATTAACTCTAATGTATGTGGTTTGAAACAATGGAACAATGTAGTTGCTTTTGTTTAATGCTATGGTTTAATGTTATGGTTTAATGTTGCCTGTATTGGTAAATGGTATGGTTTAATGTTGCCTGTATTGGTAAATGGTATTGTTTAATGCTATGGTTTAATGTTATGGTTTAAATGGTGTGTTGGTAATTGCTATTGACATAGTAAATGCTTGCCATTACTTTTCAACCAACAAAACCACATTCAATTTTCAACCACAATCAATTTTCAACCACAATCAATTTTAATTCCTACCAAACACAATAAATTTTCAACAAAATGAGATTTTTCCATTAAATACCAAGCAAAATTAAAATACATCCAGAAGTACAATAAATCCAGAGTCCCTATTGAAATTAAAAGATACAAAAGACAATCAAAAGCAAAATTGACAAAGAAATCAACAAATACATCTTCAGTCTTCTGTTTATAGCTTGCAATTCAACCATGGAAGCTTCAAGTCTGTTCTTTGACCTCAACAAACCAGGAATTATCTGCACAGCACGACGACACATGGGAGGATCAACCCAACCAATGAACGGGCATGTTGTTACCTGCTGGGAACATCCATAAAAACGACGACCTGGATTAAAATCAGTCCACGACGTACTTATCACTGCTTCTCTTCCACAAGAACAAACAACCATGGCGAATTTTAGGGTTTTATGTGATTTTGAGTTTTAGGGTTGTGATTTTGGGGGTTTGATTTTGTGTTTTAGGGTTGTGATTTTGTGTTTAACGGTTTGATTTGGTGTTTTAGGGAACTGTGACAGAATGGGAGAGATAAAGTTTGATTTTGGAGGGATTTAGTAATAAATGGGAGAGATAAAGTTGAATTGACGAAATTACCCCTCACGTGGGAGTCACGTGAGGGCACTTAACGGACACTTTAACGTCACGTCCATTTTAGGGACTCTGGAGGCAACGATTTTCAAACTTAGGTACCAGTGGTGTAATAAAAAACTATTAGGGAGGCGGGGTGAAAATGGTGTAAACCATAGGGACGAATGGTGTAATTAACTCTTTATTAATAGTGTTGGGAGCGGGAGTTTCACCAAGTATGGGACTCAGAATTAGGGGTGACTATCCGGTCAAGTTTGGATAAAAGGTTTTAGTTTAGCGGGTAGATAGACTTAATCTACTTATCTGGAGTTGAAGTTGTCTCGTTAACATAAACAAATTGGCGTGTTTCGGGTTGATGGGTTAAAGATTGAAATTACTCAACTTGAATCTCACTCACGTAACATGTTTAACAAATAGATTGGCTAGACAAACAGATTCGTTTCGGATCAAAAGGGTCAACCCTTTTTGTTTTTTTTTTCTTTGTTTTTTTCCTTTTAAGATTTTGTTAAAAGAAAAGAATATATAGAAATGTGAGAAATTAAATTAAATAATAAAAATAAAATAAAAAGTTTCAGTAGAGAAACAATAATTGAGTTATTTTAGATTATTACAATTATTTAATTATTTATATATTTCGATTGAAAAATCATACTTTAAAAACTAACGGTGTAATAGTCGACTTATTTATCCAAATGATTAATATAAACTTGATGTTAAGAAAGAAACTCAGGTTAGAAGATATATTCGTGACGACTCCAAATCGGATTCTTCTGACTCGTGTCGAGCATTATCACCCATTAAGGGAATAGTAGCATTCATTTTTAGAGAATATATGTCAAGTTGTCAACTTTAATCTAATGATTATATTTGATTTATTACACTTTGATTCATTCTTCTACTAGTTCTACAAGTTATTTCTCATGACTTGAAATATAATAAATCTTCAACTCCATCATTTTTAAACTATTACATTTAAAAGTATATATAGATAAAATTATAGCTGGAAATTGTCAATACACATAGCAAATTGTATATTTATTTATTTGTAATATGATATTCCATTATAACATTAAAGATGCTAAAAGGCTTTCAAGGCCAAGGTTTTACAAACTCCCAAGTATCATTCGGCCACGGATTGTTGTATGAACTCATATAGAACCCTTGTGTTGTTACTACCCAATAACATCGTTTAGTGCCAAGTCCTGAAAAACCACACTTATCCGAAATACTTTGATCGAACAAGTTAAGAGACTGATGTTTTGAACCCCACCAAAAGTCGCTATAAAAGAGTGTACTTAAATTATTACAAAACGTCCAATCATAACTTCCATTGTGAGGAAAGGGTATGATTTCCGAGATCATCATCTTTTGATTTTACATGAATCATGAGATTTCTGTTGATATCATTTCTTACAAATATATGCCACCTTATAAGTACAATAAAACCGTTGTCGTTCTCAACAGTTTCGCAAGAGACTATTGCGATGACGAAGAAAAAGACGATGACTAAAATGCTACGCATTGTAATATCTTTAATCAAATTTTGAAACAAATTTTAAGTTTCTTTAATGTTTTTATAACTACTTATTCTCAATTTATAGGATGTTAGAAAGTGGTTTATACATAATTTCTGGATCTTTTATTCCTTATAATTAATGATATTAACCATTTGTTAAATTTCCAATAAAAAGTAAGTACTTATTGACAAAAAAGGATGTTGAAAATCTTATATAAACATTGAATGCATTTATTGTTTTAGTATGAAACTATGATATATCATGTATCGTGGTTACAAGTTACAATGATGATTATGTCATTGTTTGTGTGTGTTTATACTACGTGATTCTTTATTTTATAGTGCTATATAAATTATATAAAGCTTTTGATTTTAAAATCTAAATTTTAAAGAGTAAGGATTTTAGCCATTTATTTTTATAAATTAATTAAAATTATTTAATAATAAATAAAATTAATTGAGTATAACAATAAGTTTTGTAACTTATAAATAATTTAATAAACTACTATTATAGTACCCGCGCGATACAACGACGATCATAGACAGTCATAACATTTCGTTTTCATAGATTTAAGTTATTATAAAGAAATAAATGTTGTTTTTAAGGGGTAGGAAAAAAAGATTCTTACCATTACACAAAATGACTATTTATGTTTATTCTATTCAACAAATCTTTATTAATAGTGTATTTGTAAAACTAAAACCTAAAAAAAATATCGAATTTTAGTTGCCTTTTAGCCTTATTCAATCTACGACCTCTATTACTTGCCTTTTAGCCAATGATATTTCATCTCATATGATTATTTTTTATGACCAAAGTACATAGTTCAACAATCTCGATTTATTTATTTTATGTTACACACGGAAGTATCATTAAAATTGAGAAAAATCTTTTATATTCGAGTGAGGCGCATGTTATAAGTCGCGGAACCTGACGAATCTATTGCAAGTGCAACAAGAGCATGTTCTATTAGAAACATAATGGGATATTATCAGATATTATTACCACTCGGAATTTAAAATAACATGAAACATAATTTTTGGATCTTGAGAAAGACATATATTGTTCTAAAATTTATCACTTTTATCTTTTAACTTGACGACTTTATTTCTGCTTAATACTGAGATTTGATTTATTTTTAATTTCTCTTCACATTTTTCATGAAAAAAGGTCATCATTTATAGCTTTAAGGATGACAATTTCATTTGGTATATTTTCATAGGGTGAGCAAAAAACCGATTTAACCTAACCAAATTAACAGACCCCAATCATTAACCTAATATTTCGGTTCGGTTATGGGGTTGTCTAAAAAACCGAACCAAATTAACCGAACCGCTCAATATATATTTCAACAAGAATTTTTTTATTATTGTTAAATATTTTTAATTATACTCAACTTATTTTTTTTTTCATTTAATTCAATGAAAAAGATATGCTAGCGAAAATGTAAATCAAATTTATTGAAAGAAGTTGCGAACTTATTAATGATGTTCTTCATTTAAACAACAATCGCGTATTTAAATACTATATTACATCTCTATACACAATCAAAATATTATTAGGATTTCTATTGTTTTTTGTTTAACAATATGTCCTACTTGTTCATAAAAAAAGTTGAAACTATATTGTCGTATTATAATTTTTTCAAGTAATTTACATAGTATTTCATATTTAAAGTAATGAATTTGTTATCAAACCTTCACGATTTAAGAAGAATCTTCAAAGATAACTAATATAATAACTTTTTGTTATTTCATTTTATAACTAATAATGACCTATTAATTATATATTTAGCTTATAATTTTATTTAGTATTTGTAGTATTAACCGATGGTTAACAGATAACCGACCCAATAAATATTACCTAACCGATTAACTGAAACCGAATTAGTCGAAACCGAATGTTTAATATTTTCAATTAACCGAAAGTTCGATTATGGGCGCGGTTTTGGTCCATAACCGAACCAAACCGACTCATGATCACCCCTAGTTTTTCACCATTTGAGGATTATTGTTTCATTTTCATTATTATTTTTACAGAAATAGTTTATAGAAATTTTTGGGTTGTCAAGTCGACCCATTCAATCAAATGACCAACGTGAATCTAACTGGGAAATAATTCGGGTTAGCAGGATGTCGGGTCAGCGGGTTAAAATTATACAACCTAACCCGATAATTTCATGTCGGTTTCAGGTCGGGTTTCGTGTCTTGTCGAGCTTTGTCACCCCTAAATACCAACACCTGTTGCAGTAGTAAAAAGAAGGATAAATCATGTTGTTTTCTGTGTTCATGTCGCTTACACGATTAGTCACTTAAGTTTTCGATATCCAAACTTAACTTTCTTGTATTTGATTATTGTTAGAGCAAGGATTGACAGGCTCAGTAACTTGGGTGTTTGGGATTCAACCCTTTGACCTCCTGCTTAGCAGTGCAAACCTATCAAGCTCTTGGCGAGCCTAAGGTGGTCAAGTGGCTGGTTGGAGAAAGATGATCGGAATATGTTTACTGCGGGAAGTGTATAGGTATTCCGGTCAAGAGATAATGTGTGCAAGTATGAGAGTGGAGAAGATGATGAAGCCGTCCTCCAAAACCTGAAGTGTGGAGTATTTATACCCAACGCTACCAGGTATCAACAACGTATGGCAATGATGACCATTTATGGCTCATCAATAGGATTAACGTCTATATCATTATATAACTTTATTAATGCTCTGACGGTTACACTCAAGGATTAGGCTTGAGTGTCTGACTGGTAGGATGTCAGGAGTCTGATGCTGTGAGACGAACTCCAAAACATCAGTGTTGGTCTACACAAGTCCTTATACATGCCAAGCCATGAGTGTCGGACTGAGCGTCGGATGCCGGGGCAGATCTCCGGACACGGGGTGCTAGGTGTCAGGACACATCTCTCGGATCCCGGACCCGGGGCCGGGACACATCTCTCGGATCCCGGACACGGGGCCAAAGTGCCACGGGGTCATGTTTCCCGGACACGGGGCCAAAGTGCCGGGACACAACTCCCGGATCCCGGACACGGGGCCATGTTTCCCGGACACGGGGCCAAAGTGCGAGTGATGTCGCTTCCCAATGAGAAGTGCTTGTCTTTTCCCGGTAGGTAAAAAGACGAAATATTTGTTTGGCGTAGACTTAAGATGTCTATATGTGCCTTTTGCTAAATTTCCCCCAAACGTAGTTCGGGGTGGTGTATCAGGCTTGTTGCCTTGTGGGATACATAGATCAGACCACTTTGTATTTTGAGGTGCATTTCTGTGAATGACTCTTTGAAGAGTGTCTTTTTATGGTGGGGCCAAGTCCCTCATGAGTGAGATGGCCAAACACCAAAATCTGCCAGATTGCCCAGATATGCAGACTTGGCTAGCTGTTGATTGTTGGTGGGGCCAAGTCCCTCATGTATGACTCTTTAAGAGTGTTTTCTTATGCTGATGCCAATTCCTTCATGAGTAAAATGGCCAAATATCAAGGTCTGCCAGACTGTCCATATATCAAGACCTGGCGGGTTGGCTGTTGAATATCAAGGTCGGCCAGACTGGCAAAATATCAAAACTCGCTGGTTGTTCAGCTCATGCCAAGTTGTTTCGAAATTATGTGTATGATGAGGTGCTTGTTTGGCTTAGACTTAGATGTCCATCTTGGCCTATGCACTTGGTTTGAACGTTTCCCAGAGATATGTATATGATGATGGGCATGTGTGGCTTGGATTTAAATATCCATCTTGGCCCTATGCACTTGATCTTGAACGTTTGTTCAGAATTATGAAATTGTATATGCACGCATGCACAATGTTATATAAAGACAACGTTGTGGAATAGCATAGGGATTCAAGATCAGACCAATTATTTCTTCAATGAATTTGTATAGGTTTTTCCATGACTTTTCCCTTTTTGTAATGATCCGGGTTGGTAGATAATGGGTTATATGATCAAAACAATAATTTATCAAACATGACATTCCATGACATGGGTATCTGATGTGCATCCAGTTTAAACAGGGTATAAGAAATATTACCTTTGAGTACCCTTTAAGGGTCTTCCCGTACAATATTGTTTAGGTTCCCTGCTTGTGTGGTTGCATTCTTCGCTACATTAGTTCTATAAGTTTGAAAGATGTGGGACGAACACTTTTAACAGAAGTTGCCTAAGCTTCAATGTCTCGGTCATAATGAATAGACAAATAGTAATTGTCTATCATGAAATCCTGGAAGCTAATGATGGTAGGACCTCAGGAAGTAGGACCTCAGGTGGTAGGATCTTAGGAGCCGAGGGCCGGATCCGGGAGCGGGAGCAGGGAGTCGGGATCCGAAGTTGGGGTTGGGAGACCCGGGAGCCGGTTGAGAGTTGACAGGGAGTGAGAGTGTGCATAATGTGGAAGGGTTTAAGAGTCTTCCATGGATGTGGAAGGGACTTGGATTTAACAATTCCCCTTACTAATGTATGTAGGGTCTGTAGTAATCCTTTATGTTGGATTTTATTTTTGACCAGAATGACATATGTGAATGTTTTAGAATGTAGAAATGTTACTCGGTACTATGTATTGTGTCCATGACATTTTTAGATCAGAAATGGTATTCTGGTCATGGCATCATGTCCCTAACCGTGGTTATGCCAGTTGAGGTAGGGCATTTAGCAATTACATGGATGGTAAACTGGGATACTGGTCATGGCCTCATGTCCTTAACTGTGGCTTTGCCATCTGGGGTAGGAAATTTTACCATGCCATGGATGGTACATGAATTTGTTTCAAATTATTCTGGTGTAGGCCTGTCTAGTTAGGACATTGTAGGCTGATGGTGCCAAGTTTATCAATTGAACCTAGTAGTAAGCCAATTTTTCCCCATTACCTGCATAATTGGGTTAGACTGATAATGTCATGGTTACCCTTATGCATTTGGTTATTCAGGAGCATGCGTTCGTGTATGCATGGTCATGCCAAGTGCGTAGCTACTCCACATTCAATGAACTTGTCTAGGGTTTTTGTGTGGATCCATAATCCAAGTAGGTAGAAATTAATTTACTAAATAGTATTGGGATGCACGATCAGACCAATTATTCTATCAATATAATATCTCTTTGGGATCATGGCATGCCATGTCCTTGACAAAGGATTATTAAGTTATTGAAGAAAAAAAAAAAAGTAAATTATTGTCACATTTAATTCCCTAGAAAGGAATTCTCATATGACATTTTTTTTTTTTTTTTTTTTTTTTTTTTTTTTACCATGAATATATGGCCATCTGGGGCCATGATGATCTACGTCTTCCCCTTCTTCTGTTAAGCATATGTTTTTTTGGTAGGGATTTTATTTGCTTGTTGTCTATCTGAAGACAAGGTGTTTTCTTCCTTCAATGTTTTTAGATCTACAACAATCTCTGAGTTTGATATTGTAGTGGAGGTTTAAGTGAAGGTGGAGGCACACTCTGTTACCTTAAATGTTTTAGAAACTGTTCAACAAGAGATCTCCATTGGCAAGAATTACTGGTTGGGATCCGACCTTAACGTTGAGACAAGTTGAAACGAAAGATTGATTGGTGTTGGTTGTGTCGCTTCACACCAACAATACTTGTAAAACTGGCCTATAGTCGGGATGACTATTGTGGCAGGGTGGCTATCATACCAGGATGGTTATTGTGGCTGGATGGCCAAAATGGTTACTATGCCAGGAAGGATATTATGCATGGATGGCTATTATCTCCAGATGGCTATCATGCCAAGATGGTTAGTACGCCAAGATAATGAATATGACAAGATGACTAGTATTCTAGGATAGATAGTAAAGTCTTTGCCAGCCGACAACTTCTGGTCAAAAGCCATCTCCAAGGCTGTTAAGATCTTGTCACGCTGGATATCAAAATATTGCCAAATCTGGCTATCAAAATGTTGCCAAAGCTGGACGACTATCAAGGTCGTTCCAACTGGCCGAATATCAAGGTCGGCTTAACTAGCCGACTGTCCGGATTTGGCCGAGCTGTCGGATGTCCGGAGCTGGCCTAATTGGGCCGGCTGTCAGTACCTGGCCGAAATGGCTGGCCGTCCGGATCTGGCTAAAATGGCTGGCTGTCCGGATTTGGCCTAACTGGTCGGCTCTCAGGATCTGGCCGAATTTATTTATTTATTTATTTATTTTTGTCCGGATCAATGATCCTGGTTTGTGGAAATGAGATGCAAGCTTTGTTACTCTTTATTGTGCCCATGGCACTTTTAGGTCTTTATTGTTCCCCTGACACTTTCAGATCAGTCTTGTGTCCATGACATTATTTAGATGCGTACTGTATCCATGACACTTTCTCATCCGGATTATTTCCATGACCCATTTAGATCCATATTGTGTTCATGACACTTTTAGATCTATATCTTGGCCAATGCATCCTTGTGGCTATGCCAACTAGGGTATGACACAGTGCCACGTCATGGATGGTAGATGGAATTGATCCAAATTTTTGAGAGCCTACCCAGTAGGACTTTGTAGGCCGAAAGTCTCATGGCATCCAATGCCTTTATGGGATACAAAGATCTGACTAAGTTAAACCTTTTTTCCTGTCTGGCCAACATCAATGGTTGCCTATGACATTTTTTAGACGGATTAGTATTTTGGACATGGTATCCTGTCCCTAAGTGTGGCTATGCCAACTAGGGTAGGGAATTCGACCATGTCATGGATGGTTGATGGAATTGCCCCAAATTTTTGTAATGCAGGCCTGCCCAGTAGGACATTGTAGGCCGATGGTGCATCAATGATTGCAAAATTAATCATTTCTAACCTATAGTGTGGATATTCTCCTAACATCATGTTTATTGCTACTTCTCCTATTGGCCAATGCGTCTCACCTGAAAACCCCACTAGAGGGAATTGTGTTGGACGCTTTGAATGTTGTATTTTTTGAGGGAGCTTCCAAAAACAGTGGGCATAAATAATGTCCATTGAGCTCCCTGTATCAACATATGCCTTATTCACTTCATAGTTGGCTAATCGGATTTGAATTACTACAGGGTTGATGGAAGGAGTTTCAATTGGTGGGAAGCAAAAAGGCTCCATCACCCAATCCTGAAGGACTGATGCCTTCCTTTTGCGGGATGTAGTTTCTTCCTGCGCCATGTATATGTAATTAGGTGGGGTGGTGGATGGGGTATTGGTGGTTGTCTTTGGCTTAAGTGAACCGATTTGTGATGAGGAATTGCCTTCCATGGCGAAGAAAAAATGGTGGTGAAACTTAGAAATGAAATGAAAAAAGATAGAAATGAAATGAGACACCGTTGCTAACACGTGTCCCACGGATGGCGCCAATGTTAGAGCAAGGATTGACAGGCTCAGTAACTTGGGTGTTTGGGATTCAACCCTTTGACCTCCTGCTTAGCAGTGCAAACCTATCAAGCTCTTGGCGAGCCTAAGGTGGTCAAGTGGCTGGTTGGAGAAAGATGATCGGAATATGTTTACTGCGGGAAGTGTATAGGTATTCCGGTCAAGAGATAATGTGTGCAAGTATGAGAGTGGAGAAGATGATGAAGCCGTCCTCCAAAACCTGAAGTGTGGAGTATTTATACCCAACGCTACCAGGTATCAACAACGTATGGCAATGATGACCATTTATGGCTCATCAATAGGATTAACGTCTATATCATTATATAACTTTATTAATGCTCTGACGGTTACACTCAAGGATTAGGCTTGAGTGTCTGACTGGTAGGATGTCAGGAGTCTGATGCTGTGAGACGAACTCCAAAACATCAGTGTTGGTCTACACAAGTCCTTATACATGCCAGGCCATGAGTGTCGGACTGAGCGTCGGATGCCGGGGCAGATCTCCGGACACGGGGTGCTAGGTGTCAGGACACATCTCTCGGATCCCGGACCCGGGGCCGGGACACATCTCTCGGATCCCGGACACGGGGCCAAAGTGCCACGGGGTCATGTTTCCCGGACACGGGGCCAAAGTGCCGGGACACAACTCCCGGATCCCGGACACGGGGCCATGTTTCCCGGACACGGGGCCTGGTTCCCGGACACGGGGCCTGGTTCCGGGACACGGGGCCTGGTTCCCGGACAAGGGGCCCGGTTCCCGGACACGGGGCCCGGTTCCCGGACACGGGGCCCGGTTCCCGGACACGGGGCCTGGTTCCCGGACACGTTCCCGGACACGGGCCTGGTTCCCGGACACGGGACCTGGTTCCCGGACACGTTCCCGGACACGGGCCTGGTTCCCGGACACGGGACCTGGTTCCCGGACACGTTCCCGGACACGGGCCTGGTTCCCGGACACGTTCCCGGACACGGGCCTGGTTCCCGGACACGGGACCTGGTTCCCGGACACGTTCCCGGACACGGGCCTGGTTCCCGGACACGTTCCCGGACACGGGCCTGGTTCCCGGACACGGGACCAGGTTCCCGGACACGTTCCCGGACACGGGACCTGGTTCCCGGACACGTTCCCGGACACGGACCTGGTTCCCGGACACGTTCCCGGACACGGGACCTGGTTCCCGGACACGTTCCCGGACACGGGACCTGGTTCCCGGACACGTTCCCGGACACGGGACCTGGTTCCCGGACACGTTCCCGGACACGGGGCCGGATGTCGGGTCTCTTTATGCCCGGACGGGGTCGGACGTCAGGTCACTTTTGTCCGGACATAGGACACAAGTGCCGGCTGTCGGAGTGTCGGACGCCGGAGTGTCGGGCTTCGTAGTGCCAGATACTAGAAGTTGAAGGCTGACACATAGGAAAGGTTTCTTGTGAGCCAGGCTAGGTGTTTGAGGGTATAATAGGCTATATGTATTGAGCCTATTCCCTACTAACACCATCAATTATATCATCGTCTAAAAGAGTCATTATACTATTGAGAAATTAATAAAATAATACATTACTATAATATAAAAACAAATAAATTATATATCATCTATTCTTTTATTATTAATTGAAAATATGTACTTAGATCGATAGTATAACACACAAAGACTTACCATTTTTTATACATTAAAAAATATATGGTAAAATATTTGAATGCTTGTGAGTGTTTAAGAGAGAATTCAAAATTAGTTTAAATTTTGTATTACTTAATAGTTATTATGGTAATTAAGGAAACGTCAATGTAAATGTTTAAACTACTTTTTTCTATTTGATTAATCTACATTAATTGTAAAGTGTTTTAAATGATGATTTTTATGAGAGGTATAAAAGGACAGATAAATAATTTCAATTATTTAAATTTTAATGGATTAAGAATATGAAAGAAATGCTTTATAGTATAGTATAGATTTAATAAATAAATATTTCATTTACTACATTTATTTTATTTCAACAACCTTTATTTTTAAACACTCTTTTTAAAACATAAATTAGTATTACTGATATTATAACTATTACGATCAAACTTATTTTGAAAAGTTGAATAGCTAGTAACACTATTGTTTACTCATTCTATTAATAGTAGTTTAATGTTAATATTCATTCCAACTTTTCAAACTTGTCGCTTTTGGTAAACTACAAACTTTATTAATACTTGTTAAACTTACTTTTGTAGTTTTCACACACTTAGCCATATTTATTAGAATGTCATCTGCAACCATCCCTTCATCTCTATATCTATTTCTATATTTAAAAAAAATAAAATATTTTTTCTATTATAAATTTTTTTCTTTTCCAACCAACTATTTAAAAAAACCTTACTCTATAAATTTTTATACTAAATTAATTCATTTTTATTTGAAATAATTATCTATATGAGTTTTGATTGAACTTTTATGATCATATTTAATTAACTATTTTATAAAAATATTTTTTGGAAACTTTTACTTTACTAAAAAATTTTACGAAAACATTTTAATCTTTTTTTTTTTTTTTTTTTTTTTTTTAATTTTATATGAAGTATGTATCAATATAATCAATATATGTATAATGCAAAGTTAAATTAAATATATTAGATAGTTAAAATGGTAAGTTAAGTTTTCAACGATGAATAGTGTTCCTCTATATATAGAACAATTTCAGTTTTCTCTAAAAATTTCTTTACTTTTAGAGAAGCTGTTTGAACACAGTTTTTTCTTATCTACTATATATTTAAGGATGAATAAGGTTTTATAGTAACATTGAAGCCCTCCACCCTCTTTCTATCTTTATCTTTAAATATAGAGGAAAAATGGTATATTTTTAGCATATTTCTCCTCTAAATAAATTACATTTCCAACCATTACTTTGAAAATCATACTTTATATTTACTTAATACCTTAATGCCTTACCTTTTTACAATAAACAAACAGATTATAATCAAAAAGCAATTTTAGAGAATAAACATTGATATCCGATTCAGTGGATACTCATCCGATCCGATCCACTATTAGTGGATATGGATGAACTAAATAGATGAATAATGAATATGGATGATACAATGTCATCCATGGATCACCCGTTTACCACAAAAAATTCTTATAGTATATGGTACATTATGTATATATAGCATAAAAATTCATCAAGTGTATCTAGTTTATCAGAAAAAATAGAAACCTTAGCCAAAAAGCTTAAAATATCGACTACTCCTATATATATTACTTAGATTAGATATAACATGGGCTACATTTTTATTTCATAGGTATAATTCATAATTAATTAGCTCGTAACTAGTATATTTAACCTAATCACTAGTTCAGAAGTGTTTAACTATCTATTATTTGAATCAAGTTTGTATATATAGCTCAGTGCTTCTATATATTTTACAAACAATACAAAACATGTTTCATTTTTTATTTGAAGTTAATAGTTTTTAGCGAAAATTTACCGATATTCAATGGATATCCATTTATCTACTTGTCGACGTAGGGTCCGATTACCTGGTTCGGGTTTGAAACCGAACCAAGTAATCGGAGTCTCCTGGTTCAGACAGAAACGACAAAGAGAGGTAAAGACAAAACAGAAACGACAAAGAGAGGTAAAGACAAAACAGATACGACAAAGAAGGCAGGAAAAGATGTTCTGACGAAGGAACTCTCTCTTAACCGATGCGTAAAGAGAGTAAGGGCCATGGAGCCCTCCATTACCCGAAATATCTCCTATATATATCAAGGTAAACAGTAGAGGTAAAGGAGGACTTTTTCACTTTAGCTATACATTTATACGATTTTGTCCGAATCAAGTTACTTAAGTTGGATTTGCTTAGGGACAAGCAAATGCTTAAGTATGGGGGGTTTGATATCGCTCATTTATACGAGTATTTCATAGCGATATTTGTTATGTTTTGTGTCCCAAACGTAATGGATAGACCCCGTATTGCTTATATTTTGTGTAAAGTGTGTTTTATAGGTTTTAGTTATGTTTGGAGTTATTGGAGGTGATTTGGGACCAAAAGGAGCTGAGCAAAACAAGTCGGGAATCAAAATGTCTAGTTGCCTTGGCCATTTTCATCAATTGCTCCGCAACTGGTTGACACAAAGTTTATGGAGCTCCCTGAAGTCGAGTTGCGCCGCATGAAGCATTAGTTGCGGCGCAAGAGACTCACGTATCTGGCAAATCAATTTATTAACTTGCGGCGCAAGACGAGTAGTTGCGGCGCAAGACATGCTGCTGGCAGTTACAAAATTGTTTCTTTAATCCTAATTAAGTGGAAAACCAAGGGGTTAGTGGGGTATTACTTATGACCGATTTTCTGGATATCACAATCATCATATCATCAGTCTTTTATCATTTTTTAGCAAGGAGAATCAAGAACACTTTTCATAATCGTTATTTTTCATTGAACAATCGTTACTTCAATTTCAGTTTTGTTAATTTGGGGATACTTGGAACCTATTTTCCAGCTTTTGGTATTGAATCTTTTATCACTTTTATTTCAATTGAATCATGTCTTTTACATATTTGATTGTGTTTGTTACAATTATGAGTAGCTAATTTATTTGAATGTTTGCTTGGATTATGTGATGTTTATGTGTTAGGTTTTGGGTGTGAAATTAGAGTGATATGTAGAGGTTAATTGGGGATCCGTTTGGGTTAATATCTTAATTATCTTGCTAAAATTGTTTATACTCTTGTTTGGTAATCTAAAAACGGGTATTCGAAAGGAATCCGTAATTTTTACTAAAATAGGAACGAATTAATCGGCCGGTCTTTAGTTGATTATAAGTAAATGATATTCGAAAGGAATCATTAACAACAATTTTTACAAGTAGATATTAACACAAACGCTAGCTACTAAATTAAGAGAAATCGGTTTAGGAGTTAGTAAGCTATTCGAAAGGAAGCTTATAAATTAATTCTCACATATCGGCTTGAAACTTTATGCACAATTACTTGAGGTGTTAACGGTATTCGAAAGGAATCGTTGCATGGTTAGGTAATTGGAGAAATCCGGTATTCGAAAGGAACTTAGGATTTTACATTAGAAGTTTATCGACATTTTCACACCTAAGAAATAACACATATTCGTAAACGGTCCAAGCAAGCGTCTTTTTATCCATATTTGAATTCTAAAATATTTTTACCGTTATTATAAGCAAGTCTTCATTAAGACTAAAACCAACTTGTTACTTGTTACGTGTTTTTATAAACTAATACTTTCAACTATAAATAGTCCCTGAGTTATTGGAGGTGATTTGGGACCAAAAGGAGCTGAGCAAAACAAGTCGGGAATCAAAATGTCTAGTTGCCTTGGCCATTTTCATCAATTGCTCCGCAACTGGTTGACACAAAGTTTATGGAGCTCCCTGAAGTCGAGTTGCGCCGCAGGAAGCATTAGTTGCGGCGCAAGAGACTCACGTATCTGGCAAATCAATTTATTAACTTGCGGCGCAAGACGAGTAGTTGCGGCGCAAGACATGCTGCTGGCAGTTACAAAATTGTTTCTTTAATCCTAATTAAGTGGAAAACCAAGGGGTTAGTGGGGTATTACTTATGACCGATTTTCTGGATATCACAATCATCATATCATCAGTCTTTTATCATTTTTTAGCAAGGAGAATCAAGAACACTTTTCATAATCGTTATTTTTCATTGAACAATCGTTACTTCAATTTCAGTTTTGTTAATTTGGGGATACTTGGAACCTATTTTCCAGCTTTTGGTATTGAATCTTTTATCACTTTTATTTCAATTGAATCATGTCTTTTACATATTTGATTGTGTTTGTTACAATTATGAGTAGCTAATTTATTTGAACGTTTGCTTGGATTATGTGATGTTTATGTGTTAGGTTTTGGGTGTGAAATTAGAGTGATATGTAGAGGTTAATTGGGGATCCGTTTGGGTTAATATCTTAATTATCTTGCTAAAATTGTTTATACTCTTGTTTGGTAATCTAAAAACGGGTATTCGAAAGGAATCCGTAATTTTTACTAAAATAGGAACGAATTAATCGGCCGGTCTTTAGTTGATTATAAGTAAATGATATTCGAAAGGAATCATTAACAACAATTTTTACAAGTAGATACTAACACAAACGCTAGCTACTAAATTAAGAGAAATCGGTTTAGGAGTTAGTAAGCTATTCGAAAGGAAGCTTATAAATTAATTCTCACATATCGGCTTGAAACTTTATGCACAATTACTTGAGGTGTTAACGGTATTCGAAAGGAATCGTTGCATGGTTAGGTAATTGGAGAAATCCGGTATTCGAAAGGAACTTAGGATTTTACATTAGAAGTTTATCGACATTTTCACACCTAAGAAATAACACATATTCGTAAACGGTCCAAGCAAGCGTCTTTTTATCCATATTTGAATTCTAAAATATTTTTACCGTTATTATAAGCAAGTCTTCATTAAGACTAAAACCAACTTGTTACTTGTTACGTGTTTTTATAAACTAATACTTTCAACTATAAATAGTCCCTGTGTTCGAACCCGATATTTGCTAATACTATTTTACAACTGACAAGGGTACACTGCCCGTGTCGTAATCTAGTCAAGGTTAATTTTCGGAAAACTAGATTTTTCACATCAAGTTTTTGGCGCCGCTGCCGGGGACTTGATTTAGTTGAAGTTTTTAGTTTATTGTTTGAGTACTTGTTTGAATATTTTTCACGGGTATTTTGTTTTTGTTGTGATTTTCAGGATTATTGATTGTGGATGTACACGAGATCCCAAGGGAAACAAGTGCATAGTCCTCTTTCGGATCCGGAAAAACTTTTGAGGAAACGGGGTTTAGGAGCAGCCGCATCGGTTGTTTATAGTGAAAGCGAATCTTCCGAGGAGGAAGTTGAAATTGTTTTTGAAGAAGAAATGGAAGACGGAGAAAATGGTGGAGCAAATGGTGGTGCAAATGGTGGGAGAATTATTGACCCACCAAATCCTTTTGACATACCGATGATCAACAGGAACCGAATTGTACCACAAACGAATGGGTCGGCCATTGTAGCACCGGACTTGGGGGCCGATTTTTCAGTTAAAGGGCACCATTTAAAAATGATTCAAGACAGCACATTTGACGGACATTTCAAGTCCGACCCGCACAAGCATGTGGCGAGTTTCATAGAGACATGTAGAATGTTTCGATATGGAGCGGGTCAAGAGGAAAGCGTTATGCTAAGTTTGTTTCCATCGTCTCTCACGGGAGAGGCGAAAACGTGGTTTAATGAACTGGAGCCGGGTACAATTGCAACTTGGGAAGATATGAGAGAGATATTTGTGACGAGATTTTTCCCACCCATCTTGCGTAGGAAGCTATTGAACCAAATCCGTTCTTTTCAACAGTGGGATAACGAGACCATAACGGATGCTTGGATTAGGCTTAAGGAATTGTTAAGGAATTGCCATGGGCACGATTTAGATAAAGATGAAGTTATTGATATCTTCTACTACAGTTTGGATAGTCGTTCTCAACACGACTTGGATTTAGCGGGTGGTGGCAGTTTCTTATACAAGTCACCAAACGAGGCTCACCGAATGATGGAAGATCAAGTCCAAGCTCATATTGCTAGGGATCGGGTTACTAGGAATAGGAGAGTAAGGGGAACGGTCAACCAAGTTGAAGAAGGAGGTAGTAGTGGTGGCAACAAGGAAGTGGTGAACGAGATTAAAGCCTTAGGTGATGAAATGAAAAACCGAATGGGCCGTTTGGAAAAAGATGTCCACTTAGTGAAGAATGGTTGCGGGAAATGTGGGGGACCTCACTACACGGATGATTGTGAGCCGAAATCTGAGGAAGCAAACTATGCCAACTACGGGTATCAAAACCGGGGAAATAGTGGGTATGGAAATCAGAATCGGGGGAATAGAAATGAGGCACGTTTTCAACCCAACCAATCGAAACAAAAGGAGGAGCAAACCGAACAGAATTTTGAGGAGATGATGAAAGAGTTTGTCTATTCCCAAAAGGAGACGAATGATATGATGGCTAACTCCATGAAAGGATTCACCGCAAAATGGGAGCAAAGCCAAAGGAACACCCAAGCTAACATGCAAGACTTGGAACAAAAATTTGAAAGATTAAGTGAAAAGTTCTCAAACCGACCAACGGGTCAAATGCCAAGTTCAACCCAACCAAACCCGAGGCAAAATCAAAACAATAACGGAGGATCATCAAGTCAAGGATCGAAATATGTACCTCCTAACAATCGGGATGAGCATGTAAACGTTGTGGAGACTAGGTCTGGACCTAAGTATGGGGGGAACCGAGAAATGGTGCTGAACAAGGAGAAAACGGGAAATTCAGCTGAAACTGACCATTTGCGCCGCAACAAAGAGGAGTTGCGCCGCAACTCGTCCTCAGTGGCGAACCCAATTGTCAATGACCAACCATTTGCGCCGCAAGACCCTGTAGTTGCGCCGCACAAGAGCAGAAACAGAACCGTGAACCCATCGATAGTGATTCGGACGACGAGGAAGAAATAGAAATGGAGTCGAGACCTGGGAAGGAACCAAAGGGTGCTAATAAAGAAAAAGAGCTGGAAATCGAACCAAAAGGGCCATACAAGCCACATATCCCATATCCGCATAGACTTCGAAAAGAAAAGAAAAAGGAACAATACGGTAAATTCATCGAATTAATGAAAACTGTTAAGATTAATGTTCCTTTAGTTGATCTTATTGCAGGGATGCCGAATTATGCAAAATTCATGAAGGAGCTAGTGAGCGGGAAAGGTGATTACATGGAGAAAATCACCGCGTTTCTAAATGCCGAATGTTCGGCGATTGTGAAGAGGTCTATTCCACCGAAACTTGAAGACCCAGGAAGTTTTTTGTTGACTTGCACTTTTAACGATACATTTACTTTTAGTGCATTAGCGGACTTAGGGGCAAGCATTAATCTAATGCCCAACTCTATTTACACTAAATTATCTTCAAATGCTTTAACACCAACACGTATGAGCATAAGATTGGTCGATCGATCTTATCAATATCCATTGGGTATTGCCGAAAATATGCTCATACGGGTTGGAGATTTTCTATATCCCGTAGACTTTGTTATTCTCGAAATGGAGGAGGATGAAAAAGTTCCTCTCATTTTGGGTAGACCATTTTTGAACACCGCGGATGCTATCATCCGGGTTCGGGATACCGAAATTTCTTTGGGTTTGGGTGATGAAAGGGCAACATTTTCTCTAAATCAAGCAATGAAACATTCTTATTCTACTGATGAATATTGTTTTAGAATTGATGTTATAGATGAAGCAGATTATGACCTTGATTGGGAAGGAATTTTGGAAGAAGAAGCGGAAATGGAAATGTTGAATTCCATTGGCAAAGAAGAGGCGGAAGAAGAGCAAGGGTCGATTGAAGTGAAGGAGTTGGTAGTTAACGACGGGGCGAGGATCAAGACATCCATTAAAGATCCCCCGAAGGATTTGGAGCTCAAACAGTTGCCGGAACATCTAGAGTATGCATTTCTAGAGGGTAATTCTAGTCTCCCTGTTATTATCTCGTCTTCACTTTTGGAAGACGAGAAAGTTAAATTACTAACAATCCTTAAAAGTCATAAAAAGGCTTTCGCTTGGCGCATTTCTGATATTCCGGGTATAAGTTCTGATTTTTGTAAACATAAAATCAACTTTTTAGATGATGTAAAACCCGTTGTCCAACGACAACGGAGACTTAACCCGAATATGCAAGATGTGGTCAAAAAGGAAATTGTTAAACTCTTGGATGCAGGTATTATTTACCCGATAGCGGATAGCCCTTGGGTTAGTCCGGTCCATTGTGTACCCAAGAAAGGAGGAATGACCGTTGTGCTTAACGAGAAGAACGAGTTGGTACCTACGAGAACCGTAACGGGATGGAGAGTTTGTATAGATTATAGGAGGTTGAATGAGGCGACCCGAAAGGATCATTTTCCATTGCCATTTATGGATCAAATGATAGAGAGGTTGGCGGAAAACGAGTTCTATTGTTTTCTCGATGGTTTCTCGGGTTATTTTCAAATTCCAATTGATCCCGAGGACCAAGAGAAAACAACATTTACTTGTCCTTTCGGTACCTTTGCTTATAGACGGATGCCATTCGGGTTGTGTAATGCACCGGGAACATTTCAGAGGTGTATGATGGCGATTTTTCAGAATATGGTCGAGAACTCCATGGAAGTTTTTATGGATGATTTTTCGGTCTATGGGAGTTCATTTGATGGTTGCTTAGAGAGTTTAGATAAGATGTTGGCACGGTGCGAAGAAACAAATTTGGTTTTGAATTGGGAGAAATGCCATTTTATGGTAAAGGAAGGAATAGTATTGGGGCACAAGATTTCAAAGGCGGGAATTGAGGTGGATAGAGCGAAAATTGAAGTTATAGCAAAGTTACCACCTCCAACGAATGAGAAATCAGTTAGAAGCTTTCTAGGACACACGGGGTTTTATAGGCGGTTTATTAAGGATTTTTCAAAGATAACTAGGCCGATGACTCGTTTGTTAGAAAAGGATACAAAGTTCGAATTTACGGAGGATTGTATGAAGGCATTTGAATTATTGAAGGAACGGTTGACTAACACACCGATCTTAGTGTCGCCAAATTGGGATCTTCCCTTTGAGTTGATGTGTGATGCTAGTAACTTTGCGGTAGGGGCGGTATTGGGTCAACGAATTGACAAACACTTTCGGCCCATTTATTTTGCTAGCAAGACTCTCAATGAAGCTCAGCAAAATTACACTACTACCGAGAAGGAATTATTAGCAGTGGTTTTTGCCTTCGATAAATTTCGATCATACTTGGTATTGAGCAAAACTGTAGTGTTCACGGATCATTCGGCCCTGAAATTTCTGTTTTCAAAGTTAGATGCGAAGCCGAGATTGATTAGGTGGATTTTACTTTTGCAAGAATTCGATGTGGAAATCCAAGATAAGCGGGGTAGAGAAAATGTGGCGGCGGATCATTTGAGCCGTTTGGAAAATCCTAGTCTCGGAGCTTTGAATGAGGAGGATATTCGTGATACCTTTCCGGATGAAAGGTTGGCATTTGTTGGGAAGGCATTTGGTGAACGGAGTCCGTGGTATGCCGACATAGCTAATTATTTAGCGGGTGGAGTTGTTAGTAGAGAGCTAACCTATCAACAACGGAAGAAGCTATACTCGGATGCCAAGTACTATTTTTGGGAGGAGCCGTTTCTATTTAGAATGTGTGCCGATGGAATGGTGAGGAGATGCGTGTATGGAGCCGATACTAGGCGAATTCTCGATGAATGTCACCATGGTCCAACGGGAGGGCATTATGGTCCAGCGGTGACGGGTAAAAAGGTCTTTGATGCGGGTTTCTATTGGCCCACTATTTTTAAGGAAGCACACACCTTGGTGAGGACATGTGATTCGTGTCAAAGGCAAGGTACGGTTACAAAACGAGACGAGATGCCGCAACAAAGTATACAAGTGTGCGAGGTTTTCGACATTTGGGGTATTGATTTCATGGGGCCGTTTAAACCGTCGAACAGAAATGTCTACATTTTGGTGGCGGTGGATTATGTATCTAAATGGGTCGAGGCAAAGGCACTACCTACTAATAATGCTAACGTTGTTATTGACTTTTTACGAAGTTTGTTTTGTAGGTTTGGCATGCCAAAAGCTTTGATAAGTGATCGGGGAACCCATTTTGCAAACGCCCAAATGGAGAAAGTTTTGAAGAAATATGGGGTACAACACCGGTTTTCGACTTCCTACCACCCTCAAACAAGTGGGCAAGTCGAAAACACTAATCGGGCGATTAAACGGATTTTGGAAAAGACGGTCAACAACAACCCGTCTTTATGGTCAAAGAAATTGGATGAAGCATTATGGGCGTTTAGGACCGCTTACAAGACACCGATTGGGACCACCTCATTCAAGATGCTATATGGGAAAACGTGTCATTTGCCCATGGAGATAGAGCATAAGGCGTATTGGGCGCTTAAAGAGTGTAGCATGGATTTAATAGCTAGTGGCGAAACCAGATTTCTACAACTCCATGAGTTAGACGAGTTAAGATGGAACGCGTACGAGAATTCCGCTCTTTATAAGGCGAGGACTAAGATGGTCCATGATTTGAAAATTAGGCGGAAAGAGTTTAAGGAAGGGGACAAGGTGCTTTTGTTTCAATCGAAATACAAGTTTAAAGCACCTAAGTTGAGATCAAAGTGGACGGGTCCTTATTTGGTGAGACGGGTCTTTTCGGGTGGATATGTGGAGCTAGAAACGGATGAGGGCGGATCATTTATCGTTAATGGTCAAAGAGTTAAACTTTATCGTGAGGAAGATGAGGAGAATGGTATGACGTTGGAGGATGGGTTTTACCCGTTCTAGATTCTCGGCACAACGAGGAGTCAAGTTAATGACTCGAGGAAAAAACGAGCACTTTCGGATTAAACCCCGGTTTGTTGAATCATTTCTCTTTTATTTTCTCTTATTTTGATTATTTTTGCTGTTTTTAGTTATTTTAGTAATTTAGGAGTTAACTAGTTTTAGTTTAGTTTAAGTGTTTAAGTAATTTAGTAAGTAAAACGAAAAATCTTGCTGTAGCACCCTTCTTGCGCCGCAAGAGGGGGGACTTGCGCCGCAAGTTCTGATCCGAGGCTGGTAGTAATGTGGGTGTCATCCATTTGCGCCGCAAGACATACCTGTTGCGCCGCAAGACCATCAGGTGAAAAAAAAAAAAAAAAAAAAAAATATTTTTTTTTCTTATCTCTTTAACATCACAACCGACTCCCCCTTTTCATTTTCTTTTCTCAAAAACTCCTAGCGCCGCAAGAGACAGAAAACACACACGCCTTCAATTCGTAAAATCGATTTCCACCTTTATTTTCTCAAATCCACTCAATTTACGTCATGGGAAGATCGGTATGTTTGTTTCTTACTTTTAATTTCTTAGTTTTAGTTTAATTAGGGTTCTTGATTTGAAATTGATTTGGGGGAAAGTTCAATTAGGGTTCTTTAGTAGTAACTTTAGTTAATTAAGATAAGTTTTAGCCTAATATCGTTTAGCTTTAGGATTCTTAGGATTTGGTTTGGTCATGTCGGGTTCACCATTGTTGCTGCAGATTTCGCCCAGAAAAACACCTTCTTGCGCCGCAAGAGGGAGTAGTTGCGGCGCAAGAAGGCCCTCAGACCTGACATATATAAAAAAAAAAAAAAAGAGTAGTTTGTGTTATTTTGTTTCTTTTAGTCTAACAAATGTAGTTTGTTTTGTCTTTGTTTTTGTTTGTTTTTGTAGGGCAAACGTCAAGCGGTTGAGGAACCGGAAGTGGTAGAATCATCCACTTCTCATCGAGTGACCCGCCCACCGGTTCCATCCACTGAATCAATGGTGATGCGACCTGAAACGCATCCTTGGCTCAAATGGACAGGGTGTACGGCTAATGAGAAAATCAGATTTAACAACAACTTGGCCTTACTTCAGGAAAAAGCGGTTCACCCCCCGAAGTTCTTGGAGTGGGGTATGCTCGATAATTTGGGAATAACTGCAGAATTGAACCCCTTCTTGACTACTCGGTTTGTAAAAGGGACTGGAGCGACACCTTTTGAGGTGGAAGTATGGAAGAAAGCATTCAGTGTCCGAGAGAGCATTTACCGAGAACTGTGTCTCGAGTTTTACTCCACCTTGACAGTTGACCCGGTCCCGGACAGTAGTAAAGAGGTTTACGATGCGAAGATAATCAAGTTTAGGTTGGGGGGGAAAGCTCATGAGGTCACCCTGCCACAGTTTGGGTTTTTGACGGGTTTATTTACTGAAGCTGAATATTTGGATAAACCCAATATGGCGGATTATATTGTTAAGGGAAGTTGGAATTGGAATGCAATCCGGAGTAGAAAAAATGAAGTGTGGTTTGATTTGTCCGGACATAGGCCTCATGCCTCCACCAATAAAGCGAACAATCTCACGGATCCAATATTAAGAGTGCTTGAAAAAGGAATCTCCAATTCATTCTTGCACCGTTTTCAGCATCAGGATAAAGTTTATATTGATGATTTGTGGCTGTTGTATTTCTTCGCTAAAAGGGACCCTAAAAAGTATGTGAATGCCCCGTGGGCACTGGCTGAGTATATGAACGAGAAAGGATCTGGACGACAAGCCGCAGGGCCTATGGTTTGTGGCCACTTCATTACGAGAATAGCAAAGACTTTGGGTGTTATGACTCAGGCAGGGACTCGACAGTGCAGTCCACCAGTGGGTTGGAAGATGGTTACGATGAATGACTTGTTTCGGGCTAAAATTGTAACCAAAAACAGAATTTATGTTGGTAATGTGCAGGAGGAAGAGGGTGACGGAGCTGAGGAAGAGAACGAGGAGGAAGAGGGTAACGCGAACGCGGCGGGAGCGGTACCACCACCACTTGGCCCTTTTGATTTCAACCCAATGATGCACGAGATGTATCGAATTGGGCGCCAAGTGGACGAGACACATACTGATATGTCTCATATGAGGACGGAGGTGTCTCACATCAGGACGGAGGTCGATAGGACCCGCTCGGATGTTCACCAGTTCGGGGATTACACGCAGTATCACATGGCACGATACCAGCCCATGTGGGAGTACATGACCACCTCTCAATACCATGTGCAGAATCCCGAGGCAGCGAGTGGGTGGACCGAATACAATCCACCTCCAATGTGGAACCCATTTCCCCCTCACGATGAAGAGTGATTGCAGTGAAGAAGCCGCTTGTGGGGCTTATTTGTTTGTTGTTGTACTTTGTGATGTTGAACTATTTACTTTTCAGTTGTGTCGGGTCGTGTTTGGAACTATTTTATTTTCAGTTGTTTAGGATTTTTATTTTTATGCTAATTAACGTGTTTGTTTATGTGTTTGTACCTTACCAAGTCTGGCATTAAGTTCAGCACGTGCGGAGTCGATTCAGAAATTATGCCACATCCTACGAAACTCGCACGGTTTTATCTTTCTTTCTTTTATTTTTGTATTTTTAGTTTCATTTTAATTTCCCTTAGGTTAGTTCGTTTTTATTTTGATGGAACACATTAGGGACAATGTGTTGTCTAAGTATGGGGGGTTTGTCGTGAAATTAGTTAGTTTTGTCCCCTATATCCATTACGTTATTTTAGTCCCATTTGAGTCTTTTAGAGTCAAAAAAAAAAAAAAAAAAAAAAACGCTTAAATGTAGTTAGGGAAAATGATAGGGGCTTGTATATTTAATTTTATTCCGGTACATTAACGTGAAATTGCTTAGGAACATCTTTAGTTAATAAAATACTTGTAAATAAGAGTTTAGGTTTTCTAATTTTAGTTCCTTAAGTTTCCCTGAAAAATCAAAAAGATAGATAATCACTAGATATCCTTAGTACCGAGCCCTTGTAGTCCCTGCACCCTCTCGGGGGTAGTTGGGGAATCCTAGTATTACTTAAGCCCTTGGAGAATTAGAGGCGAAGAAAAAGGCCATAGGTCTTTCCCGTCGACAAAATAGAAATTGATCCTCACTATAACGAAGACTCAAATCCCGTTATACCGTTCACTTCAAAGAAAATATAAAATAAAATCTATAATATTTGAAGTGAACAAAAGTGAGAGGAAAAGAAAAAGATGTAGACTAACCAAATAATTCTCAAAAGAAAGAAGTACTCAAATGAAGAAAATGCTTAGTAATATTTTAAGGGTTCCCCCGAAAGTAAGGCGGTATAGGGGTCGGCTGTAATGGCTGATCGCTCTAATTTCGGTTAGAGAGTGAGGGAAAAGGGGTGATTATCTTGACATATCTAAACTAGGGGAAGAATTAGGAGTTAAAATTGGTAAATTGCGGTTCTTGTTTGCTTAAGTAATTTAGTAGCTTTAGATGTTTGTAGTCGGTTTTACGATCTAGCAGTTTCACGCAAATCTTTATCTCTAACACCGGAATTTAATTAAATGTTTGAGCCCGTGATTCCCTAATTTTTCTTAAGTTGTATGTTTTGTAAAATTGTTAGTAGGTTTGAGTCGGATTTGCTTAGGGACAAGCAAATGCTTAAGTATGGGGGGTTTGATATCGCTCATTTATACGAGTATTTCATAGCGATATTTGTTATGTTTTGTGTCCCAAACGTAATGGATAGACCCCGTATTGCTTATATTTTGTGTAAAGTGTGTTTTATAGGTTTTAGTTATGTTTGGAGTTATTGGAGGTGATTTGGGACCAAAAGGAGCTGAGCAAAACAAGTCGGGAATCAAAATGTCTAGTTGCCTTGGCCATTTTCATCAATTGCTCCGCAACTGGTTGACACAAAGTTTATGGAGCTCCCTGAAGTCGAGTTGCGCCGCAGGAAGCATTAGTTGCGGTGCAAGAGACTCACGTATCTGGCAAATCAATTTATTAACTTGCGGCGCAAGACGAGTAGTTGCGGCGCAAGACATGCTGCTGGCAGTTACAAAATTGTTTCTTTAATCCTAATTAAGTGGAAAACCAAGGGGTTAGTGGGGTATTACTTATGACCGATTTTCTGGATATCACAATCATCATATCATCAGTCTTTTATCATTTTTTAGCAAGGAGAATCAAGAACACTTTTCATAATCGTTATTTTTCATTGAACAATCGTTACTTCAATTTCAGTTTTGTTAATTTGGGGATACTTGGAACCTATTTTCCAGCTTTTGGTATTGAATCTTTTATCACTTTTATTTCAATTGAATCATGTCTTTTACATATTTGATTGTGTTTGTTACAATTATGAGTAGCTAATTTATTTGAACGTTTGCTTGGATTATGTGATGTTTATGTGTTAGGTTTTGGGTGTGAAATTAGAGTGATATGTAGAGGTTAATTGGGGATCCGTTTGGGTTAATATCTTAATTATCTTGCTAAAATTGTTTATACTCTTGTTTGGTAATCTAAAAACGGGTATTCGAAAGGAATCCGTAATTTTTACTAAAATAGGAACGAATTAATCGGCCGGTCTTTAGTTGATTATAAGTAAATGATATTCGAAAGGAATCCTTAACAACAATTTTTACAAGTAGATATTAACACAAACGCTAGCTACTAAATTAAGAGAAATCGGTTTAGGAGTTAGTAAGCTATTCGAAAGGAAGCTTATAAATTAATTCTCACATATCGGCTTGAAACTTTATGCACAATTACTTGAGGTGTTAACGGTATTCGAAAGGAATCGTTGCATGGTTAGGTAATTGGAGAAATCCGGTATTCGAAAGGAACTTAGGATTTTACATTAGAAGTTTATCGACATTTTCACACCTAAGAAATAACACATATTCGTAAACGGTCCAAGCAAGCGTCTTTTTATCCATATTTGAATTCTAAAATATTTTTACCGTTATTATAAGCAAGTCTTCATTAAGACTAAAACCAACTTGTTACTTGTTACGTGTTTTTATAAACTAATACTTTCAACTATAAATAGTCCCTGTGTTCGAACCCGATATTTGCTAATACTATTTTACAACTGACAAGGGTACACTGCCCGTGTCGTAATCTAGTCAAGGTTAATTTTCGGAAAACTAGATTTTTCACATCAGAAGGGTTTAAAGGGAGGAGGCTAAACTTCAATGAAGAGGAAGAATCGGAAGACGAAGATGATGATTTGAGCCTACCATACCAATCTGATTTCTCCTCCAAGTTCACAAAGAGGATCGCTCGATTCCCAATTCCACCAAAAACAAAAATGCCTAGTATCATTCGGACGTATGATGGGTCTGGAGATCCGGATGACCACCATAACACATTCGCAGGAGCTGCCGAAACCGAATTATGGTCAATGCCTGTGTGGTGTCGTATGTTTGCACAGACACTCGTCGGACCAGCGCGGATATGGTTTCAGGCACTAGAACCCGGAAAAATCGATAGCTACAAGGAGTTAGAGGTAGGGTTTGGGTCATTTTTCACACAGCAGCGCAAGTACGTGAAAGGGCCGACAGATGTCCATAAAACGAAGCAGAGAGATGGGGAGGGGTTCAGAGAATTTGTGGAAAGGTGGAAGAAAGAGATGCTGCAGGTGAAAGGAGCTTCGGAAACAATGAAAATCTCAGGATTTATGGAAGGTATCAAACCACCTACGCTGATAGAATCATTCAATGCCAGAGTCCCGACTACGGTGGAAGAGATGATGATAAGGGTGAAAGAATTTATCAAAGGAAAGGAAGCATCGGGACGAACGGAAGAGCTAGGAGGACGAATGACGGGAAATTCCGGAACATCATGGAAAGGGTCAGGAGTGCCAACACCCAGGTCGATACAAGGAAGGAAGTCATTTGGTTCGCCTAGTAGAACCCAAAGATATGGGGGGAAATTTTCCATGTCCCCCATTTCCCCGAGGAACATTCCTATTTCGGGACCAGGGGATAGTAGGAGGAGTGTCCACTTTACCGACTTACTAAAAACACCAATGCAGATTATGAAAACGGAAAGAGGCATCAATCTAGTAAAACCACCACTAGGAACCCTTCCCGGGACTCCGGAAAAGGGAAACCTGGACAGATACTGTGATTTTCATATGGATAGGGGACACGCTACGAATGATTGCTATGCATTGAAGAAACAAATAGAAGAAGCAGTCCAAACAGGAAAGCTTAATCATTTGGTTCAGGATATACGAGGGGGAAACAAGCAAGAAAGAAATGATAAAGGCCCTAGAGGGAATCCGAAGGAGATTCACATGGTTCGGGCGATAAACATGGTTAATCAAGAACCCGAGAAAGAAATAGCAAGAGATTGGATGAACCAAGTCATAGCATTCCCCCCATTGAATGCTATAAATCCTACTGATGACCCAATGCTCATTAAGGCTCATGTGGCGGATCACCTGGTTCACCGGATATATGTGGACGATGGAAGTGCTTCGGATATCATGTTTGAACAATCTTTCCGAGAGTTGGATCCAGCATTGAAGCGAAGGATGAAGGTGAAGGAAGTTCCATTAGTAGGATTCGCTGGACAGACAAAATCCTCCATGGGAGAGATATGCTTACCGGTACAGCTGGCTGAGGGTGATAAAATCCGGACGGTGTGCATGAATTTCTTAGTGGTAGCAGCTACGTCCCCATATAATTTCATTTTGGGAAGGCCATGACTAAAGAAGCTAGGAGCAGTTGCATCAACTGTGCACGGGATGATGAAGTTCCCCACACCCGGAGGAATAGCCACCATCACTTCAGAAGGAAATAGAGGTTGCCATCAGATACAAAGACTAATGGTAGAAGAAAGCAGAACCCTAGAGGAGCAGGTTCAAGTCAACCCCTATTTTCCGGATCAAATGATAACTATTGGGAAAGCTCTAACGGAGGAAACCAAGAGAAAGCTAGTAGGAATGTTAAAGCAGAATCAAGGGGTATTTGGGTGGAAACCGGAGGATATGACCGGGGTGCCAAGGGAGATAGCAGAGCATCGCTTGAGCGTTTATAAAACCTTCGAACCTGTGGTACAGAAAAAGAGAATCTTAGCACCGGAACGAAGTAAGGCAGCGTGTGAAGAAGTCGACCAACTGGTTAAAGCAGGGATACTTCGGGAAGTTAGGTACCGGACGTGGGTGGCAAACCCGGTCATGGTCCCCAAGGGAGACAAGACATGGAGGATGTGTGTAGATTTTAAAGATCTCAATAGTGCTTGTCCCAAAGATGCATACCCGTTACCAGAGATAGATCTAAAGGTCGATTCATTGGTAGGGTTCCGGTTTAAGTGTTTTTTAGATGCATACAAGGGCTATCATCAGATACAGATAGCTCGGGAGGATGAAGATAAAACAGCTTTCCACACCGATCAAGGGGTATTCTGTTACAAAAAGATGCCATTTGGGCTTAAGAATGCTGGAGCTACGTACCAAAGACTCATAGATAAAGTATTCAAGGCCCATATAGGTCGAAACATGGAGGCTTATGTAGACGATTTGGTGATCAAAAGCGAAACCGAGGAAACAATGCTAAGAGACATAAAGGAAATATTTGAGGTGTTACGGAAGGTGAATATGAAGCTGAACCCCAAAAAATGTTCATTCGGAGTGGAGGAAGGTAAATTCCTGGGGCATATTATCATGCCACAGAGCATTAGGATCCATCCAGATAAGGTGCGAGCTATTACCAATATGGCGGCACCAAAGACGTTGCAGGAGGTACAAAGTCTGAACGGGAAGATAGTAGCGCTAGGGAGATACCTTTCGAAGTCAGCGGAAAGAGTGTTACCTTTCTTTAAAACATTGAAGCAATGCATGAACAAAAAGGACTTCAGATGGACGGAGGAGGCAGATAAGGCCTTCCAAGATATGAAAAAGTACATAGTTGATCTTCCATACTTAACAGCCCCCCGAAGGGGAGAAACATTGTTGGTGCACCGAACAACAAAGAAGAAAAGCACGCAGGAGACACCATTCAGTTTGACTTATGGTTCGGAAGCTGTCATACCGCCGGAAATAGGAATGCCAACTCATAGGAACATGCAGCGGAATGACTTAGACAATGAAACGGAGCTGCGAATTAATCTGATGTTGGCGGAGGAAAGAAGGGAAGCAACTCATGTTAGGGAAGCTCGGTAAAAAAGGAAAATAGAACAATACTACAACAAGAGAGTGCGAAGGGTTAGTTTCAAGGAGGGGGAGTTTGTGTTCCGGAAAAACGAGGCAAGCAGACAAGAAGATGAGGGCAAGCTGGGCCCAAAGTGGGAAGGACCGTATCAAGTGGTGCAAAATAATGGAAATGGTTCGTACAAATTGAAGCACTTGGATGGAACCACAATTCCTCGAACCTGGAACGAGATGAATCTGCGGAAATGTTACATGTAATGCCGGGGTTTTCCCCGAGGAGAAAGAACATTTTATTTTCTTTATGCCAAGTAAAGTCTTGATGACCCAAAGATATATGTTCTTTGTTTATTTTGGAAACAACAAATGATGTAACTCGTAATACCGGGACTTTTCCCCGATGTAATTGGCACCATTGAAAGGAATGCAATACATTTGATTCATCAACTTTGTTTATAAGTCTTATACCGAATCAAAATCCGAGGAAAGTAACACGGCTTGACTTAGCAGCCAAGTACACCAAAAAAGTGTAATTCCGAATGACGATTCGAAGTAATACTGAAACACTTGTTTCGATGACAATAGGCAATTCAAAATAAAAACTAACACATAAAACACAATGGCACTATCATTAAAGAGGGGATTTAAAAACCCCGATATAGTCATACCAAAATATCAGAAAATTGTGCCCATAATTCGAATCTAAACATACATTGATAAACTAACTGTAATCAAGGATCTTCTGCTTCAGGAGTTTCTGGATCGGGCAAGGTAGGTTGCACAGACTGAAAAGCGTCAAGCATTTGAGTATCGGTGGCAGCCAAGGCATCCAAGTATGAATAGTGAGTCTGCTGAAAGGCTTCTTTTGCTGCAGTAAGATCAGCTTCGGCAGAGGGATCATAAAAAAGAGATTGTGTGATCCGTTGCCCCAACCGATGCCCCTTGTACCCGGCAACTACACCATCGTGACATCCAAAGCGATAATAGGCCACATTGACACTGGAGCTGGCATCCACAAAATCCTTGCTCTTAAGAAGGCCTTCCGCCACATGTTTCAGACCCTGGGAAATCAACCAGTTCCGATCTTCTTGAAGGGTAGCATTGGTGGCCTCCAACTCTGAAACACGGGATTCTAGTTCTTTGAGGCATTCCCTTTCTCGAACCATATCATTTGTTGCCTGAGAACTCCGGGCTTCGGCAGCAAAGAGATCGGAAGACAAAACATTAATCTGCTCCTTCAGTTCTTTCACAGTCCGGCTGTGAGAAATGTTTAGTTCGCCCAAGGCCCGAACTGCATCGTCGTTTAGGGACGAAGACTCGACGCCAGAGGTCCGAGCTTTCTTCAGCGCCTCTACCTCCTGGCGGAGTTGAGACACTTGATCTTCAAGCCCTTTCTTCTCTTCGTCAAATCGAACCTGCAGCATATCGGCTCTCTGGTTGCTCAAAGATGCATTCCTTTCAAGACTTTTGATTAATCGTGTCTGATTCGAGATCTCATCCTCAGATAAGAGCCATCTGGATCGAACCTCGGGGGCAATGACTAGTAGTTGAGATACCAAATGATCAAGTTGCTCAGCTAGGGCAAAATTGTTGGTACTATCAAGACGAATGACTTCAGCTGGAGTGGCTAAAGTATCCAAAAGGTCCCGACAGACACCAGCATCGGTATACAAAGAACGGTTATAGACTTGCTTAAAACGAGGTTGAAATTTCTTCACAGCGATGGAAGGTTCGACACCGTTAAGATCCGAAACATCAAGAATCGGTTCTTTTTCCCTAGGATCAACAACCTTGCTCGAAGCACCCTTGACCGAAACAGTTCTATGGGGATCTGTCACTTTGATACGGAGGGGTTCTTTGTGGGAGCTGGGGGTCTCTTGGATTTTAGCAAGATGAGATTTTTCTTTACCAGATTTGAGGGGACTATCTGTTTTTTCAGATGAAGCAGTGGGTTTCTTGGATGCAACTGTCTTTTTTGCCTCGAAAGAGGACTTGCTGGAAACAATCACAGGGGAGGCCTTAGAGCCTTCAGCACTCTTCTTCGATGGGGACGGACCAAGATTCTTGGAAGATTTTCCGCACTTTGGATCAACGGCGGAAGAACTAGCAGCAGGTCCCTCTGGGGGGGGGGGGGGGCTGAAGATAATGGCTTCTGTTTGGAAAATTTGGGAGGTTGATCGACCTCACCCTCATGAGAATGTCCGCTCTCTTCCATGATCTTTTCAATCTCCGAATTAGTAGCGCCCCTAGGAGTTGCAGGGCACGACCTGTCGGAGTAGGAAGGACGATATTCATGTACACCGGGATCTTCAGACTCAGCAGTATCGGAGGAAGAAGAGGATTCATCAGATTCAGTTTCTAAGCCATATCCCTCCGAATCATCTTCATCAGAGGCAGCAAAGAGCTCCTCAGTATCGGGACTGGGCTCTTTAGCAGATGGAGCTGAGGTCGAAGCAGGCTGCCCTTTGGTCTTCGAAGCTTGAGAAGTAGGAGGAACCTTGACAGCAGTCTTGGGTTTCTTGGCGAGAGGACCTTTCATAACCTTCTTTGATTTCTTGGTTTTTCTTTTTCTTTTTACAACCACATTTACTTCGGCATCAGTGTAAGGTGCTGGGATATTCTCATCAGGAAGTACAACACGATCCGGAGTCGTGGTCAAAAACCCAGGAGCACCTTCGGCGAGAAGGGCCGAACTAAAAACCATTTCGTCCCAATGCCTCATTTGCAAAAAGGAGAGGAGGGACAATTCTACAACGTAAAACAAAAGGAGTTAGTTCGTCATAAAGAGGGTATATACATACATAGATAAGGAAAGAAAGCAAGAAATAACCTTCATCGGCGAGTTTCAAGCAAGGGCGAGCCAAAGGACGACTCAAATTCTGACTTAGTCCGGTCAAAACCAGCACCCTCTCCGGATAAGAACGAGCTCTAATAGGGTGAGTCTGTAGATCCATAACGAGATCGGGGTCCAAATCGTCGTTATCAGGCTCCGGATCAGTAAGAGTATCGCCCCGGACGCACCACCTCATCCGGATCGGGGCTATAGAAGCATTTACAAAGAAGAAACGATTCTTCCAATTCTTCAAAGACGAAAGATACCAATTGATACAGACAGGGGCACCCCTTCTCTTGTCAACCGTAAGCCAATCCTCGTTCAACCCCACTTTATAAAAATGACGGAAGGTCAGGAGATCGGGAGCTTTGCCGAAAGCACGACAGTGGATCTCAAAATTGGTAATCTTGTTCGCTCCCAAGGGATTCATTTGGGAAATATGGCCTTTGAAATATTGAATCACATCAAGAAAGAAACGAGAGAAGGGCAACCTTAAGTTCGAGTATTCGAACCAAGCGCAGTACACACCAATTTTACCCGGAGGAGCATCTCTGATAGTGTCGTTTGGTCCGGGAACAGTGACGCCATAGGTGGCATCGATGTGGTACGTCTTACAAAACGTGCGGAGATCTCCGGCAGACATCGTGTTATACATCTCCTTGAGATTTTCTTTCGACTCTTTTGCCATAATATCGAAGTAAGAGGAGGATATCGAAGTAGAGGTGATTCTGGAAGAAAAAGGGCAGAGGTTCGGAGAGTGGATGAGAAATAAATGAAGAAGGAGCACCCCTATTTATAGGCAAGTGACAGACACCCCAAGGGGCGCGCGTGACTTTGAAAACCGTGTGACGTGTGGATGACGTGTGGATAGGTGGAACACATCTGGCATCGTTCAAGCCACCAGGGTCAGCCACGTGTAATGATGTGATGACATCTGGAAACGTTCAAGCCATCTGAGATAGACACGTGGAATCGAAAGAAGTGGCAAGTCGAAGGAAAGTGTATGAAGTCGCCGAAACAACGGCAAGGATAAATCGAGATTGACAACACTTTTAAGTCCAGCATTATACCGACTTCTTCGAATATAATGCTAGACTTGGGGGAGTTGTCGACGTAGGGTCCGATTACCTGGTTCGGGTCTGAAACCGAACCAGGTAATCGGAGTCTCCTGGTTCGGACAGAAACGAAAAAGAGAGGTAAAGACAAAACAGATACGACAAAGAATGCAGGAAAAGATGTTCTGACGAAGGAACTCTCTCTTAACCGATGCGTAAAGAGAGTAAGGGCCATGGAGCCCTCCATTACCCGAAATATCTCCTATATATATCAAGGTAAACAGTAGAGGTAAATGAGGACTTTTTCACTTTAGCTATACATTTATACGTTTTTGTCCGAATCAAGTTACTTATTCTCACGCCCGAGTTAAATCAGGGGTCCAACCCCGCTCAACCAGGTGTTTTCTCTTAGTGCAGGAGATTCGGATTCAAGAACATTGAGGTTAATTCAAGGAAAACGGACTTCAAGTCAGACTAAGTGTGATTCGGGTCGGACTAGGTAGTTCGGAGATCTTTTGTATTAACACCACTTAATCCATTGGATATGGATATAAATGGATGATTTAAAGCTAAATGGATATGAATATGGATGACGAACAAATAAATGGTTTTGAATATGGATATGGTCTGACCCGATCCATTGCCATCCCTAATCATTGGAGAAGGATTTTAGTCGTCTATCTCTACATTTAGAGATATAGAAGGTTATAGAGAAGATGGTTGGAGTTAACCTAAAAGTCTAAAACAATTTTTTTTATTTTTGAAGAAATATCAAACAGATAAAAGTTATTTGGTTTGTTGTCTAATAAACCCAACTCCTTTATTTACTCGCATATGATGTTTTCACATTTGTTTTGGAACGAGTACGTGTTTCTTCTAAACATAAGTAAGTCAACCACAAAAATATTAAATCCGCATAGAAAAGAAAAACTGCGTGGCAGAAATATACATATATCAATATATGTTTTCGAATTTTGACGAACCACTATTTTTTTTTTTCTGTAATAATATAATTAATAATATAAAATGTGTAATAAAGGATAAAATAATAAAATATAAATTTATAAAAATTGCATTTGTATTTGGATTTTTGATAAAAACAAGCCAAGCCAGTTGCTAAATATTGGAGACCATGCTTATTTTCACATTCACACACACCCCACCATATACACTAGACACTTTTCTTGTTTATATTTATTATTTTGGGTAAAGCCATCACACTTTGTTGACCAACCAGTAGCAAATAAAAGCTAGATGGCTCATTTTTTTGATATTATTCCTCCTTTCCAGCTTCCTTACTTCACCCTCATCACATTAATCCCTAGCTAATGGATTCGCCATCCGAATCCAACTCGTCTTCTCGATCACAAACCGATATTAATCGTCAAACTCATCCAACTTCTACGACTAGTGTTGGATCAACTACTTTCATTGGGAAACATAGATTGGCTGCTATTATAGCTCAACAGAATCTTCAAATCCAGATTATTCAGGTATTCAATTCATAGTTGCACAATTTTTATATTCTTATTTTCTCAAAAAACAAAGTCCAAAACAATATAAACAACCTTTTATCAATAGAAATGTAGTTAAAAAAGGCAAAATAGACACCACTAAATATTTTTCGTAATATATACGTTATTTTTTTAGTTTTACCTCTCATGAAAAATCAAAAATCTTTAATTTGTCCCAAATGAACAATGAAAATTTTCTGGCTCCTTATCTGGTTAAAGTGGACGTTTTTGTTTTATACGTGGTAGTTTTCTACAACTAAACACTCTCGTAATTACCCGTTTGTTGATTAAAGTGTTATGAATTTTTGATGTGATTTTCAGGAAGAGTTGGATGAATTGGAAACGCTTGGTGAATCGTCCCTTGTTTGTGAACAGTATGTTTTTATATTTTATTTAATGTACTATAAACTGTAATTATTAATTTTATTCAGTAATAATTGGTTGAACTGGATTTATGTGAATTTAATGTATAGGCTTATAACAAGTGTTGAATCAAGTACAGATGCTCTGCTTCCTGTGTAAGACACTCTTTATCTTTTTATTTATTTATTATATTAAAATAAATATAAGGTATTTGAATATTTGTTTATTTTTAGCAATTCTTATTCAACACTATAGTCATGGTTGTTTTTCAATATCATCAAAAAATAGTTAATTGCAAAACCCGATCTCGTGGTTTAGCCAAATTTTGCAGACACTGTCCATACATTTTCGAAAGTGTAAGTTCAGTCTATGTGAAAAACTTTGGGGACGGATATCATCCTTGGCTAAATTGAAATGACTAAAATACCTATGTGTTTTTCCTTATGAGTTTCCTAAATTATATTGGGTATTTTGGTTATTTCAATTTGGACTAAGACGATATATGCACCAAAGATTTTCTTCAAACATCATGTATGTACTTTCAAAAATAAAAGGACTACGTCTGCAATTTGACCAAACCACGAACCCTAGAAAAATGTAGTTGATATTGATTGATATATTGTATGAAAAAGGATGACAGTCATGGAATGTGACCATTAGACTATGTTTTCTTGGTTAGTTTCTATCAACCAAGCTCTTGTGTTTTGTATTTTTGCAATTAATTTTGATTATTTGAAAACCAACTGTAAAACTCATTTAGTTAGAAAAGAAAATGTACATAAATCGATGTTGATGAAACGATATGAACAGGACGCAAGGACCAGCAGACGGTGGATGGGATAGATGGTTTCAGAGAGCAACTCAATCTTCTTCAAGAAATCGCAAGCGTTGGATATGATATGATCGTCATTTATCTCTTTAACTATTTTCTTTTCCACTTTATCTTTCTAATTTTGTATATCTTTCCACCAAAGTTTGAATAGTTTAATCCAAAACAGTCGTGTTATTTTGGATTTGATTACATTTCAAACACGGAAAAAGGACCTTGTACTCACTTTATCTTGTTCGGTTTTGATACGCAAGAGTGGTTTGTTTCTCAATTTTGTTAGTCTTTCAACCATTCAACATATTCCACAATGCATTTAAACCACCAAGTGCTAAAATTAACACCAAGACAAAACATATAGAAGTGGCAAAATGGGTGGTTTGTAATATTCGGGTAATGTGCAACTTTCAGTACATATAGAAACATGAAAACGTGTTAGCTCAAAACACGTTTTGTCAAAATTTTAACCGTATATAAACATAATCTAAACCATATATGATTATATAGTCGATATATCCCCAACAGCACTTGCAGGAACTTTTTATAGTTTTTTTTCACCGTTTTTATAATAAACTATCCATGTGACTCGTTAAAGATAAAACTTACCTTAAATAACCCATAAACAAACAACCTAATTATCACACATAACATGATTTGAAACTTTATAATAGACATGTTTTTCACCAATAAATAAGATAATGACCGTATTTACACTTTTTAATTCATACATATAACTTCATTTTTTAATAGAAAAGCGATAAACCAAATCACGAAAGATAATTACTTTTAAGCACTGCCCTTGATGACACCATCGGCATCGTATTCGTCTGTGAGAGTATCATCGGTAGCACCTTTAAGATCATCAAAATAGTCTTCTCTTGCGTTATCAGCCAACATGAGGGAAACTAGCCAGAAAAGGGCAGCATCCAGAGCTAGAAACGCACCACCACCAAGAAGCCCGGTTTTTGCTGTTGGGCAAGTTGTTTCGAGGTTGTAATGGATGTTGCTAACAAGGTGTTTGTGCTCGGTAATTGTTGGCCATAAGAGCATTGTGGCTGCTAGTCCAGTCGAACCCCTGCCATTCCAAAACACAGGTGATAAAAGATAAGTCAAAATTACTAATTTGTCCATCAGTAATAATGAACTATGTTAATAATATATGGCTCCTGATATATCGATAACTATATTTAAAGATTCAAAAGGTTAGGAACCGTTGAATGCATAATCAAAAATAAGAGTTGTTTCATGATTTGTATAAATTGAGACTAAATCATAAGTCCTGTCATAATTTTATTTTACTGTCTTGATTAGTCGAAACTCGAAACTATCAGAAAAAGTTGAATCATCACTAAATTAGTCACATACTCACATTACTACAATTTTCTAAGAGGTTTAACCACTTAAGTTAACTGCACCGCATATTTCCGTTTTCATATGCAGACATGGCCTTAAATTAGCTGATGGGTTGTCCAAAAGTTTTAAGTAACTTAAGTAGAACAATGGTAAGTTTGTTACTACTTAATGAAACTTGCTCTTCGATCATGTGTTCCCAAAAATTGCAACTTTTCTTTTTTAGTAAGACCCCGATATGAATTAACCTAATTTCAAATTAGCAAACACTATAAGTTACTGATGAAATGATTATGATTCAGATTTTTTTTTCTAATTTTGTACAAATTGGTATTTAATAAATTTTATCTTAGTAAAACATATTATTTAATGCAACAAAGTGGCGGAAAACCCTTGTGAAAGTAACCTACTAGATTACGGTGATATGTACTTACAAAGCAATGAGGAAGAATGTGAAGAAACTGGTGCTTTGGAACAATGCCACCGATGGAATAGACTTCCCTTTGTAAGGATAAAACAACGACAATCCTCCAGCCACAGTAGAAGCAACAAGAAACCCAAACGACAAATACCCCAAAGCCACAGTGGGATCGGCTGGATACTTGCAGATAACAACATCTTTTCCTGTGATCGCAGTTCCAGATAAGGGCTGTAAAATACAAATAATAAAAAATGGAAAAACTATTAACTTATTATTCATTGTTATGTTTACTGGCCGGTCGAAAATATTCTGAACATATGAAAAATAATTATACCTTCTTGTTTTCAGCAATAATGCCGAATACGAAGGACAAAACACCAAGGGTTCCGACAAGCAAAGACATTTGTTTAGTAGTAACCGCCATAGCTCCTTAAATATTTTAATTCACTGTGTGTCAAAATTGAATAACAAGTTGAAAGCAATAAACCAAAAGAGCATCTTTCAAGAAATGATGTAGCTTGTTCATGTATGAAACACCAAGATCTCAGTATTGTTGATTAAATACGCGGTTTTTAAACTTTATAATTAGCATATAGATTAACTCGAGGTAAATATAAACTAACGATGAAGAAAGTAAAGCCTTTACACAAATTAATGGCAAGTAGCAATCAAATTTTACACAAATTAAGTCCCACATGAAGTCTTTAAACGTCGTCCAATAACTGATAGAAGGTCGTCCAATAACTGATAAAAGGAAGTAATAGAAGTTTTTTTGAACATTGACGTAGAGGGTGATTTTTCGGAACGAATGGTCTAAAACCTAAAGCAATTTCAAAGTTAAAAAGTAGCTCGTTTAACAACCAAAGGGAACCTCATTTCTGGAAATGGAACGAAGATACAAATCGTTGACAACAACATAAAAATCATTAAAACTATCAAAGAAACACGAAAATTACTCGAAAAAGCCCGTTTGGGCTTATGGGAAATCCTAAATAATAAGATTAATCCTTCAATTGAGTTTACACAGTAAGAATTAATAATCAAAACATCAAAATAAATAAAACTTATAAAACAAGCCTATTTTACATCTAAAAACAAATATCAAATTTTTTTATCATATATATAAAGACGTATATTCCACAATTATGCATATACTAAGAATCAATAATTCTTTTAACAGAAAAAAAACAAAAGACTAAGATTCATTTCATCAATTAAAACATAAAATTCAGAAACATGAAACCTTAAACTTGATTGAACTAACCTTAACAGAATCAAGTTGGAATAACTAATTAAAAAAAAAAGAATGTAATAAAGATACATACCTAATTGAGATAAGAGGAGTGGGGAATCTATCTAAGTTGATTGAGAATTGGGGATGATGATGATATTATAGTCAACTAAGGTGATTTTAGAGTCAACGGTTCATAAACTTAAATATAAATACAAATTGCCGTCGAAAAGGATCCTCCACTTGATCAAGATTTTTTTGTTTGTTTCGTTTTTATTTGGAAATGATACTAGTCTAGTCCAATACTACTCTAGTCCACAATTGTCTAAATAACTCGTAAGTAGTGATTTGAATTGTTTTTCATAGAGTTAATTACATAAAGAGTTAATTACATGGTTCGTCCCTATTATTTGCATCATTTTCACCCGTCATCTCTATTACTTTTTTATTACACCACTGGTACCTAAGTTTGAAATTTGTTGCCTCCAGAGTCCCTAAAATGGACGGGACGTTAAAAAGGCCGTTAAGTCAGTGACATGTGTGTCACACGTGAGGGTATTTTCGTCCTTTTACCTATCATCTTCCCTATTTTAATATTATCTTTAATATATTAAAGATTATATCAACATCAATAAAAAAGTCAAACATTCTTGAAACAATAATCAAAACCGTGTGTTGACAAACTCAAAATCAAAATCAAAACCAAAATCAACCACACCAAAATCAACCACACCAAGCTCAAAACCCAACGAATAAACTAATCCAAACGCCCGTTAAAAATCAATCAGCAGAAACTTGTTTGAGATTCAGATCGGGGTTAGAACATGAAATCAAATTTTGCTGGAGGTTGCCAGAATTAGCCGGCAAAGATGGTCGGAATTTATGGAGAAGACTACAGATCAACCTTTTGCACTGTGCCGATGATATGCTAATTAACACGATTGAAGCAAAAGTGTTTTTACATTTTTCTTCAAATTACAAGAAGCTACATCCGGGGGATTTCGATTTAACCGGCTGAGCCGCCGCCGGAGAAGCATTTTTCTGCCACCGGAGAAGGCTGAGCCGCCGCCGGGGATTTCGATTTACAGGTTGAATTGTTCATATTGTGGTTTTATTTGAGGGATTTAGGTTTTATTTGAGCAAACCTTAAATTAACGTATTGATTGACTTTATGTCAATTGCATGATTTGTAGTTCAACTGATTCGTTCGAGTTTGTATGTTGTTGATTTAGCTTTGGATATGATTTGTGTTTGTATGGATTTCTGGGATTTTTGGGGTAATATATTTGGGATTTTGGGATTTTGATATTAAAATGGAGAGAGAAAATTAAAAGGACGAAATTACCCTCACATGTAACTCACGTGTCACTGACTTAACGGCTCACTTAACGGCACATCCAAAATAGGGACTCTGGAGGCAACAAATTTCAAACTTAGGTACCAGTGGTGTAATAAAAAAGTAATAGGGATGACGGGTAAAAATGATGCAAACCATAGGGACGAACCATGTAATTAACTCTTACATAAATCGTTCTTATGGGTTACTCAAAATTATAGATTTCGTCCCTAAGTTTAAAATTACATAAATCGTCTAAGTTTAGAAATTAATTACGTTTTTCGTCCCTGATTTCTAATTTGCACCCGTAATTGGGGCAAACCTTAGGGACCAAATCCGTAATTAAGGACAAACCTTAGGGACGAAATCCGTAATTGGAGCAAATCGTAGAGACGAAAAAGGTAATTAGTTTCTAAAAGTGGATGATTTATGCAACTTTTTAAACTTAGGGACAAAATCCGTAATTTAAGATAAACCTTAAAGACGATTTATGTAATTAACTCTTTTTCTAAATATTGATTCTTTACTCGACTTGTATTATTCTATTTGGTTCGTATAATATAATGAAATTGGTAGAATTTAGAAGAAAAATTGGAATTATGAATTCTTTTACATTATTATTTAGTTGGACATCAGAAAAAAACGAAATCTATTAAAATTTCATCGAATTCTTTCCGTTATAAATTAATAAATTATTTCAATTTGTGACAACCGTCAAAATTTCAGGTGTTCTTTACGCTCTATGTCTCTCGTTTTATCTATTGTGTCTTTAAATTGAACCTTTACCGGAACCGTGCTAGTGTCGGAATCACAACCGGAGCCAACTTACATAAGTCCTAATGCCAAGAAAACACCTAATGAACTTTCCTAAGTTCATAATGTAACGTACTTTAAAACTTTAGTTAACGAAAAGGTCCAACGAAACAATTTTACAAAAACAGCAAAAGTCCAATTTTTTTTGCAGAAATGGTCCAGAACGGCGCACAGTGACCTTGTGCGCCGTCCTGGAGGACGGTTTTTGTAATAAATTTGAAATTTTTGCATGCCTCGATTTTCCAACAAAAACACCCAATCAAACTCGGGCATAGACCATTATTTACTGCATTTTGCAGTACCAATACAACACTTAATTGCTTTTCTTTATTTTCTTTCATTTTTCTTTTCCTAATTCATTTTTACAAAACTTTAAACATAAAACACACACTTTCTCCCTAAAACCTCCCAAGAACTTCCATTGTTCCAGTAAATCACAGCCTTAGAACACCATTTTAATCCATACAAATCGATTTAAACATCAAGAGAAGCAAGGAGAAGCTAAGTTTTCGGAAAAAAGGACCATTTTTGTAAAGATTTTTGGAGCTCAAACATCACCAAATCATCATCCAAACGATTTCCACCGGTAGATTTCTTTTTACTTACTGTTTTTATGTAAATAACAACTTGCATGTAAGATCTATCGGTTTAAAATAAGTTTTTATTCAAGTCTATGACTTTTTATGGTCAAAAACGTTTTTTAACCGAAATAATCTTTGAATCCACGACTTTGTAACTAAAAATGCTTTATAAACTGTTAAAATGATGTTTTAAAAAGTTTAAACCAATTGCATGTCGGAATCTAAGGCTTAAAATACGTTTTGCAACAAAAGTTCGAAAACCCGCGACCCGTGCGCCGTTCCCGTGACCAGAACGACGCATCGGGTGAGTTTTTGGTCACTGTGCGCCGTTCCTATGGTCACAACGGCGCACATGCCACTGATTTTTCCCGATTTGCTTTATTTCGACGTTTTAGACTTGTTTGACTTGCTGACTTTTCGTGAAACATCATTTTGGGACTGAGTTTGACTAAACTAATAAAATGATGACTTGTATTGGACTTTTGGCACTTAAATGAACTTGTATATATATGATATCGTGTTATAGGCATTTGTGAGCGGAGTTGGAGATTGGATTTTTGGATATGAAATTTGGGCGCGGAAGCGCTGCCCAAATTTCATTAGAAAAGTCCAAACCAATTCAGCAACCAAAGTTGCTTGTAACAAAATAATAATAAATGTTAAAATTGGACTTTTGGACAAAAACGTAACTTTCACCGTTTTGGGACTATTTTGGAATTAAACTTAACCTTGACACTTAAAGTTTAATTAAAAACTCAATTATATTATCTTAAGTACAATAACATAATAAGCTAATAATAATTGGACTATCTTGGTATTATTAGGCGACCCGTGATTCCCGACTCCCGCTCCGACCGATTCTCGAGCTCTTTGTCTTCGCAAACCGTGAGTTACACCCCTCCTTACTCTTACATTTTAAGTACTCTTTTTGGGGGAAACATGAGATCAAATTCTTTTGTGAACAATATCTTTATGTGAAACTGTTTTACGTGCTTGAATCTATGTACTACGTATTGTGACCTATTTTTGGAAACTTTTTGAACTATTGAGCTACCTTTCTATTTATGGAAACTTTTTGAACCTGCAACTCTTTGAATCTTTGGAACTTTGAGAACTATTTGACTATTTTGGAACCTTGCAACTAATATGCGTAGAAAATATCATGTATTCGGATTGGCTTACTTTAGACTAAAATAGGTTTGCCTCTTTGGATATTTGATTAGACAATGATAGCTTGGTTGTATTTTGGAGCAAAACCCTAGGTGAGGATATAAACGCCGTAAGTACAAACAAACAAACAAATTTTTAGAACGGAACGAACTAAATGCCCCGCAACTTTTTCTTGGAACTGAACTCTACACACTATTAACACTAGCCGTTAGTAAATATGGGTATCGATACTTAGGAGCGGTCACTCCTTACTTTAGGGTAGCAACCTGGGTACATATTACTAAGTTCTCGCGAACTCGAACTCTAGACTGGAACTAGGGGCTGGAACTTGACCAGAATCGGATTAGTGTGCAAAACTAAATCTTACGTTATATTAAGCTTAGTGGTTGGTACAACTCGAGGATCATAGGTCTTTATTATTTACGCATATGCTTACTTACAGTCTTACACATGTGGATTAATCCACCACTGAGGTAATGACTACATACTTTTACCGCTTGCTACGCGACTTGACTTTGAACTTACTTTGAACTTACTTTGAACTTACTTTGAACTTACTTTGAGCTTACTTTGAACTTATTTTGAACTTTCATGAACTTTGAACTGATCTTGAACTTTATGGACTTTGAACTTGTCTCGAACTTTTACGAACTATAAACTCTTGGCTTGAACTATTACGACAGTATATACACTACCTTTATGCGTTTGCTTAACCGCTTACTTCTTTGGAAAACTTTTGTACTCACATATATACTTGTCGAACTTTTATCCGAACCTTTTTGCCAACTTATAAACTGTAACTCACTCACTACGTTTTCGTAGTTGACACTTTATCTCATGTTTCATGAATTGAGCGTAAGTTATGAAGTGCATTGCTCAGGCGGGTCAAGCCATTTATGTGAAGTGTACCTCGGGAAGAAGACCTTATTTTGGGAATTTTTAATTAAAAACATTTTATTATGTATTATGGTCTTAACTTTGACTCTTGGTTGTATCTTTGACTTTTGTACTTTTCAACTTTAATTTTAATGACTTGAACCGTTGCTTTTAGTGTAACCCGTGAAATGATTCTTTGCTCTTCACATTCCGTGTTTCCGCTTTAGCGGGGTGTGACACAATTTTTGAAAAATTCAAAACTCATGATTTCTAAAAATTTAAACTTGTTTATTTTAATAGCCGATATTTTCGATTTGGTTATGGTTATTGACATAAAAGTGACCCGTTTAAACATAACTGTATGTTTTTAAGGAAAATTTTTAAATAATTATATATAGAGTAATAAACATAGAGAGGTTGGTTCTTGTAAAACAATTTATAACGTTAGGTATTTTGGATTATCGTTCATTTTAACCATATCTTAAACTTTAAAAAACGAAGTTTTGTTGTACATCATAAAATGGGTAGTTTTACCGTTGTGCATCAAATTTGAATATTTACTGCACAAAAACAAAGAATTTGATGCACAGTCCTTAAACGACATATATTTTGATGCATATCAAAACTTGCTTTTTTAAACTTTGTTATAATTGAATAAATAAACATAATACAAAATTACACATATAATAAATTATATTTTCATATTTTTTTACTTATTTTACTTTAAGTTTTGGTTTATAAGAACCTCTTCCAATAAACATAATCATATATATATCTTAATATATGCATATATATATATATATATATATATATAAGAAAATGATTTTAAGGCTTCTATCGACCAATAGGAAGCTTAATTTCAAATAATTTTTAAAATCAATTTAATCATTTATTTTTAACATTTTATTCAATTTAGTCCTTTATATTTTTTTAAACCAAAATTCAACCATTTAACTAAAATATCTCCATATAACTCTAATAATCCCCTTATTAATCAATAACGATAATAATAATCATTTTTCAAATAAATATCAAATATATTCACAATCTAACTATAGGTAAATGATCAATTAAGACACATAATTTTCTAAAGACCAATAGACACAATCTTGGTCATTCGTCCCATTTTAATTTAATGGCTATTATTAAAACTAAAACCCACCCTTTTTTTTAAAAATTAATTTATCTCACAAACCGTTAATCGTTAGACGAAACAAATTATACCGTTGCGACCGTCTCGTTTTTATCTTCAATTAAAGCAGCAGTGTTATATATACTTTCGAAGAACTTTTTTTTTTGTATTGAAATTATAACGATAATAGCACATGTGATATTAGCACCAATTCGTAAAACTTTATAAAAGAGAATTACTATAAAACGTATAAATTACCAAAATTTAGAAAAAATATCGAATTTTGACGATTTATTTTCCCTTCATTTTTTTGACATAAATGTGATAGTACGCATATCACATGTGATAGTATTATATATTATATGTGACAATTTTTATTTTCCTTCATTTTTTTTTTGACATAAATGTGATAGTATGCATATCACATGTGATAGTACGCATATCACATGTGATAGTACGCATATCCCATGTGATAGTACGCATATCCCATGTGATAGTACGCATATCACATGTGATTGTATTGTATATCATATGTGATTTTATTATGTATATAAAATTTTGGAAATTTATAAGGCAATAAAACACATGATTTCAACTTTAATTGTTAATTTTAAAACACAAAAATATTATATTAGGTATAATCTATATAGACAAGGAAAAAAAATCAAAAATTGGCGATTGTTTATTTTTCCGTTTTCGGACAAATGTTGATATTCGTAAGGTACAATCACATATGTTTTGAACACTAAATATGAATTTCAAAACATATATTTGTTATATTATATACATTTAACTACAATAAAAAAGAAAAACGAAAAAAATATGTCAAACTACTAAAATCATATGTAATAAAATCGTGATTTTATAATAAAATTTCAAAACCCATAAAAAAAACTCGGAAATGTTTTTTGTCAAAAGTATATCGAGTGGGTACTCTATAGAAAGGTAATTAAATGCTCGTTACAATGGTGTAATTTATTCGTTCAATACTGTCACACCCCGCTTAAAGCGGAAACACGGAGCGTTCCAGTTAATGATATCAAGAGTCAAGGATTACAACAATACAACCATAAACAAAACATCGAAATATATTAATCATGCCTCAAAGTTTTAAAATACAATACATAGTCAAAGTGAACCGAATGTCGAATACAAATACAATACAAATGTCAATACGCGGATCATACAGGAATTACATCAAGCAAAACGAATTCCAAATACAACAAATATATGATCCCAAAATGTGCAAGGCATGATCAACTAAAATCCTCAAACTCCTGAAAAAGCGTTAAAACGACATCAACAAAATGTTGGTGAATTATTCGCAATATTAAATAAAAGTTGACCCAATAAAGATTTAATAATCAATTTAAGTTTCAAAAGCATATCTTGATTTATAACCCTAGTGTGAGTATAGATACCAAAGATTAAACATACACTGAACCTGACCACCAATCCCATAACCTAAGGCGATGCTAAGCCAAAGGCAACAACAATCATACGGCCATAACATCCACTCATAGGGACGTCCTATCGAGCAATGAGGGTAGGTCAAACCCATATAGATCTATATATATGCAACCATGGGCAAAAGCTAACAAGTGTATAAGGGGGGCTTACCAAAGCCTAAGGAGCATCTTAATCTAAGGTGATACTAATACACTAGGCAAACAAGATATACATCATACAATAATTCAAAATACGCTTTCCAGCCCAAAATAGTAAGAGAAAAGGGGCTACGAATAACTCACAAGATAAGCTCGGCAAGATATCGGGTAAATAATCAATATGGAGCCAACACTCCGCCGCCTAAGTGCCCTAAACAAAATATAACATAGTCTAAGTATCTCAATAAATACAGTACGGTTTAGCCGTGTCGGTTAAGGTTAATATATAGCGTTTTATTAAAATATTCCAACGATTATCAATTCGAGTCAAAATAACGGATCAAAGAGACGATGTTCCGCGCCAATAAGAGCGATAGGAAAGATATCGATATTTCACGTCATAAAAGACAATTAGAGAGGAATGATATTCCCAGCCGAAAATGACTAACAGGAATATCGGTTGAAAGGAATACTGTTACCGAAGTTTTATTGAGATCGACCAAGGTCAACGTCAAAGATGTTGACTTGGTCAAAGTCAAAGATGTTGACTTGGTTAAAGTCAAAGATGTTGACTTGGTCAAGGTCAAAGATGTTGACTTGGTCAAAGTCAAAGATGTTGACTTGATCAAAGTCAAAGATGTTGACTTGGTCAAAGTCAAAGTCAACAATTTGAAGGAAAGTCAAAGTCAACGTAAAAGTCAAATTTTGACATTTTAAAGAGTTTAAAATCTTTTGAATGAAAATAGTTTGAGAACGATTTTAAAAGAGTTTAACGAAACAAATACAATATTTATCATCATTTGAGATTACGATCGCATTTTTGAGAAAAGTATATTTATCAAAAATATATACGTTTAGTGAGCATAATAATAATAAATATTATGTTTATGATAGCGATTACGTTTTTGAGTCCAAAAACGTATATTTGTTAATAGTTACTATTTTTACGTATAGTAATATAGTTATATGTGTTTTAACGTGTTTATATAACGTCTTTTTAGTCAAAAAGTACATAATAATTACGAAAAACGTTCCGATAATTTTAATAAAATTATTTTAGTAAAATCTATACATTTTTATGTCCCATAAACTGAGATGTCAAGATTTTATATTTATTTTGCATTTTAAATTGACTTTAACGTTTTAACGTTTTAAATACGTTATAAGTTTAAATAAATAGCTAAAAATGTCAAATAAATATTACAAGTCCACTTTTATATAATTTTATACTTTATTACAGAATATAAAGTTATGAGAATTTTTATAAAAGTTTTACTTTATAGTTTTAACCATTTAAACATTATTTTTGGCATATTTTACGTTATATTTAACCGATTTTTACGTAAAGGTCAGAGTATGGTCAACATTAATAACGTCCAATAATTTCGCTTTTTAATTACGATAAATATGGTGAGTTCAAAAATATAAATATTACGTCAAGAAAACGAGATATTAAGATTTTAAGGAAAAACGAGTACTACCGACGTCCTCCGCACAATCTACACGATCTCTGAAAAATCCAAAAATTTCCGAAAAGTTAAAACTTCTGAAAACGTAGATAACGCAACAAAAATGAAGGTTAACGGGTCAACGGGGTGAAAGAAAAACGAAAACGAAAGTCAAAACGGTAGAAAAACGATTCGTCTAGGAAACTGACCTGATGGTGTCCGGACAACCAGCCCCGTCACCGGGTAAAAATGACCCAGCTCGGTCTTGTGTCCGAGCAAACAGCCCCGTCACCGAGTAAACACGACCCGTCTCCGAGTAAACCTGCCCCGTCACCGAGTAAACACGCCACGGCTCGGTCTTGTGTCCGAGCAAACCGCCCCGTCACCGGGTAAAAATGACCCAGCTCGGGTAGATCGCGACCTGGTCGAAAATTACGAAAAAAAAACGTGTTTTTTGTTAGATACGCTTAGCATGGATTCAAGGGGTTTTAAGGGTGTTAATATAACATACTTACAAAGGGTTTTTGGGTGGTTAACACGTGTGAAAAGTCCCGAAACCGAATTTGCTCGTTAACGACTCCAAACCGAAATATGAAGATGAAACTTGATTTTTGGCTTCAAAGCTTAATGATTCTGAGTTGTTTCACTTCCAGGGAGTTTCTAAATGAGATAGGGTAGAGAGAGATGGAGAGAAAAACGATTTAGAGAGAGAAAGGAGTGAGTTTGATGTGTTTGTTGTTATGTGATGATAAAAGAGATGAAATGAAAGGGGGCCTAGCTTGGGCATTGGAAATCAAAGGAAATACAGAGATTTGTTAGATTTACCATGTTCCCAAGGCATTAACAAAGAAAAAGTAAGTTTTTGGTTAAAAAGGACTAAATTTGTAAAAGATTTACCGTTAGTTACCGTTAAAGGACTAACTTTGTAATAGATTGAGTTAGATGACTAAGTTTGTAATAGATTAAGTTAGAGGACTAACTTTGTAATGAAATTTTGAAATATAATATTCTTAACCGACGATTATGGCGTAAACACAATACTTTAATAACACGAGAATACTAACTATTCGGCACTTAGACGATTATAAAGCTTACGTCTCGAGAGACGAAGTAATAAAACACATAAAACCCGACTCAAATATACAAAACGTGAGTAAATATAAAGCGAAATGCAAGGGTCCAAATCATTGCGAATAAAAAGAGTAATAATCAGTAAATGAAATATACCTCGAAAAGACGGATTGTCACAGCCTCCCCCAGTAAAAAGAATTTCGTCCTCGAAATGACTACTGATCACTGCTACTGGTAAATAGATGGGGATACTTCTTCTGCATCTCGTCCTCTCGCTCCCAAGTAAACTCAGCTCCAATCTTCGAGTTCCATCGGACCTTCACTATCGGAATCCGACTCCGCCATAATCGTTTGACATCTCGGTCAACAATCTCCACCGGCTCCTCTATCACATGGAGCGAATCATCCAAACGTAGTTTCTCCAGTGGTACGATCAAAGTCTCGTCAGCAAGGCACTTCTTGAGATGCGATACATGAAATACGTTGTGCACACCGCACAACTCAGGTGGCAACTCAAGACGGTAAGCCACTGGACCAACACGAGACAAAATTCTGAAAGGTCCTGTAAAACGTGGGCTCAACTTGCTGCGCTTCTCGAATCGGAACACACCCTTCCACGGAGAAACTTTCAACAACACCATATCCCCGACCTGAAACTCCAAAGGTCTCCGACGTATATCTGCATACTTCTTTTGACGGTCTCTCGCGGCTATCAGACGATCCTTGATCCTGAAGATCTTATCAGTCGTCTCTTGGATCAATTCGGGACCGGTAATCTGGCTATCTCCTACCTCAGCCCAACAAATCGGAGATCTACACTTCCTACCGTAAAGAGCCTCAAATGGAGCGCAGTTGATGCTGGAGTGGTAACTATTATCATACGAGAACTCGACTAATGGCAAGTGTCGATCCCAACTCCCACCAAAATCTAACGCACACGCCCGAAGCATATCCTCCAATGTCTGAATAGTGCGCTCACTCTGACCGTCTGTCTGAGGATGATAAGCCGTACTCATATCTAATCTGGTACCCAAAGCTCGCTGTAACGACTGCCAAAACCTCGAAGTAAATCGTGCATCACGGTCTGAAATCACTGATACTGGGATACCATGCCTGGCCACAATCTCGTCGATGTACAATCTAGATAATTTCTCTACTCGGTAATCTTCACGAATAGGAAGAAAGTGCGCTGACTTAGTCAGCCGATCGACTATAACCCAGATAGTATCATAACCTCCTGTAGACCTAGGAAGTTTCGTAACAAAGTCCATCGTGATCCTCTCCCACTTCCACTGTGGGATCTCGGGCTGCTGAAGAAGGCCGGAAGGCTTCTGGTTCTGAGCCTTGACCTTCGAACATGTCAAACACTTGCCCACATACTCGGCAATCGCCCGCTTCATGCCAGGCCACCAATAGAACTCCTTCAGGTCATGGTACATCTTATCCGCTCCAGGATGAACGGAATAATTGGACTTATGACCCTCATCCAAAATCAACTGCCTAAGACTAACGGGAACCCAAATACGATCCAAGAAATACAACACCCCGTCGTCCTTCGGCTCCAACTGTCTCGCTAAACTGAATAGTCCCTCATCCTTGAGGCGATCCTCGGTGAGAGCCTCCTGCTGAGCCTGAATAATACGAGCCTTCAAGCTCGACTGAATAGAAACCATCATAGCACGAATCCTCACCGGCTTAACCGAATCCTTGCGACTCAACGCATCGGCTACAACATTCGCCTTACCTGGATGGTAGCGAATCTCACAATCATAATCGTTGAGCAACTCAACCCATCGACGTTGCCTCATATTCAACATCTTTTGATCAAAGATGTGCTGTAACGACTTATGATCGGTGAATACAGTACACTTAGTACCGTAAAGGTAGTGGCGCCAGATCTTCAAGGCAAAGACTACTGCGCCTAACTCCAAATCGTGTGTCGTGTAATTCTGCTCATGAATCTTCAACTGACGAGAAGCATAGGCAATCACTTTCCCATTCTGCATCAGCACACAATCGAGTCCCTTATGCGAAGCGTAGCAATACACTACAAAATTCTCTGTACCCTCGGGAAGACTCAATATAGGAGCATTACACAACCGCTTCTTCAGTAACTGAAAGGCTTCCTCCTGTTCTTCACCCCAAACAAACTCCTCGCTCTTCTGGGTCAATTTCGTCATAGGCGAGGCTATCTTCGAGAAATTCTCGATGAAACGACGATAGTACCCTGCCAAACCCAAGAATGAACGGATCTCAGTGGGTGTGTTCGGAGCGACCCAATCTCTAACGGCTTCAATCTTGGCAGGATCAACGTGAATACCCTCACCGCTAACCACGTGGCCAAGAAACTGAACCGCAGATAACCAAAACTCGCATTTCGAGAACTTAGCGTAAAGCTTCTCCTGTCTAAGCAACTCCAACACTAGCCTCAAATGCTCCTCGTGCTCTTCCCGGCTACGAGAATATATCAGAATGTCGTCGATGAAAACGATCACGAACTTGTCGAGGTAAGGACGACATATACGGTTCATCATGTCCATGAAAGCTGCAGGCGCATTCGTAAGACCGAAAGGCATAACCAAAAACTCGAAGTGGCCGTAACGCGTTCTGAATGCGGTCTTCGGAATGTCCTCCTCCTGCACTCTCAACTGATGATATCTGGATCGTAAATCAATCTTCGAAAAGAAACATGAACCCTGAAGCTGGTCGAATAAGTCATCAATACGTGGCAAGGGATACCGATTCTTCACCGTCAGCTTATTCAGCTCCGGTGTAGTCAATACACAACCTCATAGATCCATCCTTCTTCTTCACGAAGAGTACCGGCGCGCCCCAAGGAGAGAAACTCGGTCTAACAAAGCCTTCATCCACCAACTCCTGAATCTGCTTCGATAGCTCTAACATCTCCGAAGGTGCTAACCGATAAGGAGCCTTCGCCACCGGCGCTGCTCCAGGAACCAAGTCTATACGAAACTCTACCTGTCTACTAGGGGGTAAACCAGGTAAGTCCTCCGGAAATACATCGGGAAAGTCACGAACCACCGGCTTCTCCTCAATCTTCTCCGCGGAGTCTTTCTTCACTAGGTGTGCAAGAAAGAGTGTGCAATCCCGTTTGATGTACTCCCGAACCTTCAAACACGAAACAATCTTAAGGCGCTTCCCCGCCTTATTCCCCTGAACTAACAACGGCCCACCAACTGGTAACGGAATACGAATCATCTTCTCGAAACATACGATCTCTGCCCGGTGTGTCGCTAACCAATCCATACCGATAATAACGTCGAAACTACCCAGCGTAATCGGAATCAAGTCAATAGGAAATGAGTGATCATCGAAGCTAACACTACAAGCACTAAGTATCTCAGAAGCATGCAAATACTCACCATCAGCTAGCTCTATCTCAAAGGCAGGCACTAAAGGTCTAGATGTACAACTAATCATGGTCCTAAACTCAGTAAATATAAAGCTTCTATCGGCACCAGAGTCAAATAAAATAAATGCAGGCTGATCACAAATAAGAAAAGTACCCGTGACAACGCGAGGATCTTGCTGTGCCTCCTGGGCCCCCATAACAAAAGCTCTCCCACGAGAACCTGAACCAGATGCAGTACCAGTACCAGCCGAAGCTAACTTGGGACACTTGTCCCGGTGATGATCAGCAGAACCACACTCAAAACGCTTACCCCTCTGGGCACGGCAAACCCTATCAGTGTGTCTTAGCTTCTTGCATTTCCCGCACTCCCAACACTTCACCTCCTGAGCATGATGATTCCCAGACCGTCCACATTTCGGATACTTACTCTGAGTACCCGGGGTCACCGCAGCATAAGACTGTACAACATGAGGAGTATCGTGCCTCCTAGGCTTCTTCCTCGAGTCTCCATGACGGAATCCACCAGTCCTTTTCCCCCCGGTGCTATGCCTAGCTATCATAGGAGGTAATCTACCATCACGAACCGCATTATGGGTCAACGTAGTCGCGAGCTCTACAACGCTCTGAAAAGTACAAGGCTTCGAAGACATAACATTATCTCGAATCTCCTGAGATAATCCCCGAACATAGCGACTAATCCTCTTAGATTCCGGACGGACCAAGTGAGGAACCAACTGTGACAAAGCATAAAAACGAGTGGTGTATCCCAGAATATCAGACCCAATCATCTCCAAACCCCACAACTCCTGCTCTAGTCTCTCGAGCTCCGCCTCAGGCACATACTCAGTAATAATCAACTCTTTCAACTGCTCCCAAACCATCACATCGGTCTCCGCACGACCCCGAACACTCACAACGGAATTCTACCAAGTCAATGCAGTACTCTGAAACACAAACGTAGCATATCGGACCTTATCCTCCTCTGCGCAACCAACTGTACTGAAAATAGACTCCAATTTCTCCATCCACTGGAGTGTCCCAATCGCGCCCTCAGTACCTCTAAACTCGGGAACTTTGCAGCCCATGAATGTCTTCAGTGAACATCCCCTCCGTGGAGTATCGTCAAGAATGATGGTACGACGAGTGGGAGTTATCACCTCTGACCCACCGCCCGTACCCTCGGGACCTCCACCTCTAGCAATAGGCTCAGGGCCACCCTGATCTGATCCACCATTACCGTCACTGCTATTAACCGTACTCTCCCTAATCTGGGCAACAATAGTGGGTAGCATCTCCGCTATCTGCTGGGCTACAAGCTGAGCCAAATCTGGTGTAGTCTGTGGACCCGATTCATCATTCCTCGTAACAGGAGTAGGACCGCTAGTCCTCGTGACTGGGGTAGATCTCGTGACTGGAGTAGATCTCGTGCTCGTGCCCGCATCTCTAGCTCTCGCACTCTGACGACCACGTCGTGCTGACTTCCTAGCGGCATCGTCCTAAAAGTAGAAACGTGTTAAGCAAGATAGGAGACAAAATAGAGTTAGATGATAAAAGAAAAAAGCGAGAAAATAAACACGTAAGCATTAAGCACACTTAGAAAATCAGAGAAAAATCGATTGTAAAGCCTCCGTCATATCCAATGTGATTTCCTTCATAAAATCACTCGGTTCGCTATAAACCATTGGCTCTGATACCAATTTCCTGTCACACACCCCGCTTAAAGCGGAAACACGAAGCGTTCCAGTTAATGATATCAAGAGTCAGGATTCAACAATACAACCATAAACAAAACATCGAAATATATTAATCATGCCTCAAAGTTTTAAAATACAATACATAGTCAAAGTGAACCTAATGTCGAATACAAATACAATACAATGTCAATACGCGGATCATACATGAATTACATCAAGCAAAACGAATTCCAAATACAACAAATATATGATCCCAAATGTGCAAGGCATGATCAACTAAAATCCTCAAACTCCTGAAAAAGCGTTAAAACGACATCAACAAAATGTTGGTGAATTATTCGCAATATTAAATAAAAGTTGACCCCAATAAAGATTAATAATCAATTAAGTTTCCAAAGCATATCTTGATTTATACCCTAGTGTGAGTATAGATACCAAAGAATACACTGAACCTGACCACCAATCCCCTTAACCTAAGGCGATGCTAAGCCAAAGGCAACAACAATCATACGGCCATAACATCCACTCATAGGGACGTCCTAATCGAGCAATGAGGGTAGGTCAAACCCATATAGATCTATATATATGCAACCGTGGGCAAAAGCTAACAAGTGTATAAGGGGGGCTTACCAAAGCCTAAGGAGCATCTTAATCTAAGGTGATACTAATACACTAGGCAAACAAGATATACCATCATACAATATTCAAAATACGCTTTTCCAGCCCAAAATAGTAAGAAAAAGTGGCTACGAATAACTCACAAGATAAGCTCGGCAAGATATATGGTAAATAATCAATATGGAGCCAACACTCCGCCGCCTAAGTGCCCTAAACAAAATATAACATAGTCTAAGTATCTCAATAAATACAGTACGGTTTAGCCGTGTCGTTTAAGGTTATTATAGAGTTTATTAAATATTCCAACGATTATCAATTCGAGTCAAAATCGGATCAAGAGACGATGTTCCGCGCCATAGACGATAGGAAAATCGATATTTCACGTCATAAAGACAATTAGAGGAATATTCCGAGCCGAAAATGACTAACAGGAATATCGTTGAAAGGAATACTGTTACCAAGTTTTATTGAGATCGACCAAGTCAACGTCAAAGATGTTGACTTGGTCAAAGTCAAAGATGTTGACTTGGTTAAAGTCAAAGATGTTGACTTGGTCAAGGTCAAAGATGTTGACTTGGTCAAAGTCAAAGATGTTGACTTGATCAAAGTCAAAGATGTTGACTTGGTCAAAGTCAAAGTCAACAATTTGAAGGAAAGTCAAAGTCAACGTAAAAGTCAAATTTTGACATTTTAAAGAGTTTAAAATCTTTGAATGAAAATAGTTTGAGAACGATTTTAAAAGTTTAACGAAACAAATACAATTTATCATCATTTGAGATTACGATCGCATTTTTGAGAAAAGTATATTTATCAAAATATATACTTTAGTGAGCATAATAATAATAAATATATGTTATGATAGCGATTACGTTTTTGAGTCCAAAACGTATATTTGTTAATAGTTACTATTTTTACGTATAGTAATATAGTTATATGTGTTTTAACGTGTTTATATAATGTCTTTTAGTCAAAAAGTACATAATAATTACGAAAACACGTTCCGATAATTTTAATAAAATTATTTTAGTAAAATCTATACATTTTTATGTCCCATAAAC
>CAJVGC010000592.1:31113504-31390565 GCA_910822075.1 Senecio squalidus
GAGTAGGACCGCTAGTCCTCGTGACTGGGGTAGATCTCGTGACTGGAGTAGATCTCGTGCTCGTGCCCGCATCTCTAGCTCTCGCACTCTGACGACCACGTCGTGCTGACTTCCTAGGCGGCATCGTCCTAAAAGTAGAAACGTGTTAAGCAAGATAGGAGACAAAATAGAGTTAGATGATAAAAGAAAAAGCGAGAAAATAAACACGTAAAGCAATTAATGCACACTTAGAAAATCAGAGAAAAATCGATTGTAAAGCCTCCGGTCATAGTCCAAGTGATTTCCTTCATAAAATCACTCGGTTCGCTATAACCATTGGCTCTGATACCAATTTCTGTCACACCCCGCTTAAAGCGGAAACACGAAGCGTTCCAGTTAATGATATCAAGAGTCAAGGATTACAACAATACAACCATAAACAAAACATCGAAATATATTAATCATGCCTCAAAGTTTTAAAATACAATACATAGTCAAAGTGAACCGAATGTCGAATACAAATACAATACAAATGTCAATACGCGGATCATACAGGAATTACATCAAGCAAAACGAATTCCAAATACAACAAATATATGATCCCAAAATGTGCAAGGCATGATCAACTAAAATCCTCAAACTCCTGAAAAAGCGTTAAAACGACATCAACAAAATGTTGGTGAATTATTCGCAATATTAAATAAAAGTTGACCCAATAAAGATTTAATAATCAATTTAAGTTTCAAAAGCATATCTTGATTTATAACCCTAGTGTGAGTATAGATACCAAAGATTAAACATACACTGAACCTGACCACCAATCCCCTAACCTAAGGCGATGCTAAGCCAAAGGCAACAACAATCATACGGCCATAACATCCACTCATAGGGACGTCCTATCGAGCAATGAGGGTAGGTCAAACCCATATAGATCTATATATATGCAACCGTGGGCAAAAGCTAACAAGTGTATAAGGGGGGCTTACCAAAGCCTAAGGAGCATCTTAATCTAAGGTGATACTAATACACTAGGCAAACAAGATATACATCATACAATAATTCAAAATACGCTTTCCAGCCCAAAATAGTAAGAAAAAAGGGGCTACGAATAACTCACAAGATAAGCTCGGCAAGATATATGGTAAATAATCAATATGGAGCCAACACTCCGCCGCCTAAGTGCCCTAAACAAAATATAACATAGTCTAAGTATCTCAATAAATACAGTACGGTTTAGCCGTGTCGGTTAAGGTTAATATATAGCGTTTTATTAAAATATTCCAACGATTATCAATTCGAGTCAAAATAACGGATCAAAGAGACGATGTTCCGCGCCAATAAGAGCGATAGGAAAGATATCGATATTTCACGTCATAAAAGACAATTAGAGAGGAATGATATTCCCAGCCGAAAATGACTAACAGGAATATCGGTTGAAAGGAATACTGTTACCGAAGTTTTATTGAGATCGACCAAGGTCAACGTCAAAGATGTTGACTTGGTCAAAGTCAAAGATGTTGACTTGGTTAAAGTCAAAGATGTTGACTTGGTCAAGGTCAAAGATGTTGACTTGGTCAAAGTCAAAGATGTTGACTTGATCAAAGTCAAAGATGTTGACTTGGTCAAAGTCAAAGTCAACAATTTGAAGGAAAGTCAAAGTCAACGTAAAAGTCAAATTTTGACATTTTAAAGAGTTTAAAATCTTTTGAATGAAAATAGTTTGAGAACGATTTTAAAAGAGTTTAACGAAACAAATACAATATTTATCATCATTTGAGATTACGATCGCATTTTTGAGAAAAGTATATTTATCAAAAATATATACGTTTAGTGAGCATAATAATAATAAATATTATGTTTATGATAGCGATTACGTTTTTGAGTCCAAAAACGTATATTTGTTAATAGTTACTATTTTTACGTATAGTAATATAGTTATATGTGTTTTAACGTGTTTATATAATGTCTTTTTAGTCAAAAAGTACATAATAATTACGAAAAACGTTCCGATAATTTTAATAAAATTATTTTAGTAAAATCTATACATTTTTATGTCCCATAAACTGAGATGTCAAGATTTTATATTTATTTTGCATTTTAAATTGACTTTAATGTTTTAACGTTTTAAATACGTTATAAGTTTAAATAAATAGCTAAAAATGTCAAATAAATATTACAAGTCCACTTTTATATAATTTTATACTTTATTACAGAATATAAAGTTATGAGAATTTTTATAAAAGTTTTACTTTATAGTTTTAACCATTTAAACATTATTTTTGGCATATTTTACGTTATATTTAACCGATTTTTACGTAAAGGTCAGAGTATGGTCAACATTAATAACGTCCAATAATTTCGCTTTTTAATTACGATAAATATGGTGAGTTCAAAAATATAAATATTACGTCAAGAAAACGAGATATTAAGATTTTAAGGAAAAACGAGTACTACCGACGTCCTCCGCACAATCTACACGATCTCTGAAAAATCCAAAAATTTCCGAAAAGTTAAAACTCCTGAAAACGTAGATAACGCAACAAAAATGAAGGTTAACGGGTCAACGGGGTGAAAGAAAAACGAAAACGAAAGTCAAAACGGTAGAAAAACGATTCGTCTAGGAAACTGACCTGATGGTGTCCGGACAACCAGCCCCGTCACCGGGTAAAAATGACCCAGCTCGGTCTTGTGTCCGAGCAAACATCCCCGTCACCGAGTAAACACGACCCGTCTCCGAGTAAACCTGCCCCGTCACCGAGTAAACACGCCACGGCTCGGTCTTGTGTCCGAGCAAACCGCCCCGTCACCGGGTAAAAATGACCCAGCTCGGGTAGATCGCGACCTGGTCGAAAATTACGAAAAAAAAACGTGTTTTTTGTTAGATACGCTTAGCATGGATTCAAGGGGTTTTAAGGGTGTTAATATAACATACTTACAAAGGGTTTTTGGGTGGTTAACACGTGTGAAAAGTCCCGAAACCGAATTTGCTCGTTAACGATTCCAAACCGAAATATGAAGATGAAACTTGATTTTTGGCTTCAAAGCTTAATGATTCTGAGTTGTTTCACTTCCAGGGAGTTTCTAAATGAGATAGGGTAGAGAGAGATGGAGAGAAAAACGATTTAGAGAGAGAAAGGAGTGAGTTTGATGTGTTTGTTGTTATGTGATGATAAAAGAGATGAAATGAAAGGGGGCCTAGCTTGGGCATTGGAAATCAAAGGAAATACAGAGATTTGTTAGATTTACCATGTTCCCAAGGCATTAACAAAGAAAAAGTAAGTTTTTGGTTAAAAAGGACTAAATTTGTAAAAGATTTACCGTTAGTTACCGTTAAAGGACTAACTTTGTAATAGATTGAGTTAGATGACTAACTTTGTAATAGATTAAGTTAGAGGACTAACTTTGTAATGAAATTTTGAAATATAATATTCTTAACCGACGATTATGGCGTAAACACACTACTTTAATAACACGAGAATACTAACTATTCGGCACTTAGACGATTATAAAGCTTACGTCTCGAGAGACGAAGTAATAAAACACATAAAACCCGACTCAAATATACAAAACGTGAGTAAATATAAAGCGAAATGCAAGGGTCCAAATCATTGCGAATAAAAAGAGTAATAATCAGTAAATGAAATATACCTCGAAAAGACGGATTGTCACAGCCTCCCCCAGTAAAAAGAATTTCGTCCTCGAAATGACTACTGATCACTGCTACTGGTAAATAGATGGGGATACTTCTTCTGCATCTCGTCCTCTCGCTCCCAAGTAAACTCAGCTCCAATCTTCGAGTTCCATCGGACCTTCACTATCGGAATCCGACTCCGCCGTAATCGTTTGACATCTCGGTCAACAATCTCCACCGGCTCCTCTATCACATGGAGCGAATCATCCAAACGTAGTTTCTCCAGTGGTACGATCAAAGTCTCGTCAGCAAGGCACTTCTTGAGATGCGATACATGAAATACGTTGTGCACACCGCACAACTCAGGTGGCAACTCAAGACGGTAAGCCACTGGACCAACACGAGACAAAATTCTGAAAGGTCCTGTAAAACGTGGGCTCAACTTGCTGCGCTTCTCGAATCGGAACACACCCTTCCACGGAGAAACTTTCAACAACACCATATCCCCGACCTGAAACTCCAAAGGTCTCCGACGTATATCTGCATACTTCTTTTGACGGTCTCTCGCGGCTATCAGACGATCCTTGATCCTGAAGATCTTATCAGTCGTCTCCTGGATCAACTCGGGACCGGTAATCTGGCTATCTCCTACCTCGGCCCAACAAATCGGAGATCTACACTTCCTACCGTAAAGAGCCTCAAATGGAGCGCAGTTGATGCTGGAGTGGTAACTATTATCATACGAGAACTCGACTAATGGCAAGTGTCGATCCCAACTCCCACCAAAATCTAACGCACACGCCCGAAGCATATCCTCCAATGTCTGAATAGTTCGCTCACTCTGACCGTCTGTCTGAGGATGATAAGCCGTACTCATATCTAATCTGGTACCCAAAGCTCGCTGTAACGACTGCCAAAACCTCGAAGTAAATCGTGCATCACGGTCTGAAATCACTGATACTGGGATACCATGCCTGGCCACAATCTCGTCGATGTACAATCTAGATAATTTCTCTACTCGGTAATCTTCACGAATAGGAAGAAAGTGCGCTGACTTAGTCAGCCGATCGACTATAACCCAGATAGTATCATAACCTCCTGTAGACCTAGGAAGTTTCGTAACAAAGTCCATCGTGATCCTCTCCCACTTCCACTGTGGGATCTCGGGCTGCTGAAGAAGGCCGGAAGGCTTCTGGTTCTGAGCCTTGACCTTCGAACATGTCAAACACTTGCCCACATACTCGGCAATCGCCCGCTTCATGCCAGGCCACCAATAGAACTCCTTCAGGTCATGGTACATCTTATCCGCTCCAGGATGAACGGAATAATTGGACTTATGACCCTCATCCAAAATCAACTACCTAAGACTAACGGGAACCCAAATACGATCCAAGAAATACAACACCCCGTCGTCCTTCGGCTCCAACTGTCTCGCTAAACTGAATAGTCCCTCATCCTTGAGGCGATCCTCGGTGAGAGCCTCCTGCTGAGCCCGAATAATACGAGCCTTCAAGCTCGACTGAATAGAAACCATCATAGCACGAATCCTCACCGGCTTAACCGACTCCTTGCGACTCAACGCATCGGCTACAACATTCGCCTTACCTGGATGGTAGCGAATCTCACAATCATAATCGTTGAGCAACTCAACCCATCGATGTTGCCTCATATTCAACATCTTTTGATCAAAGATGTGCTGTAACGACTTATGATCGGTGAATACAGTACACTTAGTACCGTAAAGGTAGTGGCGCCAGATCTTCAAGGCAAAGACTACTGCGCCTAACTCCAAATCGTGTGTCGTGTAATTCTGCTCATGAATTTTCAACTGAAGAGAAGCATAGGCAATCACTTTCCCATTCTGCATCAGCACACAATCGAGTCCCTTATGCGAAGCGTAGCAATACACTACAAAATTCTCTGTACCCTCGGGAAGACTCAATATAGGAGCATTACACAACCGCTTCTTCAGTAACTGAAAGGCTTCCTCCTGTTCTTCACCCCAAACAAACTCCTCGCTCTTCTGGGTCAATTTCGTCATAGGCGAGGCTATCTTCGAGAAATTCTCGATGAAACAACGATAGTACCCTGCCAAACCCAAGAATGAACGGATCTCAGTGGGTGTCTTCGGAGCGACCCAATCTCTAACGGCTTCAATCTTGGCAGGATCAACGTGAATACCCTCACCGCTAACCACGTGGCCAAGAAACTGAACCGCAGATAACCAAAACTCGCATTTCGAGAACTTAGCGTAAAGCTTCTCCTGTCTAAGCAACTCCAACACTAGCCTCAAATGCTCCTCGTGCTCTTCCCGGCTACGAGAATATATCAGAATGTCGTCGATGAAAACGATCACGAACTTGTCGAGGTAAGGACGACATATACGGTTCATCATGTCCATGAAAGCTGCAGGCGCATTCGTAAGACCGAAAGGCATAACCAAAAACTCGAAGTGGCCGTAACGCGTTCTGAATGCGGTCTTCGGAATGTCCTCCTCCTGCACTCTCAACTGATGATATCCGGATCGTAAATCAATCTTCGAAAAGAAACATGAACCCTGAAGCTGGTCGAATAAGTCATCAATACGTGGCAAGGGATACCGATTCTTCACCGTCAGCTTATTCAGCTCCGGTGTAGTCGATACACAACCTCATAGATCCATCCTTCTTCTTCACGAAGAGTACCGGCGCGCCCCAAGGAGAGAAACTCGGTCTAACAAAGCCTTTATCCACCAACTCCTGAATCTACTTCGATAGCTCTAACATCTCCGAAGGTGCTAACCGATAAGGAGCTTTCGCCACCGGCGCTGCTCCAGGAACCAAGTCTATACGAAACTCTACCTGTCTACTAGGGGGTAAACCAGGTAAGTCCTCCGGAAATACATCGGGAAAGTCACGAACCACCGGCTTCTCCTCAATCTTCTCCGCGGAGTCTTTCTTCACTAGGTGTGCAAGAAAGAGTGTGCAATCCCGTTTGATGTACTCCCGAATCTTCAAACACGAAACAATCTTAAGGCGCTTCCCCGCCTTATTCCCCTGAACTAACAACGGCCCACCAACTGGTAACGGAATACGAATCATCTTCTCGAAACATACGATCTCTGCCCGCTGTGTCGCTAACCAATCCATACCGATAATAACGTCGAAACTACCCATCGTAATCGGAATCAAGTTAATAGGAAATGAGTGATCATCGAAGCTGACACTACAAGCACTAAGTATCTCAGAAGCATGCAAATACTCACCATCAGCTAGCTCTATCTCAAAGGCAGGCACTAAAGGTCTAGATGTACAACTAATCATGGTCCTAAACTCAGTAGATATAAAGCTTCTATCGGCACCAGAGTCAAATAAAATAAATGCAGGCTGATCACAAATAAGAAAAGTACCTGTGACAACGCGAGGATCTTGCTGTGCCTCCTGGGCCCCCATAACAAAAGCTCTACCACGAGAACCTGAACCAGATGCAGTACCAGTACCAGCCGAAGCTAACTTGGGACACTTGTCCCGGTGATGATCAGCAGAACCACACTCAAAACACTTACCCCTCTGGGCACGACAAAACCTATCAGTGTGTCCTAGCTTCTTGCATTTCCCGCACTCCCAACACTTCACCTCCTGAGCATGATGATTCCCACACCGTCCACATTTCGGATACTTACTCTGAGTACCCGGGGTCACCGCAGCATAAGACTGTACAACATGAGGAGTATCGTGCCTCCTAGGCTTCTTCCTCGAGTCTCCATGACGGAATCCACCAGTCCGTTTCCCCCCGGTGCTATGCCTAGCTATCATAGGAGGTAATCTACCATCACGGACCGCATTATGGGTCAACGTAGTCGCGAGCTCTACAGCGCTCTGAAAAGTACAAGGCTTCGAAGACATAACATTATCTCGAATCTCCTGAGATAATCCCCGAACATAGCGACTAATCCTCTTAGATTCCGGACGGACCAAGTGAGGAACCAACTGTGGCAAAGCATAAAAACGAGTGGTGTATCCCAGAATATCAGACCCAATCATCTCCAAACCCCACAACTCCTGCTCTAGTCTCTCGAGCTCCGCCTCAGGCACATACTCAGTAATAATCAACTCTTTCAACTGCTCCCAAACCATCACATCGGTCTCCGCACGACCCCGAACACTCACAACGGAATTCCACCAAGTCAATGCAGTACTCTGAAACACAAACGTAGCATATCGGACCTTATCCTCCTCTGCGCAACCAACTGTACTGAAAATAGACTCCAATTTCTCCATCCACTGAAGTGTCCCAATCGCGCCCTCAGTACCTCTAAACTCGGGAACTTTGCAGCCCATGAATGTCTTCAGTGAACATCCCCTCCGTGGAGTATCGTCAAGAATGATGGTACGACGAGTGGAGTTATCACCTCCTGACCCACCGCCCGTACCCTCGGGACCTCCACCTCTAGCAATAGGCTCAGGGCCACCCTGATCTGATCCACCATTACCGTCACTGCTATGAACCGTACTCTCCCTAATCTGGGCAACAATAATGGGTAGCATCTTCGCTATCTGCTGGGCTACAAGCTGAGCCAAATCTGGTGTAGTCTGTGGACCCGATCCATCATTCCTCGTAACAGGAGTAGGACCGCTAGTCCTCGTGACTGGGGTAGATCTCGTGACTGGAGTAGATCTCGTGCTCGTGCCCGCATCTCTAGCTCTCGCACTCTGACGACCACGTCGTGCTGACTTCCTAGGCGGCATCGTCCTAAAAGTAGAAACGTGTTAAGCAAGATAGGCGACAAAATAGAGTTAGATGATAAAAGCAAAAGCGAGAAAATAAACACGTAAAGCAATTAATGCACACTTAGAAAATCAGAGAAAAATCGATTGTAAAGCCTCCGGTCATAGTCCAAGTGATTTCCTTCATAAAATCACTCGGTTCGCTATAACCATTGGCTCTGATACCAATTTCTGTCACACCCCGCTTAAAGCGGAAACACGGAGCTTTCCAGTTAATGATATCAAGAGTCAAGGATTACAACAATACAACCATAAACAAAACATCGAAATATATTAATCATGCCTCAAAGTTTTAAAATACAATACATAGTCAAAGTGAACCGAATGTCGAATACAAATACAATACAAATGTCAATACGCGGATCATACAGGAATTACATCAAGCAAAACGAATTCCAAATACAACAAATATATGATCCCAAAATGTGCAAGGCATGATCAACTAAAATCCTCAAACTCCTGAAAAAGCGTTAAAACGACATCAACAAAATGTTGGTGAATTATTCGCAATATTAAATAAAAGTTGACCCAATAAAAGATTTAATAATCAATTTAAGTTTCAAAAGCATATCTTGATTTATAACCCTAGTGTGAGTATAGATACCAAAGATTAAACATACACTGAACCTGACCACCAATCCCCTAACCTAAGGGGATGCTAAGCCAAAGGCAACAACAATCATACGGCCATAACATCCACTCATAGTGACGTCCTATCGAGCAATGAGGGTAGGTCAAACCCATATAGATCTATATATATGCAACCGTGGGCAAAAGCTAACAAGTGTATAAGGGGGGCTTACCAAAGCCTAAGGAGCATCTTAATCTAAGGTGATACTAATACACTAGGCAAACAAGATATACATCATACAATAATTCAAAATACGCTTTCCAGCCCAAAATAGTAAGAGAAAAGGGGCTACGAATAACTCACAAGATAAGCTCGGCAAGATATCGGGTAAATAATCAATATGGAGCCAACACTCCGCCGCCTAAGTGCCCTAAACAAAATATAACATAGTCTAAGTATCTCAATAAATACAGTACGGTTTAGCCGTGTCGGTTAAGGTTAATATATAGCGTTTTATTAAAATATTCCAACGATTATCAATTCGAGTCAAAATAACGGATCAAAGAGACGATGTTCCGCGCCAATAAGAGCGATAGGAAAGATATCGATATTTCACGTCATAAAAGACAATTAGAGAGGAATGATATTCCGAGCCGAAAATGACTAACAGGAATATCGGTTGAAAGGAATACTGTTACCGAAGTTTTATTGAGATCGACCAAGGTCAACGTCAAAGATGTTGACTTGGTCAAAGTCAAAGATGTTGACTTGGTTAAAGTCAAAGATGTTGACTTGGTCAAGGTCAAAGATGTTGACTTGGTCAAAGTCAAAGATGTTGACTTGATCAAAGTCAAAGATGTTGACTTGGTCAAAGTCAAAGTCAACAATTTGAGGGAAAGTCAAAGTCAACGTAAAAGTCAAATTTTGACATTTTAAAGAGTTTAAAATCTTTTGAATGAAAATAGTTTGAGAACGATTTTAAAAGAGTTTAACGAAACAAATGCAATATTTATCATCATTTGAGATTACGATCGCATTTTTGAGAAAAGTATATTTATCAAAAATATATACGTTTAGTGAGCATAATAATAATAAATATTATGTTTATGATAGCGATTACGTTTTTGAGTCCAAAAACGTATATTTGTTAATAGTTACTATTTTTACGTATAGTAATATAGTTATATGTGTTTTAACGTGTTTATATAACGTCTTTTTAGTCGAAAAGTACATAATAATTACGAAAAACGTTCCGATAATTTTAATAAAATTATTTTAGTAAAATCTATACATTTTTATGTCCCATAAACTGAGATGTCAAGATTTTATATTTATTTTGCATTTTAAATTGACTTTAACGTTTTAAATACGTTATAAGTTTAAATAAATAGCTAAAAATGTCAAATAAATATTACAAGTCCACTTTTATATAATTTTATACTTTATTACAGAATATAAAGTTATGAGAATTTTTATAAAAGTTTTACTTTATAGTTTTAACCATTTAAACATTATTTTCGGCATATTTTACGTTATATTTAACCGATTTTTACGTAAAGGTCAGAGTATGGTCAACATTAATAAGGTCCAATAATTTCGCTTTTTAATTACGATAGAGATGGTGAGTTCAAAAATTTAAATATTACGTCAAGAAAACGAGATATTAAGATTTTAAGGAAAAACGAGTACTACCGACGTCCTCCGCACAATCTACACGATCTCCGAAAAATCCGAAAATTTCCGAAAAGTTAAAACTCCTGAAAACGTAGATAACGCAACAAAAATGAAGGTTAACGGGTCAACGGGGTGAAAGAAAAACGAAAACGAAAGTCGAAACGGTAGAAAAACGAGTCGTCTAGGAAACTGACCTTATGGTGTCCGGACAACCAGCCCCGTCACCGGGTAAAAATGACCCAGCTCGGTCTTGTGTCCGAGCAAACAGCCCCGTCACCGAGTAAACACGACCCGTCTCCGAATAAACCTGCCCCGTCACCGAGTAAACACGCCACGGCTCGGTCTTGTGTCCGAGCAAACCGCCCCATCACCGGGTAAAAATGACCCAACTCGGGTAGATCGCGACCTGGTCGAAAATTACGAAAAAAATGTGTTTTTTGTTAGATACGCTTAGCATGGATTCAAGGGGTTTTAAGGGTGTTAATATAACATACTTACAAAGGGTTTTTGGGTGGTTAACACGTGTGAAAAGTCCCGAAACCGAATTTGCTTGTTAACGACTCCAAACCGAAATATGAAGATGAAACTTGATTTTTGGCTTCAAAGCTTGATGATTATGAGTTGTTTCACTTCCAGGGAGTTTCTAAATGAGATAGGGTAGAGAGAGATGGAGAGAAAAACGATTTAGAGAGAGAAAGGAGTGAGTTTGATGTGTTTGTTGTTATGTGATGATAAAAGAGATGAAATGAAAGGGGGCCTAGCTTGGGCATTGGAAATCAAAGGAAATACAGAGATTTGTTAGATTTACCATGTTCCTAAGGCATTAACAAAGAAAAAGTAAGTTTTTGGTTAAAAAGGACTAAATTTGTAAAAGATTTACCGTTAGTTACCGTTAAAGGACTAACTTTGTAATAGATTGAGTTAGATGACTAACTTTGTAATAGATTAAGTTAGAGGACTAACTTTGTAATGAAATTTTGAAATATAATATTCTTAACCGACGATTATGGCGTAAACACACTACTTTAATAACACGAGAATACTAACTATTCGGCACTTAGACGATTATAAAGCTTACGTCTCGAGAGACGAAGTAATAAAACACATAAAACCCGACTCAAATATACAAAACGTGAGTAAATATAAAGCGAAATGCAAGGGTCCAAATCATTGCGAATAAAAAGAGTAATAATCAGTAAATGAAATATACCTCGAAAAGACGGATTGCCACAAATACATTTACGATTTTTGAGATATTTAATTTTTAAACAAAATTAAATTTTAAGTGAGTTTTTAAAATGGAGAGTTATAATTGGGTATTTTGGTCTCAAAATTTTTAATGGTTTTTAATGATCTAAACCCTCCAACTATTATATATTTTTAAAATTAATAATAACATTTTCATTTCAAAAAACTAAATAATAGCAATTGTTTCTCTTTTTTTTTTCTTTCAAAGAGACTTAGTTTTTAACTTTGTAAATTTTTAAAACACAATGTAATTGTTTTCTATTATTTAAAATTTCAAAACACAATTAAATGTCTTGCTATATTCATTCTACAAAACACAACGTAATGATTTTCTATTTTTCGTTATTATCGATATAGTTTTGTTTTGTTATTAACCTATTAATTTATATTTTGTTCTACTATATGAAACAAAAAACTAATAAAAAAATCATACTATTCGATATGTTTTAATCTCATTCAAAACTAAACAAACAATCAGATCAATAAATACGTTTTTAACCTTTTAATTTATATTTAGTTCTACTTTATGAACTCAAAAATAAATTTAAAATCCAAAATACAATTACCCAATCTAATGAAAATAAACAAACCATGCAGTCAAATCCAAATAATCCAATTTTTATTGGTTTTTTCAAATAGTGATCACTTCTAATATACATGTAACTTTTTAAATCTAATATAAAATGTCAATAACAAATATGAATATTTAATTTAAAAAAAAATAATTTAAATTAGTCGTATGTCCACTTAGATATAAGATATAGAGTATTAATTTTTTTTTTTTAAATTAGGTAAATTTAGTTCTTTATTTTTAATAGCTTATTAAATTAAATCATTTAATTCACAATTCAACTAAAAATCTGTATAAGATCAATCTTTAATTCATTTATTTTAACAACTTACTTAATAATCTTAATTTATATATACATGGCTCCCATATTTTTTAGTTTCAACCAAAATTATCATATCCCTCAACGTTAATTAGATTTGTGATCATATCTTAACAACAGTGGAAAAAATATGAAATTTTTAACTATTACTTATTCTTCAACCTTTTAATTTATGTATTTTTTAAAAATATACAATAATTGTTTACTATAGCAACTTTTGAACACGGGTATAAAATAACTGCATGTTACTATTATTTTATATTTTTCTCAATTACATACTATTTCTTTAACTTTTCCTTTTTCTTTTCTCTTTGGTCATATTTTTTGTTAACTACGTGACACATTATTTAATAAATTACCCAAAAATATAATATATAATATATGTTTATAAATAAATATTCTGAAACTGACCGTGTATATACACGAATCTAAGGACTAGTAGAGTAATAAATGATATTTTTTTCCAAAAGACCCAAACTTAAAGTCAATATTGTGTTAAGAAAATTTGAGATTTTTCTTTTTAGTAAATGTGTTCCTTTTGAGTTAGATTTAAAATGACATGATTTTTAACTAATCTATTAAACCGGACCGTTCATAATTATAAGCCATTGGTTAAAAAAATTCAAAGAATCAAATATTTCGACTATCGTTTTAATTTGTGGTCATAACCGCATCGAAGCGGACCATACTCACCCCTGTTAATTGAAGCCATTATAAATGGAAAATTTGCCAGCACCATATAGAAATGATAATCACTAATGGTGATCTATGGTGTACTCTTAAATATGAAAATTAGTCAAATAATCCAATCGCTAGTTAAAACGGTCACACGGGTGATTTAAAAGTGCACCACGTCGACCTCTGAACTTGATGCAATACAATGGTTAAAACTTTCACATATTCACAAGACAAAGAAAAGGGAAATTTCGAAAAAATGAAAAAAAGTACAGGAAATGTTGAGCGAGATTTCGATATCATACAATCTCGTAGGGGAGCTATGACTAATGTATATTTTTTTTCTTTTAGATTGTCACATTCTAATTATTCTAGGGTTATTCTTTTTTAGATTATTCTGATTAATGTAGTATAGAGTTTATGTTAATGACAGTAACTTGAGTATATAAGTATTTAATAACCTTCTAAACACAACCATATTTTTGTTTCAAAGCGAGGAATGGGAAAGGGAATGAGAAAAGCAATGAAAGAGGGGTTAATCATTACCCCACTTTCATTACCCTGGTTTTATTGAGTAATGGTTTATTGTCTATTAATGGATATAGTGGACAATGATTGATTACCTAATGACAAACCAAGCACTATCAATGATTATCATTACCATTGATTAACCTCCATTAACCCCAACCAAGCCCACCCTTAGTATAAAAATGGGTTAAGTTTATATAATGTCAACCTACTTTTACTTTTGTTATCTTTTAGAGGGTGTACTTTATTTTGTTTTCCGTGATCATCAAATATTGGTTACGACACCTTTTGATAATGTTTTTTTCTTTCTCAATCCTATGATGTGCTCATTTTTTGTTGATAAGCTTATGTCTAATCTTTATAATAAATTTAGGAAGTTGTCATGCAAAGGTTGTATACAACATATTTAAGCATGTGTTATTACATTAAACATAGACCATATCGTAATATGTAATCAAATTTTGAAAAATAATATTCATTTCGTCTTATAACAACTGTCCATATTATTATTTTAATTTGTCTTAAGATAAATGTCTATTTTTAGTTTTAATCAAATCTATGTGAAAAGGTAAAGTAAACAATCTATAGTTGTCACTAGCCGTGTACAAAATAATCGAAACCGAAACGGGTAAAAATTAGGTTTGACCAAAACCGGTTTGGTTCGGTTTGGGAAGTAGCCATTGGAAACAGGTTTGTGTCGGGTTTTTGGGAACCGGTTTGAAATAGACTTGTTTGCTGAACTTTTTTTTTCTTTTTTCTTTTTACCATTTTGCCATCCCAAATTTAGTATAAATAGGTATGTTGAGTTTGGTTTAATCACAATACTCTCAACAAATCACTCTTGAAACACTAAAAACACACACAAAACGATCGGAAAAAGCTCAAAAAGTATAAATAATCAAATGACAACTCAAAGTTCTTCTGCTTTCACCGGTGGTTCTACAAATGCACCAACCATTATTGAAGTATTAGAAACAACATGAAAAAAGAATGTTTGCTGTAATTTCCACTTAGTGAAAAGATATTGATCTCATTAAAGAATAAAGATATTGAAGTTACAAATTAAGTTTTTTTATTGGTGTATTAAGTTTATATTTTCAAATAATGGAATATTAAACTTATTAAGATGTATTTCAACTATATGTTTGATGTATAACTAGTATCTTACTAGCGCTACGCGACAGAGTACTAAATAATTGAAGACGTTTATAATTATGTTAGAAACGAAGTCCCTATGCGGCGACGGTAAATAAATATAAAATATTGATGGTCAAACACGATATTGCGAATGCGTTTTTTTTCTTTCAAAAAGTTGAAATGTGTTTTGATCGAATTAACCAACACTATTTAAAAATCATTTTAACTAAATTTTATAACTTTGTATAACAACTTAATTTTCTAAAAATTATTAATTTATTTGTTTATTATTCTAATTACAAGGTTATGAATTTTATTAATATGTTTAGTATAATTAATTACATAATATAATAAATATTATCAACATTTTTTTTTAAATAATAATTAAAGACTGTATATTAAATTATATTTTAATAGTTTACTAAATTATCTATAAGTTACAAAACTTATTTATTAAATTTAATTAACTTTTTATTTAACATCTAAATAATTTGGATTAATTTATGAAAATGAATGACTAAGATCTATTATTCTTAAATTTAGTTCTTAAAATGAAAAAGCCTAATATTGTTTATATAGTAGTATAGATAAGTTTATTTAATAAAAGTCGAAGTTTAGTGATTTTATTAAACAATACGTGATTTAAAAAAGAAACGAAAAAAAAAAACCGTTTGGAATCCATTTTTCAACCCGAACAGGTCCTAACCCAACCCTAACCGATTTCTACAGGTTTGAGTTTTTCACCTTCAAAATTCAATCCGACCCGAACCGGTTTACCCCCAAAACCGGTTTTCAACCTTTGATAAAAACCCGGGTTGGTTTCAAACCTAAACCGGTTTTGATCAAATCCGATTTTGTACACCTTTAGTTGATAGTGTTTTAATTTCAATTTTTAAAACTGTGTGTCACATACAAACAACATACTTATTATGTGATGAAGGGTGTATGTATTCATAATGAAGTTCGATGAAAAAGATGAGGAAAATGCCACAATGCCGTTTTTGAAATTACCAAAATGCCTGATGTATATGACAAAAAGCATCTACACAATTCAATTTACTCTACATGAAATTTACATAAACTCCATTGCATAATAATAGTCAAAAACATATAACATAAAATTATACTACTTCACAGTTGCAGGAGATGAAGAATGGTCTGGGAGGCAGTTATCCTTGCATATTTATATGTGGCTCTACCCACAAACCTTTTTATGTGATAGTAAGCTCTAACAGAATTTATAAGAAAACCATAAACTTAACAGCACCAACTAAACAAAACTAACATAACATAGCATACCCTATCTCATTCATCTGGGAGGTCAATAAATCTTCAGGAATTGAAACTATGTCTTGGATGGTTTTCAAGCCCCTTCAATTCAACCTTCCTTTGAAGTATGATGCTCTCGATCTTTCTTTGAAAGATTAGAGATTCGAGAGCATGATCCTTTATCTATGAACACTTAATAAGGAGCCCAGTAATTTTCAAGATCGGCACACTGGTCCATTGACACAAACCTATTGTTGGCAAGCCCATTCACATTGCTACTTATATCGCCAACATAACCCATGCCTTGCTCATTTCCGAGTCCAGAACTACTTATAAGCATCGAGGAAGTTACATCATCTTGTGGTTGTGGTGGTGTTGCTCCTGATGATAGTTGTTGTACCATTGGCTGCATTTGTGCTGAAGTCGATCCTCTTAGATTCAGATTCAGCCCAGAAATAGTAAAGCATTCAGATCCAGCTCCAGCTCCAACTCCAACTCCGTTAGGGTAGTTTAACTGTGTTTGATGGAGATGCATATTCGTGTTACCTCGGTAAACCCTAGAAAACTCCGCAATATCAGCGTTGCTCATATAAGTTCTTCCTAATCCAACTGGGAACTGGTAATTCGGGTCAGGTTGCATGATCTGGGGAGGCAGTTGCATGCCTGAAGTAGGGCCAATATCAAGATGGTAGGGATTAATCATGCCTCTTGAATGGCTAGACGACGGATACTTCTTCCCACCGGCAGTCTTTTGAAAAACACGGCAAACAACCCACTCATCCTGCGTATGTGTAACCAAGCAAAACAAATAAAAAAATATTAGATAACAAATATTATGTCATTTCTAGTCACAAGTATTTGTTTAGAATAGAAAGTTCTATCATGACATGAAAATTTACTACGCATTGTCTTTCTATTGTTGCTAGCTTGTAGGCAAGGATTGATCAGTCGGTAATAGATTTTTCATACGAATTCGAATGATTTTAAAGATACACTTTGGTGTCAATCCTACTCAATTTTAGCTTTCGATACTTAAAAACTTATGAAAATTTTAGAATTTGGTCAAAAGAAATGTCAAGACTGGGATCTTTCTTTGATGTATCTTGTATCGATCAAAAGTGAAGGTAATTTGGAAAAATTATTATAGGATCTTTAACTAAACATAGAACGAAAATAATTTTAAATTTTACTCTATAAAACATTTATTCACCGAGTTGAGGGGTAGCCATGCCTATAGGTACACTAATATAGTTATGACACCAGATACACACACAAGCAGAAAAAATTAACATGAAAAAGGAAGAAGCTAAGAGCTTTCTATGGTTTGAAACAAAAGGAGAACGTGAAATATTTTTAAATTCACATAAAAGAGAAACCGTAGCAAGGTACCTTAGAAGTTCGGAAACCAGATTTGGCGTGAACACGATATTCATGCATGACCCAATTGGTTTTCTCACCACGAGGAGCTCTCCCTCTATAAAAGACCAAAGTTTTCTTCATACCAACAAGCTCGGAGGTGGTGCTATTGAAGATCTCTTTGTCCTTGCCAGTGGTCTTCCAATACCCGGTGTTAGTAGCTCTATTTGTTCTAACTCCTGTTGGGTATTTCCTATCTCTTAAGCTGAAGAAATACCATTCTTTCTCTCCCATTTTTGCTTTTCCTGTTTCAAATATATTCTCACAACGTTAATTGCTATTCAATTTATTTGTGAGCCTAGAAAAAATAGTGATTTAATTCGAGGGTACCCAAGAAACATATATACATCATGTTCGTGTGTGCGATTAATGCATATATACTCAATGAATGATTTTCTTTTAGTTTGTTGAGAAAAATGAAGATGGCATTAACCATTACTATAAGAAATGACTAGCAAAAACATTACATTGAAGTCTAAATCTTTGTTCAGATTCAAATTTTCCTAACAACTGTATTTATTGAATGTGAAATGTGAAACTAACCGTGTTTTTTTCCCTCAAAAGTATAAATAATTTATCATATCAATCATGGTTATTCAAAATCAACTTCAATATTAAAAAAAAAAACTTCATCCCTTTAATTGATGATTAATCATTCACAAAATAAACTTGATGAAAATCAAACCCTAAGTTTCATTCTTTTTATGAAGAGGGGTTTCCATTGGTAAAAAGATTTTATATTTCCGGTTCCGTAGCTTGTAGTTATATATGTCTCTTTCTTAAGCCAACATGAATGCTACTTGGTTACAACATCATATTTCTAGCTAGTTTTAAAGAGAAAATTTGCCATTCCACAAAAAAGAAATGTTATAGAGAGAATAGATATAAGCACATACCAGGAAGATCCCAAGGCTCACATTTATTGAGATCAACATCGGTGATTGCCCTTCCAGTGAAACTCGAATCTGATATCTTGTTAATAAGATAAGAAGTGATGAGTTCTTCATCAGTAGGATGAAACCGAAACCCCGGAGGTAGTGTCTCCACCTCCTTCTTCACCTCACCTTCCATATTTACTACCTTGCTAAAAATATATATTACTAAAACTACAAAACTAACTTTATTCTTTGTAGGTTAGTTCTCTAGCTATACCATAATTTTGATCAAAAGAGTTGAAAGGAAAAGTGGGATGTTAGTATTAATGTGAACTCAGAGATAACGTTTGGTATGAAGTTTTGAAATTTTCTTGCCTACAAATTTTGAATTTAAAACTTCTAGCTTACAACTATAAAAAGAAATAAGGAAGAGAGAAATAGAGGGGTGTTCTAAGAAGCTCTCACCTACTTTAGGTCTTAAGCTATACTCTTCCTTGTAACGAAAAGTCTTATAGAACCCTAATTCTCCAAGTCCACTCGTGCACCATTATTTTATTATCAAGTTGTTTTGGCAAAAATTTATAAAAAATGGATAATATTTTTGTTTTACATAAAATTATCGTTTAACTTGCAATAAAGTTCTTATTTCTTGTTTTAATTGTTGGTTGATAACTTGCTCATATATATGTAGGAAACATTTTAGAAAGTAACTTCTTCTATAAATAAAACATGAAAGTGTACGGATACGATTCTTTTTTTTATCTAAAAAATGCTATAGTAATAAGAAATTAGCTGAATGACTTAATTATTGACTTGTTTTGGCATAAATGATATATACGAGGTTAATCAAACCCACGCGTTATATCGGGGAAGATATCCATGTTTTAAACCGGCTTTAAACGAATTTTTATGCTCTATCTATTTTAGTTACCATCATTTTGATTAAAATAATAACATTAATAATAACAACAATTATCAAAATAATAATAATAATAATAATAATATATAATAATACTAATAATAATAATAATAATAATAATAATAATAATAATAATCTTAGAAAAACAAAAATACTATATTTTTTAGTTATACTATCATTTTGTCTAAAATAATAATAAGAATTATGATAATAATAATAATAATAATAATAATAATAATAATAATAATAATAATAATAATAATAATAATAATAATAATAATAATAATATTACATATTAAAATAATAAAAATACTATTCACTAGGACTTAGTTGGGTAATTGATATATAGGATAATTTCCTCCTAGAATACGCTACCTTCATTTATATGAAATGAGAGAAAGGTGATCAAACTAGATGACATTTTAAATTATAACTTTCTATTGATATTTGTAAAAAGAAAAAAAAGGTTAGGTTAATTCCGTTTCTTGATTTAGACACGATTATTAAAAACTTTAAAGTCTTAATAATCACAACATTATCATTCCGGTTAAAACATCAAGACACTTCATAAATAGTTTAGTGTATATAATATATGGATGACAACCATAAATGTATGTGACTATTATTAACTAAGAAACAAAGTTATCATGCATGTTAAATTTTTTTTTTAACCTCAAACGTAATGTTGCTCGTAATGTTGCTATCATTAATTAAACTTTAAAGGAAAATGGAATGGTTAAACATTTAACTAGACAAACTAAATTAGGATCTTCATTTTTTTATGAATTTCATATAAAAAGATAGATGGCTCATAATCAAGGAATTTAGAAATTGTTGCATCTAGCTCACTAGCTTTTTCAGAAGAGATTACGGATACAAACCGGTTACCACTGTTAAAATAAAATAATTTAGGGTTTAATTATGTAATTATAGTTTCCATGTTTATCCATAACTCCCTATAAATAGTCCCTGATTGTAATCTTTTTCAGTTGATCAATAATAATATTTTTCCACAAATCCGATTCAATATTTTCTACATGGTATCAGAGCAGGTTACTTTCAAAAGAACCTGTTCATTCGACTAAATCCATTCGACTAGTCCATTAGACTAGGATTTCAACTCGTTAGACTAGTCCATTAGACTAGGATTTCAACTTGTTAGACTAGTCCATTAGACTAGGATTTCAACTTGTTAGACTAGGATTTCAACTCGTTAGACTAGTCCATTCGACTAGTATTTCAACACGTTCGACTAGTTCATTCGACTAGGTGGTTGGAATAGGCCATTCGACTAGGATTCAAACACGTTAACTATCTCGGAAAATTGAGAAGTTGACTAGAACTAGCATTCGACTAGGACTCATTCGACTAGTTTACCTTGGCATTCGACTAACTTACACGAACAAAAAGCTCTTCATTCGAACAGAAAGTAGTCATACACGACTCACTCATTCGAATACAACTTGTTCGAATACATCAGTGAACCTAAACGAATTCGATGGCTGAGGTAGACAATAATAATCTCGCCATCCAACTAGCAAACTTGCTTCGAAATGAAGCTCAAAATCAATTTCAAAACCCAAAACCAAATCCTTCCGACCAACTCAAAATTAGCCTAAATTTGACCAGCAATAACTACACGTTATGGGCTCGAATTATCCGAGTATCCGTAGGGGGGAAATCGAAAGTATATCTTAACCACCTTACCCAAAACCCTCCTGCCATTACTGATGACACATATGATCAGTGGGAACAAAACGATCTCGTGGTATTTTCGTGGCTAATTCAGAACGTAGAACCAAGCATTGCAAGCAATCTTACCGAACTTCCCACAGCAAAGTCACTATGGGAAGCCCTGGCAGTTACTTACAGCAGCGGTAAAGATAAATTGCAAACTTTCGATCTCCATGTCAAAGCCAATGAATTTAAACAAAACCAATTACCTTTGGAAGAGTTCTGGATAGAAATGCATGGAATTTGTGGAGAAATTGATCGCAGGGATCCAAACCCGATGACTTGCACCGCCGACATAGCAACATATAACAAAGTCAGATCCGAAACCAAATTGTTCCAATTCCTAAACGGCCTTGACCGGAGGTACGACCCCATTAAACGGGAAATCCTCCGATATGATCCACTTCCATCCCCAGAAACCGCTTATGCTACAGTCAGAAAAGAAAAGGCTCACCAAGCCATTATTGAAGGTAATCATGAGGCGGATATGGATGTGGCGGCCGGAATCAATACCACCGGAGATGTAGCTGGGCTTGTCTCCAAAAACCATCGGTCAGAAAAACCATTTTTTCGAACTCAATCAAAGGTGGATAAGAGCAAGCTCAAGTGTGAAGAGTGTGGTATGTCGAAACACACCAAAGAACAATGCTTTAAAATCGTTGGATACCCAGAATGGTGGAATGACAACCACAAAACATCCAAGACTGGAAAAGCTGCCGCCGCCATAGGTAGCAGAGAGATTAACGGCGGAGGAAAGAGCGTCAGCGGCGAATCCGAAACAGGTATAGGGTTTGGTAGTTTTAAGCCAAACCCTCCTTTTAATGATTTGTCCAAAACAATCCCTCCGGTTAATAATTCCTTTTTAAATCCGAAACGTTTAAATAAAAATTTACTCGACATGTTAAACGCGCATGATTTAAAAAAGGAGGAAGTTTTTTCCCGATCTGGAGAAGTTAATGTTGCCACCAAAAACGCCAAATGTAATTCATTGATTTTTGATTGTGGTGCCACTGATACAATGACGTTTGATATAACCGATCTAACGTCAAACTCGAGAGTTGATAAAACACGAATTCACACAGCTAATGGGGAAACTCTCCCAGTTAAAAGAGGGGGAACTATTGAAATATCAAAAGAATTACGACTCTCTAAATGTCTTTATGTGCCATCCTTATTTCACAAGTTATTATCCGTTAGTCACGTTACGAAGGAATTAAATTGTGTGGTATTAATGCACCCCACCTTTTGCATTTTGCAGGATATCAGGACGGGGAAGATCATTGGACGTGGTACTGAAAGACAAGGACTATATTACGTAGATGAAGTTACTCAACAAGGCTCTGTTATGCTTAATCATGGTTCAAACGATAGGAAAGCATGGTTATGGCATCGAAGATTGGGACATCCGTCCACTGGTTATTTACGTCAGTTATTTCCGCATTTATTTCCTAAGAATAAAGTTTTTCATTGTGACACTTGTATTTTGGCAAAGAGTCATAGACATACGTTTAAACCGAATAATACTAGAGTTGATTCACCTTTTTTGTTAATTCATTCTGATGTTTGGGGTCCCGCTAAAATTGAAGGAGGACAAAATTTCCGCTATTTTCTGTTATTTATAGATTATTGTACTCGAATGACATGGACTTATCTTTTAAAAAATAAGTCTGAAGTTTTTACTAAGTTCACATCTTTTTGTAACATGGTAAAAACCCAATGTAAACGTGACATCCAAATTCTTAGGTCAGATAATGGGGGTGGGGGGGATTTTGTAACAATTCCATGAAAACCTTCTGTCAAACACGGGGAATCATCCATCAAACCTCGTGTGCCCACACGCCTGAACAAAATGGGGTTTCAGAAAGGAAAAATCGTTTTTTATTGGAAATTACACGTGCTCTTATGATTGAATGCCAAGGTCCAAAGACGTTTTGGCCAGAAGCCCTTGTAACTGCAACTTATCTTGTTAATCGTCTTCCAACACGAGCCCTAAACTTAAAAACCCCTCTCCAAACATTGTCACATTTCCATAAACTACCATCCACTCTAACCCTCGAACCTCGAGTTTTGGATGTTCTGTTTTTGTCCATATACCAAAAATAGAGCGTTCAAAGCTTGATCCATGTGCAGAGAAATGTGTGTTTTTGGGGTATGGTGTAAATCAACACGGATATCGGTGTTACAGCCCGAGTAGGCGTCACATGTTCACAACAATGAACCGTGACTTTCTTGAAACTGAGTTCTTTTATCACACCCATCTTCATGGTCAGGGGGAAAATGACGATGACGCATTAAGATGGATAAGTTGGGCACCACCAGTGTATGATTCTCCTTCTCATACACCTGTTCCTAGGGATAGTCCTGAAGACCCTGAAGACAGTACCACTGCCAATAATAATGATCCTCCTCAACTGATATCTGAGGTAAGTGGTTCCCAATCTCCGGATATTTCAAATAATTCTGATATGTGTGATGATGAGCAACATGTTGAAATGGAAATTCCGAGTGTGACTGAACCAGCTCGATATGATCTTCCTCCTAGATCAACTAGGGGGATTTCACCCAACAGATACTCACCTGAAAAGAGTTCACGAGGTTCAAGATATCCAGTTGCAAATATCGCAAGAAGAAATTTAACCCCGGAAGCCAAGTCCTTTGCAACACCATCTGTTCTGAAAGAATACTGACCAGCGTTGAAGAAGCGCTTAAGTATAAGGAATGGAGGGAAGCAATTGGTACTGAACTGGAAGCTCTAAAAAGAAATGAAACTTGGGAAGAATGTGAATTGCCACCAGGAAAGAAACCCGTCAAATGTCGGTGGATGTTTACTATCAAGTATAAACCCGATGGGACAATCGAAAGGTATAAATCTCGGTTAGTTGCAAAGGGGTACACTCATACGTATGGAATAGACTACTGCAAGACTTTCTCACCGGTAGCAAAAATCGATACTATTAGAGTTCTCTTCTCAGTTGAAGCAAACAAGGATTGGCCATTGCACCAGTTTGATGTTAAGAACGCTTTCCTACATGGAGATTTAAAGGAAGAAATTTATATGGAAAACCCACCTGGAATCCATGATAGTTCCGAGTCTAGAAGAGTCTGTCGGCTAAAGAAATCACTGTATGGTTTAAAGCAAACCCCACGAGCTTGGTTTGGTCGGTTCACCACAGTAATGAAGAAATATGGCTATAATCAAAGTGTCAGGATCGTATTAGTTAATGTAAACCAATAGATTTGCCTTCGTTAAGATCGAGATCTATTGAAGAAGTTCAGCAGCGGATGAACACTTCAATATTACAAGTTGTCGAACAATAAGTTATGAATAAGAACAAACAAAAAGTATTGTCGAATTATAAGCCTCAATCGTATTAATTTTAAGAATATCAATACAACGTGTTTTTATGAATACAAGGATCTATCTTTATATAGACCTTGAGGCCGACCTAGATAAACTAGGAAACATCATCTATCCTTATCTAAATATATCATTATCTAGAAATAAGGAAACTCTATCTAATTAACAAAAGGAAACATAATCTAATTATAATTCTATAACATAGATTATACTTGCACGGCAAGTCGGTCTTCCGTGTCTTGACTTCTTCCGTATCTTGACTTTGCCCGTAGTGACTTCAATATCACCGTAGTAACTTGACTAGCCGTAGTAACTTGTTGGACAGCCATACTAACTTGTCTTCCGTAGTAACTCTTAATATCTTCCGTATTAATAGTTTAACTTACTATTCTTGTTTGTTAAGTGAATTGTTCATGGTTAAACTATTTTAGCTAAGTTATAACCCAACAATCTCCCCCTAACCTTGAACTTTTATGACACATCAAAAGTACAAGTTTTATACTCCAACAGTACTAACTTTTTACAAAAGATGATTAATCATTTACAAATATTTTGATCATCTTTGTTTAGGCCAATCACTCTCTGTGCCTTTGTGTTTTTCCTCTGTGATTTGCACTAGAATTCTCCAAACTAGCTCATGTGCAAGGTCTGAATCATGAAGACCATTAAGCTTCACCTCTATCATTTCTTCCAATGTCTTCAGCCCGTGAGGATATTGCACATCAACCAAGTAGAATTCCATGGCTCCCTCCTTTCTTCTGATGGAGTAGACACCACTGCGATCATAGATAAACCATCTGATGACTGGATTCTTTGGACCTCCTTGCTTGAACACTGAGCTCTTCTTCTTGTACCCTGGTTCAAATAGCCCACACAGAATGTCCATAGCAAGTTCAGTTCCTGACAAAGCTTTTCTTTGATGAGAATACTTTGTCTTGCCTATGTGATACATTCTTTCCAAGTCATCCCTGTCAAACACTCTTATGGCTTCATGGAAGGCATGAAGTATCTTCTTTGATCCATCTTGTCTTTTAACTTCATATTCAGTCCCACCAATGAACTTCCAGTCAATAATCATTGGAAGTCTCTTAGCCAATGGAGTAAACCTCAGTCCTTCTTCATGATGAATATACTCAGAATATCCCATTGGATTGAATTTGAGTCCTTCTTCATCTCCTCCTTGATCAGTTACTAGAGGATCTTGTTCCATGTCTTCAGGTTCTGATTTGATATCCATGAATGGAACACTAGGACCTTCTTGTTGAGAAGCAGCAGCATCATCATTCATCCTCCTTCTTTTAGCTAGAGGAATTCTCTTTGATGGTCTTTTCTGTCTTTTGAGCTTAGACTTCTCTTGAGATTTCCCTTCAACAGGTGCAGGTTCTGGTTGGATAAATACCTTTCTTCAGTTTTAAGGGCAGCTTCTAATGCTTTATTTTTCTTCTCTTGAATCTTTGCAAGAGCAACTTCCCTTCTGGTTTCCTTTTGTCTTTCTTCCTTCACAAGGTCCAACATGTTAGTTAACTTCATAGGGCCTAAGGATCTACCACTGTGACCTTTGCTTTTGAGGTACTTAGTGTACTTCTCCCTATCTTCAGCTAACTTTATTTGAGTAGACTTGGACACTTTCTTCTTCTCAGGCTTTGTTTTAGCTTTTGATCGTTTGAGAGCAATTTCATCTTCTTCCAGAGTCTGCATTCCATACTCGAAATCTGCTCTAACTTGGCCTTGAGAACAAAGATGTTGAAGGAGTTCTTCATTATACATCTCCTTTGCTTTGATTGCATCCTCTGCAGCAATTTTCTCCAATCTTTCTCTTTCTTCTGGAGTTGGAGCTGTATTCAGTTTAGCATGGAGCTCATCTTCTTGAGCTATCTTCCTCTTTCTTGCTCTTTCCTCTTCTTCTTTCTCAGCAGCCATTCTGTTAAATAATTCTGCTTCTTCATGCTCTTGTCTAAGTACTTCAATCTCTTCAGCTGTCAAACCTTGAAAATTAAAGGCTTCCTGAGTACTTCTTTCTTCTTCAGTCTTTGATTTCTCCACAACAATGGATTTGCCTTTTCCTTTTTCTTGTTCAGCATCAAGGTCAACTCTTTGTACTTTCTTCTTTTTCTTATCCACTGTGACATAGCCAAATCTCCCTGTAGAAACAGACATACCTGCAGATTGTTCAGGTAAGGTTAGAGAGGTTTGTATTGGTTGTTCACTTAATGCAGCTGATGCTCTCTGTTTTGCAACTCGCTCAGCTAATATCTTCTTTCTCTCCCCTTCTTCTTTTTCCTTGTCTTGTTTCTGCTTCTCTTCTTTGATCTTAAGCAGCTGTGATGCTATTGTATCTTCATCAGCCATCACACTTGTTCTTGACATTTCTGTTCTTATAAGAACATTTGCAGCTTCTTGTTGATCATTAGTAGAAACAGGGGTTTCTGTTACAGTGGTTGAAAGAGTTGTAGCTTCAGATTGGATTGCTTGAAAAGGAGTTGAAGCTTGGTAGAATGTGGGAGGAATGGTTGTGAACAGATATGAATGATCTGCCTCTGCATCCTCTGTTCTTGGACTGGTGACCATTGGGTCCGTATTAACTGGATCCGTAGCAACTGGACTAGTCACCATAGGGTCCGTAGTAACTGGATCCGCAGCAATGGAGTCCGCAGCAACCATTTCAGCATCAACTTGATCCGCAGCAAGTGTTTCAGTAGTAACATTGAGTGAAGTTTCAACTTCCATCTCGTCTACTGTTTCTTCAATCATCTGTTTCACTTCTTTCTGCTGCTCCCCCTCAAGTTGAGTATCAATTACCATCTTCTCACCTTCTTCATCTACCATCATATCAGCAGCATCAAACTCTGTCTCCCCCTCAAATGTACTGCCTGTCTCCATTTCTTCATCATCTTTATTTGAAGTGGCAGTAATGACAGTGTCTGTGCTTCCCTTGTATTCTTCTCCCTTGCTTTCTCCAGATGATAACACATTTATTGCTTCTTTCTCCCCCTTGTTTTCATCTGCAGGGGAGTCATCTGAAGAGGATGAACTTGATGGTTTTGGTGAGGTGCCAGCATCTAGTGTGGTGATTCTTTTGTGCTGTAACTGGACTGATAGGAGTGCCTGTTGTGCCAGTACCTGTTGCACCAAAGAAGTAAGAGAAGACAGCATTTCTTCTTGTTTTTCCACCCTCACCATTAGAGATTGGTACATGTCCATCAATTCCTTAAACTGACCACCACTACCCTCACCCCTTTCCTGTTGGGTACCAACAGGTGGAAGATCATAGGGAATAGAGAAACTCTCCTGCCTAGCAGAAGCAGGTATCTCTCCCATGGTCTCTTGGCGCCAGGGACCACCTTCCCAATCTGAGAACAAGTCCTCAGCAAGGGATGGTGTTGCCGTAGTTTGGGTCTTAGATATGTTGATACTGTCCTGAGCTTCACTAAAAGAAGTGAAAGCTGCAGTAGTATCAGCCCTCCCTACATGGTCTCCCCCCTCCTTATGGACCACCTCAGTGAACAAGGGGGTGTGTTCAATGTTTTCCCCTATTGTTTGTGGCATTCCTGAAGATGTTTCAGGGAATGCTTTTGCAGTGAGAGATTTAGGGATGGTTTTAGACACAAGAGGCTGAGTAACCCTCTTGAGTCTCTTTGAAGCAGCTTTGGGTGGTTTGTGAGGTGATGAAACAATGGGTTTAGTCACTTTAGCAGTAGTGACTGGGGCAGTAGCAACTGGAGTAGAACTCACAGTAGCAACTGGAGGTACAGGAGCAGTAGTAACTGCCGTAGTAACCTCAGGGATTCCACCTACAGTACTGGCTTCAGATATGGCACTAGTGCCCACAGATATTGCCGTAGTACTGATGGTGGCAGCTGGGGGTTGGGACAGAGGTAGAGTTACTTGTCCTGCAGCTGTGGGAATCGTGACCACCAACATTTTAGAGAATAGTGGTGTCACATTGGCTGGACCACCCTTGTTAACTTGTCTCATATTTGTGAAAACCTTCTTTGAATGAGCATGTGATTTTAAAAGATTTTCTGATCTTGGAAGATCTTTGTGGACACAGTTAATAAAATGTTGAAGAAATCGAGGATACATTAAAAATTTAGTTAAAGGGTTCTCGATATTCTTTCTCATTGATTCAAAAATCATGTAGGAAAAATTGTAAGTTCTTCCTGTAGCCAAACACACCATAGCGTTGGCTAAAGTAGAACTCCCTTCATGCCACCCTGTGCGTTTTGGGGACATACATTGTTGCAAAGTATGCAACATGTATTTCCATTGAGGGGAGAATTTTGATTTTAAAAATGTTGAAATATTTAAATCCCCCTCATATCCCATGTTTGTAAAAGTGTTTACCAGGATGTCATAAGGCACTCTTAGTATACCTGTGGAGTCTTGAAGGTTCAGATGTTTTCGGAGAGAAGACTCTGTAACCTTGATCGCTTTGCCCTTTACCATAGCATTGATGGCGGCCGCTGTTTCATCCAGAGTAGCAGATGTCCAGAAATCCCTAATGTGGGATTCATCAATATCGGGATTGATGGTTAACGCCGTCTTGATCTTCGATTGATCAAAGAAATCGATTATTTGATGGAAATCGGCGTTGTCAGCAGTCTTTTCCAAGCAAGCCACCATGTTGTGAGTTTTGAAGAGTTGTAATTGTTCCGCCATTGTTGATTCTGTTAATTGATTATTACAGTGATGAACAAGAATGTAAATGGTTAGTCACAACGATAACGAAAATCGATTGATTTTAGTTCTAACGGTAACTTTTTTTCGGAAGATTTAGGGGTTTTTACAAACGGTAAGTTTCAAACGGTTAAAAACATCCCCTTTTATACTGAAAAATTGTAACAACTTAACGCCCCTGATTAGACGCGGGTAATGATTCAAAAGTGACAGTCCAATTGAAAATTGCCACGTGTCATGAGTAGCTGTGCCTCGCGCCTGAATTTTAAAAATTAGGTCCAATCAGTACTTGCCACGTGTTAAAGATGTGTTACCGGGGCTTGACACGTGTAAAGTTGGGTTACAAGTTGTGTTTTGACTTGTCAAATCATCATTAATTAGGGTATTCTTATCTCTTAAGAAACCTTTTTAATATGATAATCTGCAGTATTAACAAAAGGGTCCGCAGTAAGTTGGTTAAAGAGGCCGTAGTAATGGTTCGTGGGCCGTATTAACTGGACTGTCCGTAGTAACTTGAGTTACTGGCAGTATTAAACCAGAGGTCCGTAGTATCACATTACTTGTCCGTATTAACCATTCCGTCCAAGTTTATTGACATAGGGCAGTAGTAGTTAAACCTTCCCTTAGTCTTAACAATTTGGTCGTACTAATCATACTTTGGTCACAATTTGTCTTTACTATTAATGTTGCAGTAGTAACATAGTACAATACTAGAGAGTAAGGTACTTGATATTTATCATAAGGTTACTACTGCTTCTCGAAGGGACTTATTTTAAACACATAGAAATACTAAGAGATAAGATTATGAGTTATTCATCCATATTGGTCATTCCAATGCTAGTGATCAAGAATGTGAATCTTCCAACATCAAATGCCTTTGTGAGGAGGTCAGCAAGTTGATTGTCAGTGTGGATCTTCTCAACATGAATCAGTTTCTTCTCGTTGCAATCTCTTATGAAGTGGTAGCGTATCTCTATATGCTTCGTTTTGGAGTGTTTGACTGGATTGTTGATTATGCTTATAGTGCTTTGGTTGTCAATAAAGATTGGCGTGTTCATGAAGGAATATCCATAGTCCATCATTTGATTTTGTATCCAAAGTACTTGAGCACAACAACTAGCAGCGGCAATGTACTCAGCTTCTGTTGAAGAGGTTGACACCGTTGTTTGTTTCTTGCATTGCCATGACACCAGTCTTGAGCCAATAAATTGGCATCCTCCAGTCGTTGATTTCCTGTCTAAGTTCTCACCACCATAGTCACTGTCAGTATAAGCAATTAAATCAAAAGGAGAGTCTTTAGGATACCATAAACCTAGGTTAGGCTTGCCCTTTAGATATCGAAAGATTCTCTTGACTGCTATGAGGTGTGACATCTTCGGCCTTGTTTGGTATCTTGCACACACACAAACTCCAAACATGATGTCTGGTCTTGAAGCTGTGAGATACATGAGAGATCCTATCATTGATCTATAGTTGTGTATATCCACATCCTCCCCCTCAAGATCAGCCGTCATTTGTTTGTGAGTTTCCACCGGAGTACTTGCAACCTTGGCATCCATTAGTCCAAATTTTGTGAGGATGTCCTTGACATATTTGGTTTGACTTATAAGGAGGCCATCCGGTTTTTGTTTAACTTGTAAGCCCAAAAAGAAAGTGAGTTCACCCATAGAACTCATCTGAAATTTGGTGTGCATGAGGTCTTCAAATTCTTTGCACAATGAGTCTTTGGTGGATCCAAAGATGATGTCATCAACATAGATTTGAACAAGAAGAATGTCTGAGTGAGACTTCTTGAAGAACAATGTTTTGTCAATTGTGCCCCGTTGAAAGTTGTTCTGAAGAAGATAGTCTGAAAGTGTGTCATACCAAGCTCGTGGTGCTTGATGAAGCCCATAGAGAGCTTTGATCAATTTGTAAACCTTGTGAGGATATTGAGGGTCCTCAAATCCAGGAGGTTGTTTGACATATACTTCTTCTTCAATGACACCATATAAAAATGCACTCTTGACGTCCATTTGATAGACCTTAAAACCCATGAATGAAGCAAAAGCTAGAAATAATCGGATTGCTTCAATCCTGGCCACTGGAGCAAATACTTCTTCATAGTCGATACCTTCTTCTTGTGTGTAGCCTTGTGCAACCAGGCGTGCTTTGTTTTTAATCACAATTCCACGTTCATCTTTCTTGTTTCTGAAGATCCAGCGTGTACCAATCACCTTTTTGCCATATGGGACCTCAACTAGTACCCATACTCCTTGTATTTTGAATTGGAGAAGCTCTGCCTGACATGCCTCAATCCAATGTGGATCTAGAAGTGCCTCTTGTATTTTCTTAGGCTCCATTTGAGAAAGAAAACATGCAAATAGACATGTGTTGAGAAGAGCAGTCTGAGAAGCCTTTTTGGTCTTGGTTTGACTTCTAGTAGCTATGGAGAAGTCAAGTTCACCAATAATTTGTGAAGGTGGATGATTCTTGGTAACACGTGAAGATGGGATCTTCTCAAGACGTAGTTCAATACCCAGATTTGTATCATTCATATCTGGCATCTCATTGTTAGGAATATATGCATGGAATGGAGGAGTAGTAAATGAAGGATTAGAGGCTGAAGTAGGAATATCAGTCGGGTAAGGCTCAAAATCTTCATAGACTATTTGTTCAACTCCATTTTCATCTTCTTCAATGAGACGTGGAACACCATTAGGGCGTGTTGTATCACCCGTAGCGATTGGTGATTTTGGTGATACTGCTTCGTCCTCCTTTGTAGAGTTGTCATCATTATGAGGTGCATATTGTTCCTCTGGGGTGATGGTGTCAGGGATTGAAATTGGATCTTCCAAAGTGACTGGAAGATTGATGTATTCCATTACATCCAAACGAGCAGTACCTGTGATGGGAGCCGTAGCAACTGGCTCCGTAGTAGGTTTATCAGTAGGAATAGAGCTAGCCGCATTAACCTTATTCGTATTAACTGGTGTTGAGTGAAACTCAAAGTTTGAGTTTAACGATTTGGTCAAGGCATCCAAATCAAACACCCAGTCTGGTCCATGGCCCTTCGTGGGATATGTGTGTTCATTGAATGTCACATTCGAGCTTTCCTCAATGATTTTAGATTTATGATTGTAAACACGATATGCCTTGCTTTGGGATGAGTAACCAACGAATGTACCTTCATCCGCTTTGCTTTCAAATTTACCAAGGTAGTCTTTGGAGTTCAAGACTGTGCATGGACATCCGAATGCGCGTAGAAAGCTGATTAAGGGTTGTTTCTTGTGTAGGAGCTCATATGGAGTCTTGGTATGGGCCTTGACTAGAAGGACTCTATTCTGAACATAGCAGGCAGTGTTAACTGCTTCTGCCCAGAAAAAGATAGGTAGATTGGAGTCAGCCAACATGCTTCTTGCAGCTTCAATCAATGTCCTATTTCGTCTTTCAGCAACTCCATTCTGTTGTGGTGTCCTAGCAGCGCTGAATTGTCTTTCTATTCCTTTCTTGTCACAGAAGTCATTCATCACTTGGTTCTTGAATTCTGTACCATTGTCACATCTAATCTTCTTGATCTTCAGATTCAGTTGAAGTTCAATCTTGGTGATAAAAGTGATGAGTAGCTGACTTGTTTCATCTTTTGTACTAAGAAAGTACACCCATGTATATCTTGAGAAGTCATCAGTGATGACAAGGCAGTATGACTTCTTGGCAATGCTCTTCACATTAGTAGGACCAAAGAGATCCATATGAAGTAAATGTAGAGGCATGGTGTTAGAGTTGATCTCCTTTGTCTTGTGAGAAGACTTGTGTTGCTTGCCCTTCAAGCATGCTAAGCAGTTATCTTCAAGGTTGAATTGCTTGTTTGGGAGACCTCTAACCAAACTAGATTTAACTAGCTTATTGATGTTCTTCAGGTTCATATGGCACATCCTCCTATGCCATAGAGTGGATTCATCTAAAGTAGCTTTTGAGAGTAAGCATGCTTCAGGTGAATTTATTTGAACCTTTGACATGTCTAGACAATAGACATTGTCTCTTCTTGGTGTTCTGAGTAAGATCATGCTTTCATCTATGACATACCCAGGCTTCATTATAATACATTCTGTAGCAGTGAAGATCGGTGTGTGTTTCTCATCACAAACTTGAGAGACACTCAACAGATTATATTGAAGCTGTTGCACATAGTACACATCTTTGAAGTGTAGTGTACCATTGCTGATTGTCCCTTTCCCAGTAATCTTTCCTCCTTTTGGATTGCCTCCAAAAGCAACATATCCACCGTTGAACTTTTCAAAGTCTTGAAGGCATGACATGTTGCCCGTCATGTGCCTGGAACAGCCACTATCTACATGCCAACTGTTCTCACTTTCTTTTGTTGGCTGAACCTGCACATAAACGATAGAGATTAGTTTCTGGTGGGAACCCAAGCCAAAGTTGACTTGGGTTTGCCCATTTCATCAAAGTAACTCACCTTCCTTTGTACTAGATTTGAGAAATCAATGGGAATAGGTGGTTGAGTTACTTGGATCTTTGGTTGCCATACTTGTTTGAAAGATTTTTCTTTTTGAACAATTTTAGTGTTAACAACTTTTGATTTAACAATTGGAATAGAAACTGGTTTGACATGTCGTTGTTTCTGATTGTTAATATGAGCTTTAGTAGCAGGGTTACTTTTGGCAGTATTAACACGAGCAGGATTCATAAGGGTATTTTTCACAGTATTAATACGGGCAGTATTAACACCCTTACTTTTGGCCGTATTAACCTTAGCCGTAGAAACAAATGTTTGTCTAGCAGTATTAACTCTATTCTTCTTGTTGGAAATTATGTTTCTTTTGTTAACACATTGATTTTCTGAAGAGACTTGTTTGACAAAGTTGGTTTTATGGGCAACCCTTCCTTTGTATCCCACCCCATTATGTGGTTTTTGAATCACTTGCATATGTTGATTTTGAGGATTGTGATAGCAGATTTTTGCATAGTGATTCAGTTTACCACAAATAAAACATCCCTTTCTTAAGTTTTTAACAATTTGTCCCTTTTGAGTTTTGACTTGATTCATGTTGCGTTGGTTTCCTCTTCTACCTATGTGATTCCAAGTCTTTTCTTTTTCCTTAGGAACTTTGTTGGACTTTGGTTGAGACCTTGGTTGAGATGATGTTTTAATCTTGGTAATGGGTTTAGGACATGGCATAGACACTAGACTTTGTGTAGAAGGTAGAGTTATTCCTTCTATTGTGAGTAAGTGATTTTCCAATGGAATATCCTTGTTCTTCACAACATGGATCTTACTTTCTTCCACTAAGTCCTCAATTAGAACTTCATCATAGTTGATTGGATCAACATTGAATGATTCTTTTGGAGGTGTCTGAGAGATGGGAATCCTAGGCTCATCTAGGGATGGAGGGATATAGTTTTGGTTAAATGGAGGGGCAACTTCTTTGTATCCTAAACCAGCCTTTACCTTGCCATGAATTTGTTTTTGACATAGGTCATTGACTGATTTTGAAGCGAATTCTAATTTCCCTACATCTAACTCAACTTTATCATGTTCTTGATTTAATCGTTTGATTTCATCCCTAGCTATTTTGAGTTTAAGAAGTAAGTCCTCTTTTTGCCATTCAAGTAGATTAATCTTTTCTTGATAACTTTGTTCATTGATTTTGTGTCCCTTAATCTGATTTTCTAAGTTATCAATTACCCTATGTGCTGACTGTCTTTGTTCTTCTAGAATCTTAATTGAATCGCTCATCAGTAGGTTGTGGTTCTTATATTTAACAATTATATCTTTGCATTCAGAAGAACAAAGTTTAGAATTTACCTCGGCCATAAGAGATGGATTGTCAGAGGTTGGTGATGGTGATTCAATAGCCATTAGAGCATTCTCTTGAGGTGCTCCTTGATCATCATCATTCCAGTCATAGCCAAGTATATTGTTACCAAGTTCAGGAATACCAACATCAATATAGACTAGCTCCGTAGAAACTAAGTCATCCGTAGGAACTAATTCCTCCATACAACTAATGTCCGTATCATCCATTACTACGGCGATGCATGCATGGTGAACAGTATCGTCTACGTGAAATTTCTCTTCAGAGATTAGTGCTCTATTTTGGCTTGTTTCTTCAGCTAAGTCACTCCAATCATATCCAAAGATGTCTTGTGACATAAGTGCACTCTGATTTGTGTCTTGAGTGGGTCGTGGATTGTTGGTTCTTGACTTGTTTGGACATTCCCTAGCAAAGTGACCTAATTCGTTGCAGTCATAGCACTTCACCTTGCTTTTGTCGAAAGTGATTCGTTCGTTGTTTCGTGGATTGAATCGTCTTCCAGTCCTGTTTAGAAATCTTCTTGCTCGTAGTGCCAACAAAGCAGATTGCCACTTTAGATCAATTTCATCACAATCATCCTGATGCATCTGTTTTACGTCTTCACATGTGAGACTTGAACACTTAGATATGAATGCATCGAATGAGATTTCTTCGTTGATATCATGTTTTGGTCCTTGAGATGTCGTAGCCAGTGCAGTATTAACATTATTAGTGCTAGAGCTGCTGTTTCCAGATCTTTCTGCTTCCACTTCAGCTTCAAAGACTCTTAAGTCATTGTAAAGTTCATCTAATTCCAGTTCCTCTAAGGTGTCTCCTTGTCGGTAGGAGACAGTATATACAGTCCATTCTTTGCCTAAAGATCTTATGAACTTTCTGTTTAGATCATCTTTATCGTACTTAATGCCTGCGCTTATCATCTCTCCAACGAGCTTTTTGTACCGATCAAACGTTTGTGTTATTCTTTCGCCATTTAAGGAGTTGAAGTTCTCATATTCCTGTTTAAGAAGAGCTTTCTTGTTCTTCTTTGTGTTCTTTGTCCCGCTGAATCTTTTCTCCAAAGCTTCCCATAGCGATTTTGCATCTTGGTATTCTTCAAATTGTGATAGATAGTCGTTAGGAATAGCAATTAGCAGAATACTCAAAGCCTTGATTTCTATTTGTTTTTCTCTCCGTTCAAGATCAGTCAAAGGTGGTCTACCAGCAAGACCAGGGTTACCATCAGCTCCATGGGGGGTTGGTGTTTTGTTACCATTAATAATCACATCCCAAACTGTATAGTCAGAAAGTAGAATGTGTTGTTTGATTCGTAACTTCCATAAGTCGAATTCGTTGCTGTTTAGTATAGGAACTTTGCCGATTGTGATTTCAGTCATGATGATAATCTTGATTCTTCGTTTATGAGGATTATAAACTTGTGGATCAATGGATCTAAAGCACCTCCTGTGCTCTGATACCACTTGTCAGGATCGTATTAGTTAATATAAACCAATAGATTTGCCTTCGTTAAGATCGAGATCTATTGAAGAAGTTCAGCAGCGGATGAACACTTCAATATTACAAGTTGTCGAACAATAAGTTATGAATAAGAACAAACAAAAAGTATTGTCGAATTATAAGCCTCAATCGTATTAATTTTTAAGAATATCAATACAACGTGTTTTTATGAATACAAGGATCTATCTTTATATAGACCTTGAGGCCGACCTAGATAAACTAGGAAACATCATCTATCCTTATCTAAATATATCATTATCTAGAAATAAGGAAACTCTATCTAATTAACAAAAGGAAACATAATCTAATTATAATTCTATAACTTAGATTATACTTGCACGGCAAGTCGGTCTTCCGTGTCTTGACTTCTTCCGTATCTTGACTTTGCCCGTAGTGACTTCAATATCACCGTAGTAACTTGACTAGCCGTAGTAACTTGTTGGACAGCCATACTAACTTGTCTTCCGTAGTAACTCTTAATATCTTCCGTATTAATAGTTTAAGTTACTATTCTTGTTTGTTAAGTGAATTGTTCATGGTTAAACTATTTTAGCTAAGTTATAACCCAACACAAAGCAACTCCGACCATACGCTATTTCTAAAACGGAGAGATAAACTCATAACCTGCTTAATAATTTATGTTGATGACATGATTATTACAGGAGATGATTCGGAGGAAATGTCAGAATTGAAGACCAACCTGTTTAAAGAATTCGAAATGAAAGATTTGGACAGACTCAAGTATTTTCTTGGAATCGAAGTACTAAGGTCCAAGTCAGGGATTTTCATCTGTCAGCAAAAGTATATTCTCGATTTACTAGCAGAAACGGGAATGCTAGATTGCAAACCCACTGATACTCCTATGATTGCCAACCATAAAATTATTTATGGAAGATGAAGCTGAACAGACAGACAAAGAAAGATATCAGCGAAAGGTGGGAAAACTCATTTACTTAGCTCATACTCGGCCAGATATTGCATATGCAGTGGGAGTTATAAGTCAATTCATGCACCAACCACAAGTTCAACACATGGAAGCAGCTTTACGGATTATTAGGTACCTCAAAGGAACCACTGGACATGGAGTTTTGTTCAAATCACATGGGCACATGAAAATAGATGCTTACACTGATGCTGACTGGGCAGGCGACAAAGGTAATAGGAGGTCTACATCGGGGTATTTTTCACTAGTGGGAGGAAATCTTGTTACCTGGAGAAGTAAAAAGCAAAAGGTAGTCGCTCTCTCAAGTGCTGAAGCTGAGTTTCGAGGGATAGCACGAGGTCTAGCAGAAGTCCTATGGCTACGAAAACTATTATCAGAAATTGGATATTCCCCAATGGAAGCTAGTAAGATTATGTGTGACAACAAACCTGCTATCCAGATCTCAGGAAATCCGGTTCAACATGATCGAACAAAACATGTTGAAGTTGATAGGCATTTTATCAAAGAAAAACTTGAGGATGAGATTATCGAACTTCCTTTCGTTTATCCAAAGATCAGCTCGCAGATATTCTTACAAAGGCGGTTAACGGAAAGATTTTCGCTCATTGTCTTGGCAAGTTGAGCATTGGAAATCCCACTACTCAGCTTGAGGGGGAATGTTAAAATAAAATAATTTAAGGTTTAATTATGTAATTATGGTTTCTATGTATATCCATAATTCCCTATAAATAGTCACTGATTGTAATCTTTTTCAGTTGATCAATAATAATATTTTTCCACAAATCCGATTCAATATTTTCTACATTGTAGGCTCATTCACAAACTAGGCCTTGAGTTTGCTTTAACGAGTGCATGAGCAGAAGTAGAGACATATGTGTCCCTCGATCTAAGATATTAGAAGATTAGCTACACGCCACTTAGCTTAAAGAAAGTTCTGGCTGAGAAAACATTCTTTATGCTGATAGAACTTAACTTACTAAATTTCTTGAGTAGCGAGAATCTTTTCTTAGAGGCATGGAAAGCCTACGCCTCCTTAACTTCAATAAAATCCCATGGTTCATAGTCCATCCCATCCATGTACTTATAAAAATTTACTGTCTTGGTTCATTTGAAGTGGTAATTACTATTTTTTTTAAAGGGTGAAGACAACTTGCTTTAGAATTGAATCCTAAGGAGAGGCCGTTACAAAGAGTTCAAATTTGAAGCAATGAAATTACGTACTAAATAGAAGCTAGCTTACAAAAAAGGCCGGTTAAAGCTAGCTTCTTACCTTACTTCTATGTAATAAGTGACGATCGATTTATTCATTCATTCAAAAGTAAGTGACAATATGATGGGTTACTTAAACCAGTATTGAGCACTGATCCGAATCATTGAAAGTACCAAGCATGAAATTATATTACCGATAAGATTTGTGTATAAAACTTTATGTTAATGTCATTATAATGGGATACTATAGCCAGTATCGAGCCTGTAATCATCATAGATTCAGATTTCCAAAACTATTACATATAACAAATGAAATTAAGTCCCTATGATGTTGGTCACTTATATAGTTCTGGAACCTGCTAATACTAAAAGAAACCATATAGCAAGTCATATATGAAGTAAGGGAAGTGACCTATTGTTGACTACCTAAACATTCTTATTGCATTGCCAAATTTTTTGCTTGGTGATTTTCAAAACCAAAAAGGAAAAAGGATGCATTATATAAAACAAGTTTCCTATTATTTTAGTCTAACAGTTTTACAGAAACTGAGACAAAACTGTTACAACAACTTAATTAGATTGATAATAAGTTATACAAAGAAATATTGTTAGAAAATACAAAAATGAAATAAATTTTGCTCATAGGATGTTAAATAACTACTTAATATATTAAGGAATGGTGTTATATATAAACATCTATTGACTGTGTTCATGATAGGGCCTTGTCGTATTAGTACAATAATCCCTTCTAGAAGTGGATCAATTACGATTATGGAAAGATTATTGGGCATAATAAAGTTTATATTATTGAGCATTAGAGAACCATATCTGCATCGATCTGTCGCGATCCTTTCTTTACTTGTCCTACACTTCGAAAAAATATTGATCTTGAAACTAGTCTCTATCACTCTTACCTGCCTCGTGGTTTCTGCATTAATGTATGTGTAACATATACGAAAATAATTTTTGCAAAAGCAAAACAATATTGAGATCTCTTGTTTGAACTAAAGCTTGGCCGACTTTTAGATCAGTATGATAAAAGAGGAGATTTCGATTAAGAATTATCTATTTGAATATTACACTTTTTAATTGTCGTGCCGTTCTATGTTACCTGTTGAGGTTGAATTTCATATTAGCGTCTTGAAGGAAAAATCAGAATCGGTCTCATTGTTCATATTAGAAAAGAAAAGAACCACGAAGTTGACAGAGACCAATTAATGGATATAAAAAAGATTTCTATGAGACAAAGATCATTTTGAAGACCGTTCTTAGCAAGTATACAATATTATCTCAAGTGTCCATGGTCACAAGATTCATTCAGTCATGTTGTATACGCATGTTTTAGTCTTAGACGAAACCTTGTTGAAAACAATGTTCATTTCATCAACTAGTTTTCTATATAAACAAATATGTTGCTTGCTTGTTTGGGCAAAAAGGGTCAATGTGCCCAACTAGCGACGCGCTTTCATGCATGGAACACCTCACTGGTAATCATTTACCAACGACTTTGTCGTCCCATAACAAGGGTCAATCATGGCGAAAGTAGTTGAAAGGCACTTGACAACAAGACCCACTATTTCCCTCTTATAAGAAACTTAACGCTCGAGAACCATGAGCTGGTATAAAAACGGATTCCTTAATGACAGGCTACTTGTCAAACACTTCATGCAGAAAAACTACACAATATATTTATATATGCTAGTTGTCTTATCATATATTGATGATGATTGAGAAAGAGAAACATAATATAAGCAAAATGTTGTAGGTAAATCTAGATGCAAATATGATTTAGGTATTAATTAGAAGATATGCAGTTGAGATGATAGTCTTTGATTATTCCCTGAAAGGGGGCAAATGGTTCTAAATGGTAAGTACATGTACAACAGAAGATCACAAACTACTAATTTGAGACATGTTTATAAGCTTTTACCACTCATAGAGGTTAGCTGTTAGACGTTTATTATCAGTAAACGTGGATTGGTCAGCCTGGATTGGCGCTTTAAAATCGATACATCTTTAGAAAGAGCGAGTAAAGATGATCAACACACTTATAGTCACATATAAAAGAGTGTGGAAATAGATTTGGACCTTGTGTGACACATTCTATTTCTACATAAAAGTTTAGTAATACCTAAAGTTTATACATTTTACCCACACTAATTGAAAAATATGGATAAAAGAAGAGTTCTTACTACTCTTCAAAAATGTTTGATTAATAGACAAGTTTGTTGTAGTGATTACATTAGAGAGAGTTCATGAACTATTATTGATCTTCGGTTTTGCCGGAAAAGGGTTATTCAAGAGTACAGAAGATAAAGTGAAATTATTCCTTATGCATTTTTGACATCGAATATTAGTTGTATTTTTACGTAGAAACAAAATGCTAGTTAGAAACATTATATAACAGAAGAAAAATGAAGTATCCTTAACTTAAAAGTATAAGTTAAGAAGAACAAGAAAACTAAAACAATGATACTAGCCTCTAAACGTCCTCAAGGAGTTTGCCAAAGTGGCAAATTGAAGTTGGATAAAACTCACACCAAAGGTGAGAGGTACCAAATTCGAATCCTGTTGGGGACATTTACCGGCTCATAAAGCCTTTAGCCAAAAAAGATACTACAGAAAATGAAATATAATTAAATGTATAGACAGAAAATGAAATATAGCCAAGACAAGTTATCTAACTTACTTAGGAGGGTTATTTAATACTTCATCGGTCTAAAAAAAACATTTGCAAATAAATAACATTAATGAACTATATTTTTATTAGATTACTATTTTGTCACTTCATTAAAAGCATCGGTTATTTTAGAGTCTATAAAATTGAAAACATTTAATGGAAAAATGAAAAATTACTATATTTATAACTATGCATATTTACATACTGATTAGGTTAGTATTAAAGTAGGCACTGGCATGACGTTAGGGCAACACCTAAAAGGTACTCGTGTGACGTCAGACCCGACCTAAATCGAAAACGACTTGTTACAAACATTTAGACACGAATGGTGCTACCTAGCTAAACACATTCGGCGAGGAGACAAACTAACAAGCTGGTTAACAAGCCGACAAGCCGACGAGCTGCTTGGACACACTTGCTTGGCCGTTCGGAGATCGTTATACTTATGATGTCTAACAGTGCTGAATCTCTAAACTCGATAACTCGTCATGCACGCAAGCTTCCGATTTGTATGTTTCTAGAGTTTATGCGGGAAACTACTCAAAAACGGTACCATGAAAGTCGCAAAATTGTAGGTAATTCTTTGTCGTCTCATAATAAGTATGATTTCTTATTTTAATAACTTACTATATTTTTTTATTTAGGGGGTGTTTGTTTCGGCTTATGTAATGAGCTTATGAGCTTATGTAAATTTTGATAAGCTCATAAGCCCAATTTTTCCGGCTTATGAGTTTATCAAGTTGAGTTTATAAGCTTAAATTAACCATAAGCTCAACTTGATAAGCTCATAAGCCGAAAAAATTGGGCTTATGAGCTTATCAAATTTTACATAAGCTCATAAGCCCGTTATATAAGCTGAAACAATCACCCTTTTATTTTTAACAGAGGATTTGGATCAACCATTAACACCGTGGGCTACAGAGAAATTAAACGGTAGGATAAAAAAAGGTTTCAGATGGAAAGTCATACCATTTAATGACTACACGCTTGAGGTGATAGACAACAAGAAAAATGCAATGGTCACTAGTGATAAGAAATGCACCTGTCAAGTTTGGCAAAAGTCGGGTGTACCTTGTTCACACATTGTAGCAGCATTAAAGTTTTTGAAAATGGAACATGATGTCGCCGGTTGGGCACAACATTGGTTCAAGGCAGAAAATTATAAATGGAAATATACTGGATCCATATTCCCAGTTGGACATCCGTCTGAATGGTTGCGCCAAGATAAGATCCCAACCATCAACCCACCATCCATGGAAAGAAGACAGACGAGTCGTCCAAAAAACAAAGACCGTATACTATCGCAAGGGGAGGCAAAACCAGTGACATGTGACTGTTGTAAGCAAAAATGTCACACTAGAAAGACATGTAGTGCAAAGATTTCAGAATACCAGAGTTCAAGTCAACCTTCAACCTCCCCTTCAACAAGAGTTGCTTCCATATCTCGTGGAAAGAAAAAACAAACCCAATAGTCTCAAGCATCGGTTATTTTATATGATGATTAGTTATTTGTAATATGATGTATTTCTATGTTCCAAAATGTAGTATGTTAATGTATTAAGTGGTTCCATTAACAAATATAGTGTGAAAATACAACAAAACGTAAAAAACCGCAAAAAAAAATCAAGCAGTTCGCATATGTGAACTCCATGTAGCATATGCGAACTGTTTGACATTTTGTAAAATTCTTGACAGATTTTGACATTTTGTAAAATAAAAAAACACACACACCAACCTACACACGTGCTAGTTTGGTAATTTTCCCCTCTTAAAATACAATATTAATTGGTTTAAGGCTTTTTGAAAGGGGTTTCTATAACAATATGTTATAACAGTTATAGTTAACAATTCCGTAATTTTTCTTAGCAAACCCTTGGGGGTTTTATTTTCTAAACCCTTTTGGTAGAAATAGGAGATGGAATCCTAATTGGACGTGACATAGAACCTTAGAAAAAAGTTAATTAGTCCAAAAGATGTCGGAGTTAAGTGGACTTCTACGCATACCACATTCATTAGGTAAACATTTCAGGATGACCATGGTCACCACGATATTCCAGTTAAGTCACGTACATCTAAGTCAAAGACTCATTTGAGATAACCTAAACATGAAAAAGTTTTCTTGGCTGTTAAAACAAATATAGTACATATAATATTAACTTATTCTGCATTCATATATTTGGTGAAATCACCGTCACGGCGTCACTCGTCCCGTGCTAATTTAGGAGAGTGATATCAATTACAAAGAGAAGTCTTATTTAGAATCCCATTGTTTATAGGGGTGGTTTGAAGACATTTATTGTTATATAATCGAAAAATGGCATAACAAAAACGAGGCACGTATGAAATCCAAATATATGATCTTTTAAACCAAGATTTCAAGTTTTACAAGGATAAGTCTTTAGGTTCAATTAAAATACATTCTAGCTAGTCGAGGCACCTAAACACATCTAAAGGAAAACAATAACTTACAGACACATGCACAACGACTATGATACACACACCCCTCAATCATACAACTAATCTTCCTTCCTTTCGGTATTTTCTATGCATTACAAACATACAACAACAGCTTTAAAAGACGACATATATATCTCTCCATCCAGGCAACGTACAGAAAGTATCAGTTCTGGCGGCAAAAACACAAAGAAAATCCCAAAACTTGAATTATTTGGCTTCATTTCAATGCTATTTTCAAGTTCCGGAGCTACATGTTTAAAGAAAAGCATTGATCTTCTGTGAAACCGTGTAGTTTTTCTACTTCTCTGGATGTGCCCGTTTAGCCTTGCGTCGTGGTTGGTTAGGATTAGGAAGTGGTCTTTTGGCCTTTTTACTGCATTTGAATAATTGGAACATATGATTTACATTCTATTCCATCAATATATAGAAGGGATATGGAAAAAAAAAAAAAAAAACCCGGATAAACTTACAAAAGGATTGCTGACAGAGTTTTGAATAAGATGAAAATAGGCAGCGCCAACAATGCAGAGGCCTGCAACATAAATATAACCACTCAACGTTTACTTTTTTATTTGTTTGCGGAAACAGAAGAAACACACACACAGATATACAGAGATAGAGAGCGATACATACAGCAAACCACACCAACTCCTTAGTAGCAAGAGCTCTGCTAATTTCATGCTTTTTCAGTGTTTCTTCTACGACACCTTGAACCTTCAGTAGTATAAAACTTTGAGATAGCAATCGGGATTAAAAACAACAATATGTATCACAATATCAATTAAACAAGATGGCGAATCTTTGCATATCTAATTACGTTAATAGGTGGGGAAACTAGGGGTGGCAAAACATGAGGGTTGGGTAACGGGTCAAAACTGCTAATTTGTTGAATATAATTACTTAATGGCAAAACATGAGGGTTGGGTAACGGGTCAAAACTGCTAATTTGTTGAAATATAATTACTGAACAATATTTTTACAGAAATAATCTAACTTCCTTGTAAAGCAATTTAAACAGCTTTATGCATTCGAGTACATTTTAAATCAATTCTTACCTCGTTTGACCTGCTGGGCCCATTTGATATATTTATATGTTAATTAAATCATTTAGCTTAACCTATTTAATCAGTTAGACATATTACATAACCCAAATCAACCCATTCGTACAAAATTAAGTCGAAATTAACACCTCTAAGATAACAAAGAAAAACAGCCCAATACTACATGCAGCGCGTATTCTATACCTGATCATGGTATTTACTTGCAGATTCAAGAAACTTCCCATAAGCTATAACAGCTTCTTTCGTGTAAGGTGACACTGTTTCCCGTGCTTCATCAAGATGAGGCTTTGCTGCAGTGGCAATTTGATCAATGTATGGACTGCAGACCTTCTTGACATTCTGTCTCAGATAATTTTCAAATTAGGAAAAACTTTGATTACGGGAAAATCATGACTGATTAAAACATACCTGAAAGTGAGGGTCTACAACTTCCTTAATTTTGATCATATGTGGATTTAAAGCATCCTTGGATTGAAAGTAAACTTCTTTGGTCTTTTTGGTCAGGGATTGTAGTTGCGGTTCAACATTAGTTATTACCGACTCCCATTGTTCCTTCGCAGCTGGGACCCATTTCTGTGCATATTTAAAAAATATAAAATACGATATGAAAATGAATAAAGTTGTATACAAAAACTCATAACTATATGAACCTATAGCAGTCATATTATGTTTGAACTGTTGCACACTAATGGGAGACATGAATGAAACCAGATTATAGTTTCGTAACACTTTAAATGGCCGCAGTCCATCAAATATATTAGAGGTGGTAAAACAGGTGAGTTGGGTAATGGGTCCATGAGGATAATTTTAGGTGCGATTCTAAAAGGGTGGGTCGGTTTGAGCCACCAACTTTGTTTTTATCTTTACTTTAAACCGTTTAGAATCGATTTGACCCACCAACATTGTTTTTATCTTTACTTTAAACAAATTTATTCATGGTTAATGTGGTTATAAATAGGTTATAATGTGGTTTGACCCATTATCTTTATACAACAGAAATTAAATCCATTTCATATAAATGGGTCAAAATTGAGACCTCTAAGAAAGATAATCGAGAAACAAAAAGATGGAGCAACCATTTGCTTCATGAATCTCAATATAATATGACCGTATACACGAGCACAATATGAAGATATCTGAAAAACAGAAAGTCACTTACAGTTTTAACTGTATGCACGTGAGGTTCGGCCCATTTTTCAGCTTGTGCTTTTTTCTCTAATGACTGTCACAACAAAAGGAGAACTTACGTGCCTTCTCATAAAGACCAAAATAAAAAGTGTTTTACCCAAAATGAATATAACAACTTTTAGTAAATGGCACACGCAATAACGCCTACAAAAAGTAGGTATTACAATAATTACCTTTTGCTTAAGCGATTCAAAAGCAGGCTTTCCATGCTCTGCCCAGTGGCTCTCCACATAAGACTGCAAGATAGTAATGTCGTCAAACCTGATTCTTCTAGGCACAAATGACCTAATTAAAATAAAACTACCTGAAAACCAACCAAACGAGCTGCAAGCCAAGGTGGTAGCCATGCACCATGAACCTGAATACAGGTTAAAAAAAATGGTTTCTCAAATGCAACAGACAGCAGAGAAATTATATAAAAAGGACAAACGGTAAAGAACAACAAATATCAATGAAAGAACAGAACACTTGAAACAGATGATGACGATGTGAGATGGCAAAGTTTCAGGTTCTACCTCCGTCAGTTCTTTAATTTTCGATGTAGCTTCAAATTTAGCCTTCTTAAGCTCCTCCTGCATGTATGATTATAAAAGTAAATACATTACAAGTCCTCAGTTTTACAAGTTAACCAAAATCATTAATAAAATACCTCAGCGATTTTAAGAGCGCGCTCAGTTTTGTGAAGTTTTTTCTTTTGTTTATCAGCGACTTGTTGAAGCTGAAACAAAGACAGTAATAATTAGCAATAAAAACAGTTATGTTTTTACGATGCAATTTTCTCATATGCACAAATTAAGAATTGGTGATAATATCGTAACAGATTACATTGTTAAGCTTTGGGTTTAGATCAAGCATCTGCTTCTCCAAATCTTTAGTTCGGGTTTCCAAGGCCTCCCTTAAGTTGTTCTTCAACTCTATCTCCATTTCAAGTTTTTCCACCTGCAAAATTTAATAGTTATACAATACCAGTGAATCGATAATCTTAACATGTTCAGGTAGAATAATATTTTAAGTAAAAACCTGCTTCTCCAATTCATGAACCCGTGAATGGGCTTTTTTAACTTGTTCATTAGCATCTAATGACCGTGTAGCCTGTCAAACAGAGCAATTGGGGCATGCTTAAAATAATTAGAGAATTCATTCAACTTCTGTTATAGAATCACAGTGAAATACAACACGGTACCTCAAGTGAAGCAACCTCGCTTCGCAAGGATGTAATGCTATCTGACTTCTCTTTAATAGTTTTCTCTTTCTCTGCAATCGCCTTCTCTTTATGAGCAATAGTCTCTTCCTTGCTTTTTAACTCGTGATTCTTTCCGTCAAGAACTGATTCTATAAAACACCACAATGGTTGAAATAAATAACCATAATCAACCGATTATACTCTTCAACAAAATAAACCTTTCTTAACAAACTTCCTATTTTTAGTTATGTTTGTATTCCGGTACAAACTAACTTCTGAATTCCCCAAAATCACACACTTAAGGCTATCGTTAACAACTAACACTTTCAAAATTAATTTCACAAAACTAGTTTAAGAAAAGTATAACTTTTACAAGTTTTGATAAAATGACATTTTTACTCTTTGACTAGATACTAATATTCTTCAAGTTTTGTGATATAAATTTTAAGGGATTTACAATCAATAGCCTTTAAGGCTAGAATTAACAACTAACACTTCCAAAATAAAATTTACAAAACTAGAAAAGGAGTTCAAAGTGAGTTTTTTTCAAAACAAATAGAAAACGCATTCAAACTGAGTTTTTTTTTAAAAGTAGAAAACAAATTCAAATTAGTTTTTTCATAAAACTTTCCAATGAAATTAAAAACTCCACTGTTCACGTCTAAAACTATACTTAGGAAAACTTTATTCTACTGTTTTCAACCTTTCCTTTTTAGAAAATGAAAAGACTTTTCCTTATCTAAACGCGTTTTCACAATTTAAATTTGTTTAAGGAATAAAAAATTTCCTACAACTATGATAACCACAAAAACGCACGAACATTGCATAAAAATTTGTACCCAGTGAAAGTAGGAGATGCCAACCCCAAATGCAGGGGGTTAGTTTTTAGTTAAGGAACAAGGAAATTATGTGTGTCTAAATGTTCTAACAGCAACCCATAGCCCCATAGGGCTGACGTTATCAAAACTCTTAAAAAAAATTCCAATTATTTGAATTAGAGAGAAAAAACCGGAAATGTGTCTTAAAATTACCCATTTCTAAAAAACAAATCTCTTATACTTACTTCTTAAAAAAACCCAAATTTAAAGAGTTTTTGTTTGCATTAAATGATCAGTATATTAACTAATTTCCTTAATTTTTACGAGTGATTATAAATTAAGGTACAAGTAATAATGCATGTCCCCACATTCATTCAAATTTTATTTAGGTGTAAAACGAAACAACTCATAGGGCTGTTTTTATAACTCAAATTCGGGTTTATGAAACATAAGCCGAAATGGCAATAAACCATAAGCCGCTTATATAAGCTCAAACAAACACCCCCTTATATGTCATGACATGCATTAAAATCTTGTAATTCCTTAGATTTCGGAAGCTATACCCCAAATACAGGGGTGGTTATTGATATGTACAACTAGGTAATGCACGATTTTCCGAAAACGCAAAACATAATCAATTATACTACATATTTATATGAAACAGAAACAATAACAATAACAAACTATAGTCAATTCTAAGTATGGAGCTAGGGTTAACAAATTAAAGTAAAACAAGTTAAAATAAAAGTAAGTAAACAAACCAAGTGAGTGGATCTTAGAAGTAAGTATATCGAATTCGATACGATTCGCCTCGGAGTTATCGCCAGCTAAAACTTGTTGTTGTTCTTCAACTGCAGTTTCTGCTTGAGTTAAAGTGGAAATAAGGGAAAGAAAGATGGAAACGAGAAAGAAGATATGGAGCTTTGAGACTGCCATGGAGAAATGGTGTGAAATGAAGATGATTTTGGGGTTTTTTTGAGGTGAAAAAATGGTGTGGAAGTAGTTGGGAAGAAAAAGTAGGAATGTGTTGAATGTATCTTAAACTCTGTCTTTTAATGTTAACGTGGTTATTGTCGACAATAACATATTCATGGAAATAGCTTCTTTTTTCTTTTATTTTTGTTCCGTCATTTTATGTTGTTTGTCCCAAAGGATACTTAAAACTTATAATTATTGTCCCGATTGGGTCACTGAAAAAACGCAACCGATTGCACGTGGCATTATGCTTAAGGAAATAAGATGATATGTGATGCATAAGTTGAGATAACGAACCCAACAACAAGTTGTTTTGAAGATTTTTCTAAATCGTTCAAAAATGAATAAACTCATTCTTGTGAAGGCACACCAAAGGTAACGACATCACATATGTTTCAAGTTTAATAGTAATAATGTCACATGCGATCGGTTTCGGTGATAATGGACGATGTGTTTTCTCAATGACCAAATCTGGACAATAATTAAAAAATTTAATGACCCACTAGGGACAAACATAATACAATAACCCATAAGGGACAAAAATAAAAGTAAGTGTATATTTTAGACAATTAACCGTTGATTGAATTAAGTAGTTTAACTGAATGAGAAATGGAATTTGATTGATTATTGAGCAAGGAATCAAGGTTTACAAGCTTTGACAATGGCGGAATGGTCAAATGCAGTTACAGAGAAAAGATAGGGAAATAGAAGTTGTTACAAATCTGTCACACCCCGCTCAAAGCGGAAACACGAGGTGTACAGTTCAATGGCATCAGGAGTCAAGGTTACAACATTTACTATAACAAAACAACATCATAATCATAAATATAAATCAAGGTTTACAATGATTGGCATACTACAAAAGTGTATCACAATACAAATCCGAATAAAATACAAAACATGGATCTCCTAGGAACTAATAAAATCGTCATAGCTCCACGAAACAGATAAAAGATCCATAAAGTCCACAAAAGCCACACAAGCATGCCATCATTAAAAGTGCAACCTCAAACTCCTGAAAAAACGTTAAAACGACATCAACAACATGTTGGTGAATTATTCGCATTTAAGTTTGAAAGTGAAGTTTGACCCAGTTTAAATAAGTATGACAATAATAATAACAAGTTCCAATTATATCTTGTTTTACAACACTAGTGCGACGTATACTGCCTAGATAAGCATAAACCTGATCCTAACCACAATAAATAACCTCAATCCTAAGGCGATCAACCAAAGGAAACAAATAATCACAAACGGTCATAACATCCACTCATAGGGACATCCTATCGAGTAATGATGGTTCGGTCAAACCCATATAGATCTATATATATGCAAATTGTGGCTCAAAGAGTTAACATGTATAAACAAGGGGGCATGACAGGGCCGATTGATCATACAATCTAAGGTAATTCTGATCCACTAGGTAAAACAAGATTTAAGTAATGACAAGTTTCAAATAACGCTTTCCATCCCAAAGTTAAGTAGTAAAAGGGGGCTCGAAATAACTTACAAGTCAAACAAAAGCAGTATTGGGACGACCATACGGAGAGATCGCTCCAACGCCTAAGTGCCCTAGAAATACGACATAACAAAAGTCTAAGTATCTCTATAAGTCTAGTACGGTTTAGCTTTTATTAATTGACGTTATATTATATAGTATATTAAAAGTGTTCCAACGGATAATATTTCGAATCGAAAGTGACGAGTAAAAGATGATGACATCTCGAGTCAACAATGACTATTTGAAAACATCGATAATATGGAGTCAATAATGACTATATAATGGAATGATATTTCGAGCCGAAAATGACTAACAGAAATATCGATTGAAGATTGAATATTGGTGCCAAAGTTTATTCGAAGTCAAACAAGGTCAACGTCAAAGGATAGTTGACCTGCTCAAAGTCAACGATTACGAAAAGGAGTCAAAGTCAACTAAAAATCAACATTCGACATAGAAGAGTTTAAATATTTTTAGTGAAAGATAGTTTAAAAATTTTAAAAGAATTTAACGAAAAAACAATATGTATTATCGTTTGAGATTACGATCGTATTTTTTAGAAAAATATATTTATCAAAAATATATATCTTTAGTGAATATCATAACAATAAATATTATGTTTATGATTGCGATTACGTCTTTTGAGTCCAAAGACATCTATTTGTTAATAGTTACTGCTTTTACGTATAATACATACTTATACATGTTTTTAGTTATCCAAAATATATAGGGTTTCGTTCTGGAGCTCAATGTGGCGCACCAATACATTACTGCGACGCAGTCCAAGTATTTCCAACAACTGGGAAATGTACTGAAGTCATAGGTGTGGCGCAGTGAATCACCGTTGCGGCGCACTAAGCTCGTTCCGCAACCCGCTGCAGCACAGTTAACGTTTACTACGGCGCATTGGAGCCAAAAACAGTTTCTTAATTTAAACATTTTACGCAATTTATGTTATATGATAAGTTTCAATAATGATATGTATTCTGTCCAAAATGCCATATTATATATGATACATATATTTATGTCCAAAAGTCCGAAATTGTCCAAAATGCTCAATACGTTATAATTTTACTATTATTACAACTTTTACATAAAGTTTACTATTTTACAACATATTCTCATATTTTCACCACTTTATATTATTATTACCAAAATTTTTATAATAAGAAGATATTAGACATATTATGTTAAATAATTAGGTTTTCTTCCATATTAATCCGTTTACATATTATTTAACAAATTTTAAGGCTAATTAAGAAAAGTAAAGAGGAAATTAGTAGAAATTTAGGTAGTACCGAAGACCTCCGCAAAATCTACAAACACCAAGACGAAAAACACGATAATGAATCCGGAAAAGTGAGCTCCTATGGTGGTGGTGGTGAGAAAACCGGCTCCAACACACAAATAAAATCCACCATCAGATTAGAGCTTATAAATAGAAAGAAAATAGAGAATTGATGGAGGATTTTACTTACCAAAACTCAAGATGTAGAATCTTCGAGGTGGTAGTCGAAAATCAATTGGTATGGAAGATTAAAATGGTAGAAAGACCTTGTATTCCACATGAATAAAATGTGTGTTAGAAATCTCTAACATAAAAGGAAGAAAAGAGAAAGAAAATGGAGTTTTCAAAAAGAATTACTTACCAAAAGTTGGAGGAAATCAAAGGGATGATGGTAGAAGATGATTGAAAACTATTTCTAGCTTGAAAACTCTCTTGAATGATAAGTATTTGTGCTCATATATCTTAGAATTTTAGAGAGAATATGAGAGGATTTGAGAGTGGTGGTGAGTGATGAAAATGAAAGAGAAAAGGTGAAAAAAGATGTAAAATCAAAATGTGGGATGAGAGATAAAGTAAACATGGTCTTAGATCTAAATCTAGATCAAACCCACCCAAAATGGGCAATTTCCAGGGAAAATCACATGATGGAAAAAGTTGTGATGGTCCAAACATCGAAAAAGACGTTTTTGGCATGGTCTGCCAGGAGCCCGACTGGAGCCCGACTGTGTCGCAGTCAGTAGGGACTGCGGCGCAGTTCTCCTCTGACCATCTCTTTCCGTTATCATTCCGTTAAAGGACTGAATTTGTAACAACTTTACCGTTAGTTCCCGTTAAAGGACTAACTTTGTAATAATTTTTAACCACTAATTAAAGGCATAAACACACTAACTTATGTACGAGAAGACTAACAAATCGGCACTTAGGTAAACTAAAACGCTTCCATCACAGTGGACGAAGCAACAAATAACATAAAACCCGACAAATCACAATAAACTTGAATAATTACAAGTAAAAATCAATTGGTCAAACCAAAGCGAATAATAAAATAAAGATAAACGATAACGATTGGTACCTCGAAAGTACGGGATATCACAAAATCTTTAACTGACTATTCCTTATTCTAACAGCTATTTAATAATATAAAGGTCACAGGTAAGTCTTGTGCATTGTTGACGTGTATCCCGTGTGCTAGTTGTGCGTGATTAATTTGGATCGTATCAATCCATCTCCCTTACATTTTTGTCCCCAAGAATGGCTTCATTGTCTGGAAATTGTTTAAGCAAGTCTTCAAAGATTTTCCAAGTAGATTCTTCCTTTAAACCATCAGTCCACTTTACCAATTATCATACGCTACTCACAAACTTGCTCCATGATCGTCACAAGTATACCCATTCAACGTTTACTTCTATTTGCTACCCCCGTGCCAAATGCTCTATAAACAACTCATCTTCGTGTATGTTTATGTGCCCTGTTTAAAATACTTTCGGTTTCTTTCCACTCTACACTCATCTTAATGTATGTTTATGTGATCCCAATCATCATACACTACTCACAAACTTGCTCCGTGATCGTCACAAGTATACCCATTCAACGTTTACTTCTATTTGTTGTTAGGGAAGACAGAAAATGCACACTTGCACACACACGCACACACACAAAACAGACATACATACAGAAAACCCCACCAACTTTATGGTAGCAAGAGCTCTAAATGATCGATTTTATATGGAGATAAACTTAAAACAAGCGTCACATCCAGCACTGTAATATGAAATACATGATGATAAACTTGCTACACACATCACATTCATAACTGACTAATCTTTGCATATCCAGTTTATAAGGGGGCAAAACGGGAGGGGGTCAACGGGTCAAAACTTTCCCAATTTTATATATTTGATTACAGAGCTATATTTTTACAAAATACTCTAAACTCTCTTCAATAAAGCAGTTTAGACGGTTTTATGCATTTGAATACATTTCAAGTGACTGTTTCCGGTGCTTTATCAGGATGAGCTTTGTCGCAGTGGCAAATTGGTGCTTTATCAGGATGAGGCTTTGTCGCAGTGGCAACTTGATCGATGTATGGGCTGCAGACCTTCTTGACATTCTGTCTCAAGTAGTTTTCTAGTTAGAAGACATCCCGATTAAGAAAAGGAAAAATAAACAAGGTTGATTAAAACATACCTGAAAGTGAGGGTGTACAACTTCCTTAATTTTGATCATATGTGGAGTTAAAGTGTCCTTTGATTGAATATAAACCTCTTTGGCCTTTTCCGTCAGTGATTGCAGTTGCGGTTCAACATTAGTTATTACTGACTCCCACTGTTCCTTTGCAGCCGGAACCCATTTCTATGTATATTTACAAGTCCAAAATTCAATATCATAAGAAAAGTCAAAAACTATATAAATGTAATAAAACAATAAATAAGGAATAAAGTAGCACCAGAAAAGTAGAAACTATAATTTTTAACAGAGTTATACTTAATAATGTGATTTGATCCGCCAACACAATGTCATTCAAAAAGGTTATAATGCTGTCAACGCATTTGAATACACTCGATATTTGTCCCATTTTCTTTGTAGGTACGTAGTTTTTTTTTTTTTTTTTTTAATGTTTCTGCCTGTTATTAATAAAGAACAGCCCAAATTAATCCATTCACGTAAAAATGGGTCAAAAACTCAAAATTGACATCTCTAGAAAAGATATCAGACAAACTCAATATGATATGATCATATATAGGAGCATACTTTTAAGGTAACCCGTAATCGAGAATTAGAAAACCACTTACAGTTTTGACTGTCTGCATATGAGGCTCAACCCATTTTTCGGCTTGTGTTTTTTTCCTTAACGTCTGTCACAAAAAAATGAGAACTTTCATGCGTTCTCATAAAGACAAAAAAAATAACGTAGAGTCTAACCAAAATGAGTAACAACTTTTAATAAATGGCACACATGATCACAACAACAACAAAAGTAGGATAGATGAATATAACCTTTTGCTTAAGTGACTGAAAAGCAGGCTTTGCGTGCTCTCCCCAGTTGCTCTCCGCGTAAGACTGCAAATACAGTAACGTAGTCAAACCCGATTCTTTAAAGCACAAGTGGAAACCTCTAGAATAAACTATCTGAAAACCAACCGAAAAAGATGCAAGCCAAGGTGGTAGCCATGTACTATGAACCTGAATACAAAAAAACAGAGTAAGGTTTAAATGGCAGTCTTCTGTTATAACAAATCACGAGCCTGCGAATGAGACTTTTCAACCTGTTCGTTAGCATCTGATGATCCTTTAACCTGTCAAACAGAACAGCAGGGGCTTGCTTTACATACGCATAGAATATACTTATTTCTATAGTATAGACATATAGTTGTTGATCTTACCTCATTTCGCAACGATGTAATGCTATCTGACTTAACTTTATGAGCAATAGTCTCGTCTTTGCTTTTTAAATCTTTATTCATTTTGTCAATAACGGATTCTATAAAACCACATTATGAAATAAAAGTTACCTTCGCGAAAATGACAATTTTACCGTTTGACTAGTTAGTATGTTTTCTTTGAGTTTTGTGATATAAATTTTAAAAGATTTGGTTAAACAAGTGATACGTTTTAATATATCAAGACATGCATAAATAATTATATTGTAAATCCAAAAACTTTGTTCGGACATTCTTGGGTCTAAACATAAAAAACATAGCCTTAAGCCCTTAAGTATTAAATATAGCTCGAAAAATCCAAATTTAATAGCTATATACATGGGGTTTTTGACTAAGCTTATTAAATGGTCTTAAGCGGAATGTGTGTTTCGGTTTATTTATCGGGCTTATGAACTTATGTACATTTTGAAAAGTTCACTCTTTTTTTTTCTTACGAGCTTATCATGTTGAGATTATTATTTATCTAAGATCATAAGCTCAATCAACTTGGTAAGCTTATAAGCAAGAAAAAAAATGAGCTTATTAGTTTTTCAAAATTTACATAAATAAGTCCGTTGAATAAGCAGAAAGAAACACACTTAGCTTATTTGTAATATTTTAATGACAAAAAGTTAGATAGCCATATAAAAGGGCTTATGAAACCCCACCTAAATAAGCTTGGAATTAAAGTACACAAATACTTGTAGAGTTAACTAAAAGAAGAACAAACCAAGTGAGTGGATTTTGGCGGTAAGTTTATCCAATTCGATACGAAACGCGTCGGGTCCAACAACAACAACTTGTTCATCTTCTTCGAAAACTGTTTGAGTTAGAGTAAATATTAGGGCAACAAAGATGGAAACAAGAAAGAAGATATGGAGCTTAGAGACCGCCATTGATAACTCTAAAACTGGTACGAAATTAAATGAGAAAAACAAGATTTGGGGTTATAGGTGAAACGAAGGGACGTTTGTTCTAGCTTTTACCAATAGATTATGAGTTTATTATTAAAAGAGTAAATTACAGGTCCATATGTTTGTACCCAAATCACTAGTTTGAGGCTTTTTTTTGAATAATTACACCACACGTCCCCATTGTTGTAATTCTGTTACGTCAGTAGTCCATTTTTGACAATTTCCAACTGAAAAGACCGAAATACCCTTTTTTAAAAATTTTAATCTATTTTTTAATTTTTTTAACATTTAATATAATAAAAAAATTTAATCTCTCGTTCTCTCATCTCTCTTCCCCCTCTCTCTCTCTCTCTTATACACATCTACCTCCATCTCCAGCTGCTTCATTCAAGAGCTTCACTGCCACTAATTGCCCATCTGGCAATACTCCTTTGTAAACACTTCCATAACCTCCTTGTCCCATTTTTTCTGTGAACGAGTTTGTCATTTTCTTAATTTCTGAATACCTGAATCTCCTTGGTGCCAAACTTCCGTAGTTATTTATGAACTTTTCAATTTGATGATGTCCTGCTTTTTGAGTTTTCTTTAATCTCAATTTTATCAAAAACAATAGGAGCATAATTCCTACAATGCTACATGAAAATCCTGCACAAAATGTTTAAGGGATAGGATGGTTAGTTCCATTAAGAAAAAGGGCATGCTTCCTTTGTTGGATCATTAAGAAGGTACGTTCTTTGATACAAAAAATCTTCACAAACCACCGTCATGATTGATTCGATTTTTTTAGGTTTTTTTTTTCTAAAACCTAAAATTATCAAAATATTATTCGATTCAAAGAATTTTTGATGAAATTTGATGAGATTAATAACACGAATTGATGATTAATTTCATGATTTTTATGAAATTATTTGATTGAAATGGGGAAGAAAAGATGGTGGTAGAGGTGTTTAAAGGGGGTGGGGGGAAGAGAGAAGAGAGAAGAGAGATTAATTTTTTTTTTATTATATTAAATGTTAAAAGAAATTAAAAAATAGATTAAAATTTTTAAAAAAGGGTATTTCGGTCTTTTCAGTTGGAAATTGTCAAAAATGGACTATCGACGTAACAAAATTACAACAATGGGGACGTGTGGTGTAATTATTTCAAAAAAAGCCTCAAACTAGTGATTTGGGTACAAACATAGGGACCAACGGTGTAATTTACTCTTATTAAAATCTCTCTTCCGTTGGTGCTGTGTTTGTACCTAAATCACTAGTTTGAGGCTTTTTTTAAAATAATTACACCACTAGTCCCTATTGTTGTAATTCTCTTACGCCGGTGATCCAATTTTCTAACGTCCGTCAATATTTAACGATTTGAAATTCACGTGCCCCTCATGTGAGGGCATTTTCGTCTTTCACTAATTAGTTAATATTTTAATATATTTATTATTATACTATCTTCCTTTTAAAGAAATTATGTGGCCCACCTTTATCATATTAATTTAACAATTCTTTTTTTCTCTTTCTTCTCTTTTTCACATCTCCATCTCCATCTTCTATCTTCTTCTTTATTTATCACCATCACCATCACCAAGATCCACAAAACCCACTACCACCACCATTAATTTCTTTCTAACACCCACAACCCACAACCCAAAACCTATAAATATTATTAATCTTCTAAAATAAATAATAAACTTTCTTTCTAAATTCAAAACCTACCACCATTACACCACCTCTTCCACCATAATCTTCTAAACCCATCGAACCATTCTACCACCGCCACCCATCTATTGCCACCACCGTTACCCCTTTAATGCCACCACCACGGCCCCTTTTCCACCACCACTTTGACGCCACTGCTACCACCATAACCCCGATCTCGATTTAGTTGTTAAGGGTTTCGATTTTATGTTTTGTGTTTTTATTTTGAAAAATATTTTGATATTTGGATAGATCTAGGTTTTATATATTTATCTTATTCATTATGTAAAAATGAAAAGAGGGTAGTGGCCGTGTAACACTAGGATTTTAAACACACAATTTTTTTTATTTTTTTTTTTTTTATATAAACATTCCACAACATTTACATAACTTAACCAAAATGGAAGTTATCATTTTACTTCTACTAAAATAACATTTATGATGTTTAGAGCGGAAGCTCGTTACAAAAGGTTTAACTTCATATTTAGGTCCCCATCCATTCTTCCTATGCTTGCCTTGCAAAATTCGAGATCCTTTTTACCTACAAACATAACAATCAATAATATACATTAGCATTAAGCTAGTGAGTATACTTAATAACATAGTGATACATCTCCAAGACTATTCAAAGTCTTACTACATACCCTCGCGGTATAGAATTATAGCTAACTCTACTCTTTCCCGACTAATGAAAGTCAATTCTACTTCTCATCGACATATAAATGTTTTCTCTATTCTCCTCTAACATAACAATATGTTAGGATATCATTCCCATACTTAAATTACCTTAAAATACACTAAAAACTGATCTAGACACTAGTTGCTCCGCAACTAAAACAATTGCTCCGCAACTCAACACTTTAGAAATCACCCTTGGCTACTGAGGACGAGTTGCGGCTCAAGACAAGCCTCTTGCGGCGCAACTAGCCCAGTAGCAGGGGTGATTTCCGGTTTCAATTATTTCTTGCACTTACATGTTAGTTTGTACCACTTATAGTCCTTATTTCCGCTAACAACTAATACTATAACTTGGAATAACATACTTATCAATCTTTAATACATTAATACAAAACTTTAAATACATAACCATATAGAAATAAGTCTCGTATACTCACCTTGACGTCGAATTACTTTCACTACTCTTTCGTTGCTTTCCCTTTGCCTTTGTCTTTTAAATCTGAGTTACAAGGTCAAAAATACTAAAACTTTCAATACTCATAACAACATAACTAACAACTTTATTACACATTCTCTTCTAAAAAACTTAACATTACTTGTTTAATCATTTTCTACCCATCATGCCACTTTTTGAGGTCTTTGACCCGTTAACTTTTACATATACATGGAAGCATTTCAAATTATCATCTATTTCATACACATATCAACAATACATATATAAAATGGTCATTTCTTTCTCTTTAACAAATTTTCTACCCATTGCCACTCCTTGGGTCATTTGACCCATTTGGCAACATCAAAAGAAGAAATCATAATACTATATTCTTTCTTATTCAAAGCTTGAACATACAATTTCTCACATCAAATTAACATATAATCAAAGCTCAAATTAACAATTTTCTTCAATTATTATGAAAATTCCCAAATTATCAAAATACCTAATTTTATCAAGTTAGCAAATTCTTCTTCTAATTAAACATCTAATTAAGACTATATCTCATATAATAACTCAAATTCATCAAGAATATCAAATACATAAATAAATTTACCTTCTCCTCTCCAAATGCCAATTAAGCTTAATTTCTTTATCTCTTAGCCTTGGTTCTTTAGAATCTTCACTAATTTGAGGGATTTTACTTGCTCTTTTCTTAATTTTAAGAACACACACACTCAAACACATACAACATTTCGAGAATTTGACACCTAACCCTCTTACTCATACTAAATTTCGAATTTACACCTTTAGCTCCTCAACTTCTCAAATCTTTCAAATTTACAAAATTACTAGCATTATTAACTAATTAAGTCCTTTCTAACTAAAATTAACTATATTTCTTACAATTCTAGTCCTTCACTCATAAAACTTCTCAAATAACATAAATATAAAACATTTATATTTTAAATAAATAAATACTTACGAAATATTTTAATTTCCGAGAACCGGGATGTTACAAATCTTCCCTCCTTCTAAAGATTTCGTCCCCGAAATCTATTCTTCAAACAATTTAGGATAAAATTTCTTCATTTCATTCTCCGGCTCCCAAGTAAATTCCGACCCCTTTCTATGCTTCCATTGAACCTTAACCATACTAATTTGTTTATTTCTAAGTTGTTTTATTTTCCGATCAAGAATGGCTACCGGTTCTTCTACATAATTCAACTTCTCATCGATTTCTATATCATCTAGTGGAATAAATGTTGTTTCATCCGCAAGACACTTTCTTAAATTTGACACATGAAATGTAGGATGTATCTTACTTAGAATTTCGGGTAATTCTAACCGGTAAGCAACTTTTCCAATTCTCTCTAAAATTTTAAATGGCCAAATAAATCTCGGACTTAACTTTCCTCTCTTTCTAAATCGGATCACTCCTTTCCATGGGGAAACTTTTAACATTACAAATTCACCAACTTCAAATTCTATCGGTCTTCTCCTTTTATCGGCATAACTCTTTTGTCGATCTTGAGCCATCTTAAGTCTTTCTCTAATTTGATCTATCTTCTCCGTTGTAATTTGTACAATTTCTTTTTCTCCCAATTCTCGTTGCCCAATTTCACCCCAACATATTGGCGTTCTACATTTTCTTCCATACAACATTGTGTAAGGTGCACAATCTATACTCGCTTGATAGCTATTGTTGTAAGAAAATTCTACTAACGGTAAATGGTCATCCCAATTACCTCCAAAATCTATTACACATGCACGAAGTAGATCAACCAATGTTTGAATTGTTCTTTCACTTTGCCCATCGGTTTGAGGATGATAAGCCGTGCTAATATTGAGTTTCACCCCTAATTCTTCTTGAAAACCTCTCCAAAAGTGAGAAGTAAAACGTGTATCTCTATCCGACACTATTGAAATCGGAAATCCGTGTCTTACTACAATTTCTTTCAAAAACATTTCCGCCATTTTCTCCGATGAAATAGCTTCCTTAATTGGTAAGAAATGAGCACTTTTAGTTAATCTATCCACAATCACCCAAATAGCATCATTCTTTCTTTTAGACTTTGGTAATTTCGTCACCAAATCCATAGTAATATTCTCCCATTTCCACACCGGTATTTCTAATGGTTGCATTTTTCCATAGGGCTTTTGGTGTTCCGCTTTAACTTGTAAACATGTCAAACATTTTTCTACATATTTCACTATATCTCTTTTCATACCCGGCCACCAATAGTCTTCCTTAAGATCTCTATACATTTTCGTACTACCGGGATGAATAGAATATTTTGACGTATGAGCTCCGTCTAGCAAAACTTTCTTACAATCCGATGTATTAGGAATCCAAATTCTTCCAAATCTAGTCTTTAAACCTCGGCTATCTTCCATTAAGTTTTGCACTTGACCCACAATTCTTTCTCTTTTCCAATTCTCCTCTTTAATTGCTTCCAATTGAGCTTCTTTAACCGAATCAAAGAAATTAGCATTAATAATCAAAGCTAAGGAGTACAGTTTCATTTCCGGTTGTGAACTCTTTCTACTTAATGCATCCGCAACAACATTTGCTTTTCCGGGGTGGTATCGTATATCACAATCATAATCTTTCACCAAATCTAGCCATCTACGTTGTCTCATACTAAAATCATTTTGAGTAAAGAAATATTGCAAACTTTTATGATCCGTATAAATTGTACATCTTTCTCCATAGAGGTAATGCCTCCATATCTTTAATGCAAACACAACGGCCGCCAACTCCAAATCTCGTACCGGGTATTTCTTTTCATTTTCTTGCAATTGTCTCGAAGCATAAGCAATAACCCTTCCATGTTGCATCAAAACACATCCTAAACCGGTATATGAAGCATCACTATAAACTACCAAATCTTTCGTTCCATCCGGCAAAACTAACACCGGTGCTTCACTTAGTTTCTTCTTTAGAATCTGGAAGGCTTCTTCTTGTTTTTCTTTCCATTCAAACTTCTTATTCTTTCTAGTTAACTCGGTTAAGCTTGAAGCTATTTTAGAAAAATCTTGAATAAATCTTCGATAGTACCCCGCAAGACCAAGAAAACTACGGATTTCCTTCACACTTTTCGGAGAATTCCAATTAACAATTGCTTCAATTTTCGTCGGATCTACTTTTATACCTTCTGCATTTACTACATGACCCAAAAATTGAACTTCTTCTAACCAAAATTCACATTTAGAAAATTTTGCATATAATCTTTCTCGTCTAAGAATCTCCAACAATTGTCGTAGATGATCCGCATGTTCTTCTTTACTCTTCGAATATATCAAAATATCATCAATAAAGACTATAACCGATTTATCTAACATCGTTCTACAAACTCTATTCATCAAATCCATAAAAGCTGCGGGGGCATTTGTTAAACCAAAAGGCATAACCAAAAATTCATAATGACCATACCTCGTGCGAAAAGCTGTTTTCGGTACATCTTCTTCCTTTACTTTCAACTGATGGTAACCCGACCTTAAATCTATCTTTGAAAAGAATTTCGCCCCTTGCAACTGATCAAACAAATCATCTATCCTCGGTAACGGGTATTTATTCTTGACTGTTAACTTATTAAGTTCTCGATAGTCTATACACATACGCATACTACCATCTTTCTTTTTCACAAATAAAATCGGTGCACCCCACGGAGAAGAACTGGGACGGATAAAACCCTTGTCTAACAACTCTTGTAACTGACTCATTAATTCTTTCATTTCAGCCGGAGCTAATCTATATGGAGCTTTTGCTACAGGTGCAGCACCGGGAATCAATTCTATTCTAAACTCTACTTCTCTTTCTGGTGGCAAACCTGGAAGATCTTCAGGAAATACATCTACATATTCATTTACTACATCTACTTCTTTTAATTCTTTCTTATCTTTCTTTTTATCTATCACATACGCAAGGTATGCTTGACAACCTCGGGACATATATCTTCTTGCTTTCATTAAGGAACAAACCGAAATTTCACCAATCTTTTTCTCCCCGTAAATAACAACTTCTTTTCCTTCTAAATCAGTAACTTTAATAATTTTAATCTTACATAAGATGATAGCATTATTCTTTTCTAACCAATCCATACCAACTATAACATCAAATTCTCCCATGACCATTGGAATCAAGTCTATCGTAAATTTTGTTGATTCTATCTCTAATTGATTTTCGTGATAAACTTCTGACACAAGAACAATTCGATTATCCGCCACTTCTACTTCTAAGGGGTATTCTAGCTTACTAAGGGGCTTAGAAAACTTCTTACAAAATTTACTTGACACAAAAGATCTATTTGCTCCCGAGTCAAACAACACATAGGCAGGTTGAGAATTTACAATAAAAAATACCTGAAACAACATCAGTCGATTCTTTTGCTTCTACGGTTGTGAGTTGAAAGGCACGACCACGGCCTTTATTATCTTCAGCTTTCTTTCCACTACCTCCTCCTTCAAGAAGCAAAGGAGCTTTCGGTCCCACCAATAACTTCTGATTCTGAGGCAACTTTGGACATTCATTCTTTAGATGCCCCGGGTCCTTACAGTAGTAGCAAATTCTCATTGGATTGGGACATTCACTACTAATATGGCCCGGCTTCCCACACGTGTAACAACCCATCTGACCAAACTTGCATTCTCCAGGATGATTCTTACCACACTTTCTACAACTATATTCTCTTCTTGATGACTCTTTCCTTTCAAATCTTCTCCCCGAACTTCTTCCCTTCTGTTCAAATCTTTGCCTTTTATACGGTTCTTGTACATATTCAACCTTGCGTTTCTTCTTCTCTTCTTCAGTTCTATTCGAAAGTTCTAACTCTCTCCTTCTAGCCGCTTCAACCATATCCTCAAAAGTCCGAGGATTATAAGTGGAAACATGTTCTCTGGTGTCGGGACTCAAACAACACATATAACGATCCATCTTCATCCGTTCACTTACAACATATTCTGGACAAAACCCCGCTCTATCAAGAAATTCATTAGTGATCTCATTCACGGTTTTACTTCCTTGTTGTAGTGATAAAAATTCCCGAGTAATTTTGTTCACTGCCGAAGGTGGACAGTAGTACTCCATGAATCTCTTCTTAAAGTCTCCCCACTTCATCCTCACAATCCCTTGAGCCGGAAATAACCTCACTATAGACTCCCACCAACTTTTAGCTTGATTTCGGAGTAGATTTGATGCATAAATTACCTTATCTCTATCCGCACACTTGCAAGTCAAGAATGCACCTTCTACCTCCATAACCCACCGCATGCTAACGATAGGATCAATCTCTCCAAGAAAAATAGGTGGATTACAACTTGCAAAATCTTTATACGTACACCCCTTCTTATAACTTACTGTGGGTTCTTCTTGATGATCAGAATGATCATCCTCACTTCCTGAATCTTCTTTCTCTTTCTGCTTCAATTCTTTCTCCGCGAGCACGCGGTCTATCTTCTCATCAATAATCTCCACCACATCATCTCTAACCCGTTTAATAATAAACGGTATTGCTTTCTCAAAGGCTTGGCTAATCTCCTTAGCCACAATCGTTTGCATATCTACTTCCTTGTGACCATCATCATGACACCTTCTTCTTCCATTTCTACAAACTGAAATTAAATTCAGTTAATAATGACATATAAAACTATAATCTATACACAATTATAGTTTATACGTCATATATATACTTTCTAACTTTCTTTGTCCCTTGTCCTTAACATACTTCAATTATATTGGATACACATAATATGTCCAAAATTAGCGTTGGCCAGACGTTAATTTTAAACATATTAACTCTTGTACATCCAATACCATCAATGCATAATTAAGGCTAAGGCATTCTATTCTTTCTCAACGATTAATCTTTCTTACTCTTATCTCTTCCGCAAGGCAAGCTTCTCCCCCCTTACAAAGCCTCAGCTTGGGTTTAAGTATCAACCGAGATACCCAACTCACACAAGCCAAGACTCTGATACCAACTTGTAACACTAGGATTTTAAACACACAATTTTTTTTTATATAAACATTCTACAACATTTACATAACTTAACCAAAATGGAAGTTATCATTTTACTTCTACTAAAATAACATTTATGATGTTTAGAGCGGAAGCTCGTTACAAAAGGTTTAACTTCATATTTAGGTCCCCATCCATTCTTCCTATGCTTGCCTTGCAAAATTCGAGATCCTTTTTACCTACAAACATAACAATCAATAATATACATTAGCATTAAGCTAGTGAGTATACTTAATAACATAGTGATACATCTCCAAGACTATTCAAAGTCTTACTACATACCCTCGCGGTATAGAATTATAGCTAACTCTACTCTTTCCCGACTAATGAAAGTCAATTCTACTTCTCATCGACATATAAATGTTTTCTCTATTCTCCTCTAACATAACAATATGTTAGGATATCATTCCCATACTTAAATTACCTTAAAATACACTAAAAACTGATCTAGACACTAGTTGCTCCGCAACTAAAACAATTGCTCCGCAACTCAACACTTTAGAAATCACCCTTGGCTACTGAGGACGAGTTGCGGCGCAAGACAAGCCTCTTGCGGCGCAACTAGCCCAGTAGCAGGGGTGATTTCCGTTTTCAATTATTTTCTGCACTTACATGTTAGTTTGTACCACTTATAGTCCTTATTTCCGCTAACAACTAATACTATAACTTGGAATAACATACTTATCAATCTTTAATACATTAATACAAAACTTTAAATACATAACCATATAGAAATAAGTCTCGTATACTCACCTTGACGTCGAATTACTTTCACTACTCTTTCGTTGCTTTCCCTTTGCCTTTGTCTTTTAAATCTGAGTTACAAGGTCAAAAATACTAAAACTTTCAATACTCATAACAACATAACTAACAACTTTATTACACATTCTCTTCTAAAAAACTTAACATTACTTGTTTAATCATTTTCTACCCATCATGCCACTTTTTGAGGTCTTTGACCCGTTAACTTTTACATATACATGGAAGCATTTCAAATTATCATCTATTTCATACACATATCAACAATACATATATAAAATGGTCATTTCTTTCTCTTTAACAAATTTTCTACCCATTGCCACTCCTTGGGTCATTTGACCCATTTGGCAACATCAAAAGAAGAAATCATAATACTATATTCTTTCTTATTCAAAGCTTGAACATACAATTTCTCACATCAAATTAACATATAATCAAAGCTCAAATTAACAATTTTCTTCAATTATTATGAAAATTCCCAAATTATCAAAATACCTAATTTTATCAAGTTAGCAAATTCTTCTTCTAATTAAACATCTAATTAAGACTATATCTCATATAATAACTCAAATTCATCAAGAATATCAAATACATATATAAATTTACCTTCTCCTCTCCAAATGCCAATTAAGCTTAATTTCTTTATCTCTTAGCCTTGGTTCTTTAGAATCTTCACTAATTTGAGGGATTTTACTTGCTCTTTTCTTAATTTTAAGAACACACACACTCAAACACATACAACATTTCGAGAATTTGACACCTAACCCTCTTACTCATACTAAATTTCGAATTTACACCTTTAGCTCCTCAACTTCTCAAATCTTTCAAATTTACAAAATTACTAGCATTATTAACTAATTAAGTCCTTTCTAACTAAAATTAACTATATTTCTTACAATTCTAGTCCTTCACTCATAAAACTTCTCAAATAACATAAATATAAAACATTTATATTTTAAATAAATAAATACTTACGAAATATTTTAATTTCCGAGAACCGGGATGTTACAAATCTTCCCTCCTTCTAAAGATTTCGTCCCCGAAATCTATTCTTCAAACAATTTAGGATAAAATTTCTTCATTTCATTCTCCGGCTCCCAAGTAAATTCCGACCCCTTTCTATGCTTCCATTGAACCTTAACCATACTAATTTGTTTATTTCTAAGTTGTTTTATTTTCCGATCAAGAATGGCTACCGGTTCTTCTACATAATTCAACTTCTCATCGATTTCTATATCATCTAGTGGAATAAATGTTGTTTCATCCGCAAGACACTTTCTTAAATTTGACACATGAAATGTAGGATGTATCTTACTTAGAATTTCGGGTAATTCTAACCGGTAAGCAACTTTTCCAATTCTCTCTAAAATTGTAAATGGCCCAATAAATCTCGGACTTAACTTTCCTCTCTTTCTAAATCGGATCACTCCTTTCCATGGGGAAACTTTTAACATTACAGATTCACCAACTTCAAATTCTATCGGTCTTCTCCTTTTATCGGCATAACTCTTTTGTCGATCTTGAGCCATCTTAAGTCTTTCTCTAATTTGATCTATCTTCTCCGTTGTAATTTGTACAATTTCTTTTTCTCCCAATTCTCGTTGCCCAATTTCACCCCAACATATTGGCGTTCTACATTTTCTTCCATACAACATTGTGTAAGGTGCACAATCTATACTCGCTTGATAGCTATTGTTGTAAGAAAATTCTACTAACGGTAAATGGTCATCCCAATTACCTCCAAAATCTATTACACATGCACGAAGTAGATCAACCAATGTTTGAATTGTTCTTTCACTTTGCCCATCGGTTTGAGGATGATAAGCCGTGCTAATATTGAGTTTCACCCCTAATTCTTCTTGAAAACCTCTCCAAAAGTGAGAAGTAAAACGTGTATCTCTATCCGACACTATTGAAATCGGAACTCCGTGTCTTACTACAATTTCTTTCAAAAACATTTCCGCCATTTTCTCCGATGAAATAGCTTCCTTAATTGGTAAGAAATGAGCACTTTTAGTTAATCTATCCACAATCACCCAAATAGCATCATTCTTTCTTTTAGACTTTGGTAATTTCGTCACCAAATCCATAGTAATATTCTCCCATTTCCACACCGGTATTTCTAATGGTTGCATTTTTCCATAGGGCTTTTGGTGTTCCACTTTAACTTGTAAACATGTCAAACATTTTTCTACATATTTCACTATATCTCTTTTCATACCCGGCCACCAATAGTCTTCCTTAAGATCTCTATACATTTTCGTACTACCGGGATGAATAGAATATTTTGACGTATGAGCTCCGTCTAGCAAAACTTTCTTACAATCCGATGTATTAGGAATCCAAATTCTTCCAAATCTAGTCTTTAAACCTCGGCTATCTTCCATTAAGTTTTGCACTTGACCCACAATTCTTTCTCTTTTCCAATTCTCCTCTTTAATTGCTTCCAATTGAGCTTCTTTAACCGAATCAAAGAAATTAGCATTAATAATCAAAGCTAAGGAGTACAGTTTCATTTCCGGTTGTGAACTCTTTCTACTTAATGCATCCGCAACAACATTTGCTTTTCCGGGGTGGTATCGTATATCACAATCATAATCTTTCACCAAATCTAGCCATCTACGTTGTCTCATACTAAAATCATTTTGAGTAAAGAAATATTGCAAACTTTTATGATCCGTATAAATTGTACATCTTTCTCCATAGAGGTAATGCCTCCATATCTTTAATGCAAACACAACGGCCGCCAACTCCAAATCTCGTACCGGGTATTTCTTTTCATTTTCTTGCAATTGTCTCGAAGCATAAGCAATAACCCTTCCATGTTGCATCAAAACACATCCTAAACCGGTATATGAAGCATCACTATAAACTACCAAATCTTTCGTTCCATCCGGCAAAACTAACACCGGTGCTTCACTTAGTTTCTTCTTTAGAATCTGGAAGGCTTCTTCTTGTTTTTCTTTCCATTCAAACTTCTTATTCTTTCTAGTTAACTCGGTTAAGCTTGAAGCTATTTTAGAAAAATCTTGAATAAATCTTCGATAGTACCCCGCAAGACCAAGAAAACTACGGATTTCCTTCACACTTTTCGGAGAATTCCAATTAACAATTGCTTCAATTTTCGTCGGATCTACTTTTATACCTTCTGCATTTACTACATGACCCAAAAATTGAACTTCTTCTAACCAAAATTCACATTTAGAAAATTTTGCATATAATCTTTCTCGTCTAAGAATCTCCAACAATTGTCGTAGATGATCCGCATGTTCTTCTTTACTCTTCGAATATATCAAAATATCATCAATAAAGACTATAACCGATTTATCTAACATCGTTCTACAAACTCTATTCATCAAATCCATAAAAGCTGCGGGGGCATTTGTTAAACCAAAAGGCATAACCAAAAATTCATAATGACCATACCTCGTGCGAAAAGCTGTTTTCGGTACATCTTCTTCCTTTACTTTCAACTGATGGTAACCCGACCTTAAATCTATCTTTGAAAAGAATTTCGCCCCTTGCAACTGATCAAACAAATCATCTATCCTCGGTAACGGGTATTTATTCTTGACTGTTAACTTATTAAGTTCTCGATAGTCTATACACATACGCATACTACCATCTTTCTTTTTCACAAATAAAATCGGTGCACCCCACGGAGAAGAACTGGGACGGATAAAACCCTTGTCTAACAACTCTTGTAACTGACTCATTAATTCTTTCATTTCAGCCGGAGCTAATCTATATGGAGCTTTTGCTACAGGTGCAGCACCGGGAATCAATTCTATTCTAAACTCTACTTCTCTTTCTGGTGGCAAACCTGGAAGATCTTCAGGAAATACATCTACATATTCATTTACTACATCTACTTCTTTTAATTCTTTCTTATCTTTCTTTTTATCTATCACATACGCAAGGTATGCTTGACAACCTCGGGACATATATCTTCTTGCTTTCATTAAGGAACAAACCGAAATTTCACCAATCTTTTTCTCCCCGTAAATAACAACTTCTTTTCCTTCTAAATCAGTAACTTTAATAATTTTAATCTTACATAAGATGATAGCATTATTCTTTTCTAACCAATCCATACCAACTATAACATCAAATTCTCCCATGACCATTGGAATCAAGTCTATCGTAAATTTTGTTGATTCTATCTCTAATTGATTTTCGTGATAAACTTCTGACACAAGAACAATTCGATTATCCGCCACTTCTACTTCTAAGGGGTATTCTAGCTTACTAAGGGGCTTAGAAAACTTCTTACAAAATTTACTTGACACAAAAGATCTATTTGCTCCCGAGTCAAACAACACATAGGCAGGTTGAGAATTTACAATAAAAAATACCTGAAACAACATCAGTCGATTCTTTTGCTTCTACGGTTGTGAGTTGAAAGGCACGACCACGGCCTTTATTATCTTCAGCTTTCTTTCCACTACCTCCTCCTTCAAGAAGCAAAGGAGCTTTCGGTCCCACCAATAACTTCTGATTCTGAGGCAACTTTGGACATTCATTCTTTAGATGCCCCGGGTCCTTACAGTAGTAGCAAATTCTCATTGGATTGGGACATTCACTACTAATATGGCCCGGCTTCCCACACGTGTAACAACCCATCTGACCAAACTTGCATTCTCCAGGATGATTCTTACCACACTTTCTACAACTATATTCTCTTCTTGATGACTCTTTCCTTTCAAATCTTCTCCCCGAACTTCTTCCCTTCTGTTCAAATCTTTGCCTTTTATACGGTTCTTGTACATATTCAACCTTGCGTTTCTTCTTCTCTTCTTCAGTTCTATTCGAAAGTTCTAACTCTCTCCTTCTAGCCGCTTCAACCATATCCTCAAAAGTCCGAGGATTATAAGTGGAAACATGTTCTCTGGTGTCGGGACTCAAACAACACATATAACGATCCATCTTCATCCGTTCACTTACAACATATTCTGGACAAAACCCCGCTCTATCAAGAAATTCATTAGTGATCTCATTCACGGTTTTACTTCCTTGTTGTAGTGATAAAAATTCCCGAGTAATTTTGTTCACTGCCGAAGGTGGACAGTAGTACTCCATGAATCTCTTCTTAAAGTCTCCCCACTTCATCCTCACAATCCCTTGAGCCGGAAATAACCTCACTATAGACTCCCACCAACTTTTAGCTTGATTTCGGAGTAGATTTGATGCATAAATTACCTTATCTCTATCCGCACACTTGCAAGTCAAGAATGCACCTTCTACCTCCATAACCCACCGCATGCTAACGATAGGATCAATCTCTCCAAGAAAAATAGGTGGATTACAACTTGCAAAATCTTTATACGTACACCCCTTCTTATAACTTACTGTGGGTTCTTCTTGATGATCAGAATGATCATCCTCACTTCCTGAATCTTCTTTCTCTTTCTGCTTCAATTCTTTCTCCGCGAGCACGCGGTCTATCTTCTCATCAATAATCTCCACCACATCATCTCTAACCCGTTTAATAATAAACGGTATTGCTTTCTCAAAGGCTTGGCTAATCTCCTTAGCCACAATCGTTTGCATATCTACTTCCTTGTGACCATCATCATGATGACTACCTTCTTCTTCCATTTCTACAAACTGAAATTAAATTCAGTTAATAATGACATATAAAACTATAATCTATACACAATTATAGTTTATACGTCATATATATACTTTCTAACTTTCTTTGTCCCTTGTCCTTAACATACTTCAATTATATTGGATACACATAATATGTCCAAAATTAGCGTTGGCCAGACGTTAATTTTAAACATATTAACTCTTGTACATCCAATACCATCAATGCATAATTAAGGCTAAGGCATTCTATTCTTTCTCAACGATTAATCTTTCTTACTCTTATCTCTTCCGCAAGGCAAGCTTCTCCCCCCTTACAAAGCCTCAGCTTGGGTTTAAGTATCAACCGAGATACCCAACTCACACAAGCCAAGACTCTGATACCAACTTGTAACACTAGGATTTTAAACACACAATTTTTTTTTTATATAAACATTCTACAACATTTACATAACTTAACCAAAATGGAAGTTATCATTTTACTTCTACTAAAATAACATTTATGATGTTTAGAGCGGAAGCTCGTTACAAAAGGTTTAACTTCATATTTAGGTCCCCATCCATTCTTCCTATGCTTGCCTTGCAAAATTCGAGATCCTTTTTACCTACAAACATAACAATCAATAATATACATTAGCATTAAGCTAGTGAGTATACTTAATAACATAGTGATACATCTCCAAGACTATTCAAAGTCTTACTACATACCCTCGCGGTATAGAATTATAGCTAACTCTACTCTTTCCCGACTAATGAAAGTCAATTCTACTTCTCATCGACATATAAATGTTTTCTCTATTCTCCTCTAACATAACAATATGTTAGGATATCATTCCCATACTTAAATTACCTTAAAATACACTAAAAACTGATCTAGACACTAGTTGCTCCGCAACTAAAACAATTGCTCCGCAACTCAACACTTTAGAAATCACCCTTGGCTACTGAGGACGAGTTGCGGCGCAAGACAAGCCTCTTGCGGCGCAACTAGCCCAGTAGCAGGGGTGATTTCCGTTTTCAATTATTTCCTGCACTTACATGTTAGTTTGTACCACTTATAGTCCTTATTTCCGCTAACAACTAATACTATAACTTGGAATAACATACTTATCAATCTTTAATACATTAATACAAAACTTTAAATACATAACCATATAGAAATAAGTCTCGTATACTCACCTTGACGTCGAATTACTTTCACTACTCTTTCGTTGCTTTCCCTTTGCCTTTGTCTTTTAAATCTGAGTTACAAGGTCAAAAATACTAAAACTTTCAATACTCATAACAACATAACTAACAACTTTATTACACATTCTCTTCTAAAAAACTTAACATTACTTGTTTAATCATTTTCTACCCATCATGCCACTTTTTGAGGTCTTTGACCCGTTAACTTTTACATATACATGGAAGCATTTCAAATTATCATCTATTTCATACACATATCAACAATACATATATAAAATGGTCATTTCTTTCTCTTTAACAAATTTTCTACCCATTGCCACTCCTTGGGTCATTTGACCCATTTGGCAACATCAAAAGAAGAAATCATAATACTATATTCTTTCTTATTCAAAGCTTGAACATACAATTTCTCACATCAAATTAACATATAATCAAAGCTCAAATTAACAATTTTCTTCAATTATTATGAAAATTCCCAAATTATCAAAATACCTAATTTTATCAAGTTAGTAAATTCTTCTTCTAATTAAACATCTAATTAAGACTATATCTCATATAATAACTCAAATTCATCAAGAATATCAAATACATAAATAAATTTACCTTCTCCTCTCCAAATGCCAATTAAGCTTAATTTCTTTATCTCTTAGCCTTGGTTCTTTAGAATCTTCACTAATTTGAGGGATTTTACTTGCTCTTTTCTTAATTTTAAGAACACTTCCAGAATTTGACACCTAACCCTCTTACTCATACTAAATTTCGAATTTACACCTTTAGCCCCTCAACTTCTCAAATCTTTCAAATTTACAAAATTACTAGCATTATTAACTAATTAAGTCCTTTCTAACAAAAATTAACTATATTTCTTACAATTCTAGTCCTTCACTCATAAAACTTCTTAAATAACATAAATATAAAACATTTATATTTTAAATAAATAAATACTTACGAAATATTTTAATTTCCGAGAACCGGGATGTTACAGCCGATAAGTGTGAAGGTTGGATAAAATAAAGGAGGTGGTGATGTTGGAGAAAATAAAGAAGGTGGTATAGTGATAGTGATGGTGGTGGCTTAAGAGAGAGAGTGAGATGGAAAAAGAGAGTGTTTTGTGGGGAAGAAGAAGAAGAGAGAGAGAGAGTATTTGTTATTTTTTTTATTTTTTGTTATTATTATAAGATTAAAAGTGAAAAGACTTAATTACCCTTCTATGTAAATAATATGAGTGAGTTAACGGAGAAAGTTAACGGACGTTAGAAAATTGGATCACCGGCGTAAGAGAATTACAACAATGGGACTACTGGTATAATTATTTTAAAAAAAGCCTCAAACTAGTGATTCTGGTACAAACACAGGGACCAACGGTGTAATTTACTCTATTTATTATCTAAATATAATTTAATTTTTTTAACTTATTTTTCTTTTCTATACTATTTATAACTCGACGTTGAAGCATCATATTGAGAGATATTATAAAGTACTCAATAAAGTTTCGGAAGCGGGTCAATTATCGATGGTTAAAGACGGGACTATTTTAGTATATTCAGTTGAGCGGATGCGTCAAGAGTTTGTGGGTTATGTGATTCAATCCGTCTTGCCATTCAATCACTTTCGACAACCCTTGATTCACCGGGGTGGTTCAAATGTGTCTTCCACCGCGATATACTCAAGTAAGACATAATATTGTTAGAAGTGATTGTTTGAAAATATGGAGAAAAAAAAACTAAAACAATGGCAATAAAAGGTTTTGAAATGTTAAATACAAATGTAAACTTAACAACCGATGTTTGGTCGGCTCCTCTTCAATTGCCTGATTCATACCTTTGTGTTACCGCACATTGTTGTGATCCCGAATCGTGGCAAATGATGAAGAGTGTTATTGTTTTTGACCAATTTCCTTATCCTCACACGGGTCAGAACTTATTTCATATGTTACGGGATGTTTTACAAAGGAATAATTTGGAAGAAAAAGTGTTTTCAATTGCATTTGATAATGCGAGTAATAATACAAATGCGATGGGTAAACTAAAACTAAAATACAAACCACCAATGAATGGTGACTTTTATCATAGTCGATGCGTTGCACACATTATAAATTTGGTTGTGCAAGCCGGACTAGAAGTCCCCGAAGTAAAAAACGTCATAAGCTCTTATAGACAATGCTAGTCGATATATTTTCAAATCACAAATTCAGATACAAGGGATATATGAAAGTGTGTAAGGAAACGAATTCCATCTTTTTGGCTCCTAATTGGGATGTTCCATCAAGATGGAATTCGACTTACAATATGCTTGTATGTGGTTTACGCCAACAGGGTACTTTAACCTAATATCATGCCGAGTTAGTGGGATATTATTCAAAAACTGGGATATTATTCAAAAAACTAAGCCAATTGCTCAAAGTTTTAAAACCGCAGCAACTTTATTATCGGGTGTTTATTATCCCACTAGTCATTTAGTCCTTAAACAAATTGATTTTATGGTTACAAAGTTGGACGATTTCGAGTCACAAGGTGATTTGTATTTTTAAATGGTAACGCCCATGAAAGCAAAAATGAGAAAATATTTTGCTACATTGTCACCTTTAATTACCGTTTCCGCCGCATTAAACCCGTGTTTGAACAAAATTGGGGTGGAACATCTAATGCGAAAAATCTTTACAAAATTGGATATCGTTATTGACCCATTATATGTCGATAACGCCATAGCCGAATTTGATAAATCTTTTAAAAGGTTATTTGGGGTTTATTTTAACAAGTACAAAACCCCATCAAACTTGTGGTAATAAAGTGCTAAAAGGTTGTTGCGTTTTTGTATCAATAGAGTTAATAAGTTAGCTGTAGAAAACTCCTGTTTTTTTGTTCAATATCTCGATAATAACCTGCTGCGTTTTTGCCCAATATCTTGATAATATATTGTAAAATCTGCTATGTTTATATTCGTTTTTATATGTAATAGGGTAACAAATATGCGGCTAAAATGGAGAAACCAACAATATTTCATTTTGAAGATTTGTGCATTGTTTTTTCGAGGTAGAACACAAGGTAATCTCACAAACTAATATTGTTCGTTAATATTTACTATGCCTAAAAAACAGACTAATAACTTATTGGACTTCTACATTTTTTTTTTGTAACTGGAGAGAACGCATAAACAAATCCTCTATTCTATCAATGAAGGACAAGGATTACGCTATTTTTCATAAGTTTTTCATTTTAAGCCAATCGAGTTTTGTACATTGTATCTCAAAAGCTTTTGGAATCATATCCTAACTGGTCTTATAGTGGGATTGCATATCAATTTATTTTTGGATTCAAAGATGTTGTTTGACGAGTTCTTTGATTGTTTTTCGTATCGTTAATGGTTTTGTTGCCGGATAAAAGAAAATACACGTATCTTTATCATGGATGTGATAATATAATTCTTATGTTAATGTATTTATGAGAGCCTTGTTTATATTGGTTGGTATCAATGAAACTTGAACCCATGGGATTTTCAATTACGAGACCAAATATAAATAAATTTGAACTTATAATTATTATATAAATGTTAAAATAACTAAATTGGTATGAGTAATACCAAATGAATAATACCAAAGGGATAATCTATGCAGTTATCTCGGTCAGATTTCGAATCTCGTTCGAGGTCTGAGATCCAAGATTTCGATTATCTCGGTGAGATCTCGGTTTTTTATATTATTTAGAATATTATATATATAAATAATATATTAAAATCGCAAAAGATTAAACATAAAACATAGCATAAAAGTGTCAAACAACATTAAATTCAAATCATAAAATCCTAATAAAACATAGCAGATTCAGGTCCAAATTGCATAAAACACATAGCATAATTGCATAAACTGCATAAATTGATAAAAGTAAAAAAAGTCAACAAAAAAAGTAAAAAAAACGAGATTTTCACTATCAAAATCTCGCCGAGATCAAAATCTCGCCGATTTCTCGCTAAAAATCGCCGAGAATCTCATTTCCGAGATTTTGATCCGAGATTTTGGACCGAGATTTTTTTTTACCCCGAGATCCGAGATCTCGCCGAGATTAACTGCATAGGGGATAATATGAAATATCATTTTGATAGTTTACTTTCAATTCTGATTTCCTATATCTTAAGTTATTTTTATTCATTTTTACAAAATGAACCCTAAACTTTGCCATAATAACACTTTTAACCCAAAGTGTTGATATCATTACAAAAATTGTCCTAAACCAAAACTTATTACAATTCTAGTCCTTTTACTATTTTCGGGCATTTACACTTATTAATCTAGTTTTGAAACATTTGCGAACAGTGGTCAAAGAAAACTTTAATATATATTAAAATTGTTGTAAACAAGATTCTAAATTACGTTTAATGGCGTGAGGTGTGGCTAAGCCGTTACAAAAACATACAATGCGTCTTGGTTAGGTGTGACGTCAGAAAAACGTGTCAAGGCTTGCCATGTCGAGCTTTAACGTGTTATGAAAATTAAAAAAAAAAATGCTTAAAACTATTAAAAAAATAAAATATGATTACAAAGATTCTTTAATTGTAAATATGTGACTATATCGTAGATTAGATGCATATAAAATATGAAAACATTGCTTTTTCGACAATTTATTGATAATGATAAAAGTCTATAACTTAAAAATAAAAATAATAATAATATATAAAGGGAAAAGTGAATATGGAGTCATTACACATGTAAGTTTATATGCGTAACTTATTAATCGTTTTTTTCAACAATATAGGTTTTTTTTTCTTATCATTAGGCATTTATCGAATAAACTTTTAATTACTTTTTTCATAATATACAATAACCTCTTGTATTTTGGGATCATCTTTCCCTTAATGAATATATGACAAATCAAAGGTTAAGTAACATTATAGTTTGTGATTAATTTCCCATATAAGTTTATATATATATATAACAGGTCAGTATTCATTTTCTCCATAAATTAAAACATATATAAAATTATAAAATCTATAAACTTTTTTGTAGCTTTAAAAAACATCATCTGTTGTTATGTCTTAAGTTCCATTAAGATATTTATAACTAGTGTGTGACCCAAAATCCATACCCGACCTCCCAACAATGGCGTCTGAATCTGAAGACAATAACATCACGATCCCACCGGAAATCATCACCGACATCCTCCATCGTCTTCCGGCGAAATCCCTCGGCCGATTCAGGTGCGTTTCAAAGGATTATCTCTCCCTAATCTCAACTCCCAATTTCATCAAAACCCATCAAAAAACCCTTAACCAAAATCACATAATCTTAATCTCCCGAGAATTTTCACTCTACTCACTCCCATTTCATTCCCATGATACCATATCAAAAGCAACTAAGCTTCGGTTCGATACGAGTCTTGTCGACTTCATTTACCATGGTTCTTGTAATGGCCTTGTATTAGTCTCTGCTTACTACTTCCATTCTGCTCATAAACTCGTTGTTTTAAACCCGACTACTCGAGAATTTATCGAGTTACCATTATCGGGTAATCTGGTTGTAGATGATTTATTGGAGATTGAAATTATGTATGGATTTGGTTATGATTCTGTTACTGATGATTACAAGGTTGTTACTATTTCGTTCTTTCATAATCATTATTTGATACCGCATGTTGATGTATCTGTTCATGTTTATAGCGTTAGGAGTAGTATTTGGAAGTGGGTGGTTGATTCGCCTTATGATGATTTTTATGGGATGAGTTTTCCGGGTGTTTTTGTTAGTGGGTTTCTTCATTGGTTTGCTAGAAAAGGTTCTGATGGAGTAATCGCGGCTTTTAGTTTAGCTGATGAGAAATTCATGGAAGTGCCATTACCTGATTTTCGTGATGGTGTTGATATCATGTCTAGGAATGATTGTAGATTAGTTGTGTTTGATGAGAAACTTGCTATAATTCTTGAAAACGAAGGTGAGGTTTGGTTGATGAATGAGTATGGCAACAAGGAGTCTTGGACTAAGATTATATTCCATGGACTCGATGAAATTCAAATGGATAAGCAAGTGATTCCTGATGACAATAATGATAAAGTTCTGGTGAGTCGTGATTTGGTGCTTAGATACGATTTGAAAGAAAAAACTTTTTATAAAAGTTTTGGTGTTCCTCGGAATCTGAAGGACTTGAAGGTTAGTGGTGCTTATGTTGAAAGCCTTGTCTCACCAATATTTAGCTGAACCAAACAAAGCTCTATAAGTTCAAGTGAATGTTTGTGTGTGTAATTACGTAGAAGTAAGTAATATTTTAGATTTTCTAAGGATGTTTATGATATACCAAGTTTGCAATGTAGAACGAGTTCTTGATGAATTGTAAGTAAGTGTTCATAAGTTGCTTGTATCTTTATGTCTTTGTGATTTCATATATTAATTTGTATTGTATCTAGTGAGATGCAAAAGTAATTGAAAGAGACTTATAACGGTAAATCAAACAGTATGACTGCCCAAAAACCAAACAACAGTGATCTTAAAAATATGTTTACTCTGTGTTTTTGTTTTCAGTTAGATGACTCACTTTGTGTTTGCTGTGTTACACCGTATCTTGAAGTAATCATGTACAACGCACCGCCGATGATCTATTCTATTAGACAAATCTGCTGGCTTCACCTCACCTCACCACACTGTAACTTTGGTTATTTAATAAATACCAGCTATTCTGGTTACATTTATGGAGAAGGATACATGTACGCGCAAGGAACAAAACCAGTGGAGGTACAGGCAGTGGAAGCTGCCAGAGAGTATTGTCGTAGGCCCCATGTAATACAACTTTCTAAAATGTTTATATTAATATAAGCATTTTCTATGTTTTTTCTCATATTTACTTTGTGTTGCTACTACTTAAAATGCAACATAGCAACACGCAAAGAGAGTCATCTAGTAGCAAAAATAAACACAAAGTACGATATAAAACTTATATTTGAAAGTGAAATACACACGTACAAGAACGTGTTAGCTTTTGTGTTTGTTTATACTTTGTAGGACAATCTTTAAGTAATATTCGTCTTTGATTCCATGAAATGCCCTTTCCGAAGGCCATGTGGATGTCGAAAAACTGTTACATTCATTTTGAGTAAGACCGTGGTTGTTTTGGGTCTGTTTCCGTTACTCTTCCCATCGACTCCTTGGTTATTGGGCTAATCGAGCAAATGCCACAGTTGCAGCGATACCAACCAACTTCATAGTTTATCAATAAAACCATAGACATAAAACAAACATACAATACTCACATACACAAACAGGCGCCAATGAAACTGTAATAGATGGATGACTAAAGCCAAATTTCTTAAAGCAAACTTATCGTATATCAAAAACATGCTACAAATACTTATTGATACGTGTACTCATGTATAACCTAGTTTTACACAAATACAAACATACATTTACTTGAACTTGTATATCTTAGTTTAGGTCAATTAAACTTAGGTGAGACAAGGCTTTCCACATAAGCACCTCTAACCTTTAAGTCCTTCATATTCCAAGCAACGCCGACACGTTTACAAAAAAATCCTTTTTTCAACATCGAATATCAAAACTAAATCACGACTCACCAACATAACTTTCTCATTATTGTCATCAAGAGTCGTTGGTTTAACCATTGACAATTCATCGACTAAAATTTTAATCCAAGACTCCCTTACCCCATACTCAATTATCAACCATTTCGAGAAATATAGCAAGCTTCTCATCAAAAACAGCCAGTTTACACTCATTCCTAGCCATGATATCAACGACATCATGAAAATCGGGTAATAGTAGTTCCATGAATTTCTCATCTGCTAAACTAAAGGCCGCAATTACTTCAGAACCTTTTTTTAACAAAAACTCCCAACAAACTCATCCCATAAAAATGATCATAAGGCGAATTGTTTGAGCAACGATTGACGGAGCTCAAGGGTTTGGGGTGTTAGCTAATTCGATACGAACTCCTGCTAGGGCAGTGCGAACCTACTAAACTCTTAGCGAGCCTAAGGTGGCGTATGATTTAGCTGGGTAACGTAAGAGAGTGCTCTTGAACGTGTGAGTAAATGACAAGTGGTCAGAATGTCCTCAAATGACAATGATTGAGATGCTATTTATAGGCAATAGCTAAGTTTTCCGTTTATGTGCCCCTGTACCATGATCAGGTCCATGGGCCGTCATTTTATGGCCCATAAATGGGTATATGAGGTAAGCCTGACGTAAACGTGACACCCGGTCAACCGAAGTTAAGGAGAAAAATCTACCCGTTAGTAGCGTTGACGTAACTATATGAGCTTATGACGTCTAGATTGTGCGTATGAGACAAGGGTAGCTTCCAAGGCGACCAGGGAGCGGGCCTTAGTTTCTCGTGCACGGGGCACTTGGGTGCCGGGCATGATCGAGCCCGGACACGAGGTGTGTCGGGTTGGCTCCAAGGCGGCCCAGAGCGTGCCTTGGTTTATCGGACACATGGCACTTGGTGTCGGGCATGCTCGAGCCCGGACACGAGATGTGTCGGGTATGCTCGAGGGCGGCCAAGAAACGTGCCTTGGTTTCTCGAACACGTGTCGGGTATGCTCGAGGGCGGCCAGGAAACGTGCCTTGGTTTCTTGGACACGGGGCGTTTGTGTCGGGTATGCTCGAGTCCGGACACGAGGTGTACCGGGTTGGCTCCAAGGCGGCCCAAAGTGTGCCTTGGTTTCTCGGACACGTTCCGGGTATGCTCGAGGGCGGCCAGGAAACATGCCTTGGTTTCTCGGACACGGGGCGTTGGTGTCGGGCATGCTCGTGCCCGGACACGAGGTGTGTCGGGTAGGATCCAAGGCGACCAAGGAGCGTGTTTTGGTTTCTCGGTGACAAGGCCTTTGGTGTCGGGCACGCTCGAGTAATCCGCCTAGGCTCCATGGCAACCAATCCGAGTGATCCGCCTAGGTTCCAGGGCAACCAGGGAGTGATCCACCTAGGCTCCAGGGCAACCAGGGAGTGATCCGCCTATGCTCCAGGGCAACCAGGGAGTGATCCGCCTAGGCTCGAGGGCAACCAGAAAGTGATCCGCCCAGGCTCCAGGGCAACCAGGGAGTGATATGCCTAGGCTCCAGGGAAACCAGAGAGTTATTCGCCAAGGCTCCATGGCAACTAGGGAGTGATCCTCCTAGGCTCCAGGGCAACCAGGGAGTGATCCGCCTAGGTTCGAGGGCAACCAGGGAGTGATCCGCCCAGGCTCCAGGGTAACCAGGTAGTGATCTGCCTAGGCTCTAGGGAAACCAGGGAGTGATTCGCCAAGGCTCCAGGGAAACTAGAGAGTGATCCTCCTAGGTTCCAGGGAAACCAGGGAGTGATCCGCCTAGGCTCAATCCCGGGCCATAAACTCTCAGTAACGACCTAGGTGTGTCCGAGCCGGGTAGGCTCGAGGCTGGCTTGGTTTGAGCTCGAGTGTAAAGTTGTCATCGGGGTCTATTGTCTAGTCGTTTCCGGTGTCGGAATCACACCTCAATAGCCCCCCAAGTTTGATATTTTGCCAAACTTTTCAAACTTTCAAAATCTCAAACTTTTCCATTTCCCTCCCACTCTTCCCCCCATTCCAAAATTTTGCTACCATGGTGTTTCTCCGGCGGGTTTAGGGCGGCGGTGGTGGTGAACTTTTCTTAATTTTTCAAGTAATTTTTTTTTTTTTTTTTTTTTTTTTTTTTTGCTTTGCCCACTAGGGTTAGAATGTTGCTTGTTTGTCCTTTTGTCGTGGTTAGTTGTAGGGTAACCATTTTCTTTCCTTATGCATGTCCTCCTTCTTTGGCTTTACATTTTTTTTTAAGTTAAGTAGAAAATACTTGAAACTTAAAAATTTAGCTTTAGGGACTTGGCATTTTAAAGACTTTGACTTATTGGGAACGTAGTGACTGTTGTGCCTTAAGATGAATTTTCCTATTAGCCATGTTGTAGGAAATCCTTTGTTCCTGGTAGGAATTTTGCCTGCTAGGAGCGTCGTAGGAATACTTTGCTCTTAGGAGTATTTTGTGCTTAGGACTTTTCTTTTGTTTTAAAAACTATTGCTCACGTGTTATTACTTATGTCTTATGGCTTTGCCACTTCGGATCTATATATTAATTTTGGGTTGTTATGACAACTCTTTTTGTTATCATGACTATGCCATGTTTAATTATCGTTTGTTTTATTTGCATGCTTTTTATATTTATTTTTTACTCGTGAGATTGTCGCTCCCCAATAGGGAGTGCTTATCTTTCCTCCGGTAGGTAAGAAAGATGGAAAGTTGTGTGAGCGTCGCTCCTTAACAGGGAGTGCTTATCTTCCCTCCAATAGGTAAGAAAGACGGAAAGTGGTGTTTAGCCCAACCTTGTATGCCTTATGTAGCTTGTTACACTTAGAAAATTTTCAGGTTAATTTTTTTTTTTTTTAAATAGCTATGAGTAGCTTGTTACCAAGTTGGTATTGATTGGGGGAAAATATGATAGGAAAAAATATGATTTTAGTAGCAACATAGATGACTACATAGATGTGCTCTATCAAGCATTTTGTTCTATCTAAAACATGATATAATTCAATACATGGTATTCCATGACCTTGTTAGGATTTTTATAGTCTTTCATGATGTAGTACGTCGTCCATTTGAGGGGTGTTTGGAGGACTGGAGGACTAGAGTACATGTCCGTCTGGTGGTCCTGGGTCCTCCATGTGTGCTCCCTTTTGCCATGCAAAGGTCTTCTTGAGCGGGGGCTCCATCACTTGTTTTACTCTCGTGACAAGGTGTTCCAAGTGTCCCTCTTCCAATGCTCGCTTGATTTCGGCCTGGAGCTCTCTGCATGCATTTGTGTCATATCCATGGGCTTCATGGAATTCACAATATTTGTTCATGTTTTTCTTCCCTGACATGTAGGTCATTGGGCGGGGAGGCTTGAATGTCGCGCATACTTGTTCGGTTTTTAAAATTTCTATGGGAGACATGTTGAGGCTAGAGGCTAGTGAGGCTTTGTCATAAGGAGCAAACCTTTGCCTTTGTCTGTTATCTCGTCGGTCCTCTTTGTAGTTGTCATGACGACTACCCTCTCCACTAGGTTAGTCTTGAATGCTTGATCCTCCAACACTTAGTCCACCTCATCCTTTATCTCTTTTGCCACTGGTTACGCTTCTAGCCAAGGCAATTGTCTCCTTTGACCTCAAGTAGTTATAGAAAACATCAGTCGTTTCTTTGAAGGTAGTTGGGATTCTTGCTGCGAGTCATTCTTGGAGTTGGCTGGGAGTAGTGAGAGTGTGAAACCGGAGATTTGCTGACTCTCAGGTAGACCAGATATCTTCTGGCATTCTTGTGTGTAGCGGGGGATGAATTCTCGCAGGCCTTCCCCTTCTCGCTGGCGTATGAGATGTGCCTCAAGGTGGGTTCTCCTTTGCTTCTTTTGTTGAAAGAAGTTGGAGGTGAACTTAGCTTTAAGGTCACAGAAGTCGTAGATGCTCTTCTCCGGGAGGCTTGTGAACCAATCTCTAGCGAAGCCTTGCATCGTTCCCAGAAACATGTGGCAAGCTACGAGGTCAACCCATTTTTATGTCATGATAGCTTGCCAGAATAGCGCCAAGTGATCCTCTGGGTCTCTTGTTCCATCATAGGTTCCGACGATACAGGGAACTCTCTGTCGGTCTGGGATGGGATACCTTACTACCCAGTCACAATACTTAGAGTTCACTACAGAGGTTGGCATGGTTTCTATTCGAGATGGTCCTCCTTCCTCTCCCACGATCCCTTTCAACAAGTTAAGTGATTCTTGAGCAGTGCTATGTGGGGGTGGGGGAGGGGTGGGCTCTGGTGCCTTTTGTTTTCGAAAATCATCGACCAATTGTCCCAGCAAGACACTCGCATTGACCTCAGGAATTGGTTGTGGTTCAGGCTTGGGCTTCAATGTTTCTATGAGCCGAGCTAAGAAATCACTTTGTGGAGGTGGAGTTGGTGGGGGAATTTGTTGTTGGTAGCTCCAAAGCTTCTTCTATTGATGGCAGCTCCTTAGAGGGGGTTTGAGCGGGAGTGAGAGGTAGCTGCTGAGTTAGAGTGGAGCCCTCCAAACTAACAAGTTGTGGAATGTTCTGAGGTGGGGTAGTGGTTCCGAGAGAGGGTTGTGTGGTACTCGAAGGCCTTCCCATCTTGAAGCCTTGAGGTCTAGTCTGAAAGCTTTGATAACTTGAGTGTCCTGCCTCTCCCGTGTTAAACACTTCCACTTCCGCTGTGTCGGTAGACCCGAAAGGATAGAGTCTAGTCCGAACACCAGATAAGTTCTCCTCGTTGATCCTTCTAACATTCCTCGTCCCGTCTCCTGTTCCAGTGCCTTGGGAGTTTGGGGGAGTGGACGAGTGGTGTTGATGTCTACCGAGGGAGGGGGATCCTCTCTGCTCGGTGGGGGATTCATGGAAGGGCCTGAATCCATGACGAGTGAAGGGTTGAGAGAAGAATTAGTGAAAAACGTTGTTCTAAAACGCTCCCACGGATTGCGCGAATGTTTGAGCAACGATTGACGGAGCTCAAGGGTTTGGAGTGTTAGCTAAATCGATACGAACTCCTGCTAGGGCAGTGCGAACCTACTAAGCTCTTAGCGAGCCTAAGGTGGCGTATGATTTAGCTGGGTAACGTAAGAGAGTGCTCTTGAACGTGTGAGTAAATGGCAAGTGGTCAGAATGTCCTCAAATGACAATGATTGAGATGCTATTTATAGGCAATAGCTAAGTTTTCCGTTTATGGGCCCTGTACCATGATCAGGTCCATGGGCCATCATTTTATGGCCCATAAATGGGTATATGACGTAAGCTTGACACCCGGTCAACCGAAGTCAAGGAGAAAAATCTACCCGTTAGTAGCGTTGACGTAAGTATATGAGCTTATGACGTCTATATTGTGCGTATGAGACAAGGGTAGCTTCCAAGGCAACGAGGGAGTGGGCCTTAGTTTCTCGTGCACGGGGCACTTGGGTGCCGGGCATGATCGAGCCCGGACACGAGGTGTTTCGGGTTGGCTCCAAGGCGGCCCGGAGCGTGCCTTGGTTTATCGGACACATGGCACTTGGTGCCGGGCATGCTCGAGCCCGGACACGAGATGTGTCAGGTATGCTCGAGGGCGGCCACGAAACGTGCCTTGGTTTCTCGAACACGTGCCGGGTATGCTCGGGGGCGGCCAGGAAACGTGCCTTGGTTTCTTGCACACGGGGCATAGGTGCCGGGTATGCTCGAGTCCGGACACGAGGTGTGCTGGGTTGGCTCCAAGGCGGCCCGGAGTGTGCCTTGGTTTCTCGAACACGTTCCGGGTATGCTCGAGGGCGGCCAGGAAACATGCCTTGGTTTCTCGAACACGTTTCGGGTATGCTCTAGGGCGGCCAAGAAACGTGCCTTGGTTTCTCGGACACGGGGCGTTGGTGTCGGGCATGCTCGAGCCCGAACACGAGGTGTGTCGGGTAGGATCCAAGGCGACCAAGGAGCGTGTCTTGGTTTCTCGGTGACAAGGTGTTTGGTGTCGGGCACGCTCGAGTGATCCGCCTAGGATCCAGGGCAACCAATCCGAGTGATCCGCCTAGGTTCTAGGGCAACCAGGGAGTGATTCGCCTAGGATCCAGGGCAACCAGGGAGTGATCCGCCTAGGCTCTAGGGCAACCAGAAAATGATCCGCCCAGGCTCCAGGGCAACCAGGGAGTGATCTGCCTAGGCTCCAGGGAAACCAGGGAGTTATTCGCCAAGACTCCAGGGCAACCAGGGAGTGATCCTCCTAGGCTCCACGACAACCAGGGAGTGATCCGCCTAGGATCGAGGGCAACCAGGGAGTGATCTACCCAGGCTCCAGGGCAACCAGGTAGTGATCTGCCTAGGCTCTAGGGAAACCAGGGAGTGATTCGCCAAGGCTCCAGGGCAACCAGGGAGTGATCCTCCTAGGTTCCAGGGCAAAAAGGGAGTGACCCGCCTAGGCTCAAGCCCGGGCCATAAACTCTCGGTAACGACGTAGGTGTGTCCGAGCCGGGTAGGCTCGAGGCTGGCTTGGTTTGAGCTCAAGTGTAAAGTTGTCATCGGGGTTTATTGTCTAGTCGTTTTCAGTGTCGGAATCACACCTCAATACGAGTCATTCACCCGCTTCCAAGTATTAGTTCTAAGGATATAAACATGCACAGATATATCAACACAGATATATCAACAGGAGGTACAAAAAATGATTATGAAAGTACGAGACGGTAACAACCTTGTAATCTGTTAAGTGTAAACCGGACTTGGGTTGACCCGACCCGAAACCGACCCAACTTTTTTACCAAGTGTTAAAAGAATTAGTCATTTGCTCGTTGGAGACTTCCGGGTATTTAGGAAAGAAGACTGGTGGGAGTGGTTATCCCCACACTTCTAATTTTTATTATTCTACTTAAGCTATTAGTTTTCCTATTTAAGTATTGTAGCAGTAGCGTTGTTATTCATTCCAACGTACTGTAATTTCCCATATTCTATTAAAAGCATTTTCCCTTTTGAGAATCACTAGCCTCCTATCTTTTTCTTGATACTGCAATCACATACAATATACATAAACTTATCGATCCACCTTGTTAATAACCAACATAATCATCATGAACAAAATCATAACCAAATCCATATATAATTTCAAATTCTAATAAATCATCGATAATTGCATAACCAGATAATGGCCATTCGATAACTTCTCTAGTAGTCGAGTTTAAAATAACTAGTTTATGAGTACAACGAAAGTTGTAAGCCGAGACTAACACAAGTCCATTACAAGAACCATGGTAAGTGAAATCCACAAGACGCGAATCAAACTGAAGCTTAGTTGGTTTTGATATGGTTTCATGTTAATGAAATGGGAGTGAATAAAGCGAAAAATCGTAGGAGACTGTTGGAGCATAATTAGAGTGATGGTTGTTTGAAAAATAGTGAGGGTTGTTTGTAATGTAATAGTGAGTGTATGTATTAGCCTATAAATAGTGAGAGAATTGAGTCAGTTAGATAGAGCTTATGAGTGAAAATATCTTCTATAACCACTTTTTCCGCCATTGTTGGCTTTGAATGAAATATTTGTTTACTCAAATATACTTTGATTCACTGTTTATATCATGAACCCAATCATTAACTTGTTATTCCGCAACCTGTTGATGATTCTAATCACCTAGATTGTAGTTTGAGAAAGATTAAGACCTGTCAATTGGTATCAGAGCTAGAAATCAATTCATTTTGATTCAGCTCAGTTTTCGAGTGATAGTGAGCTAGTTTTAAGGTGTTTAGACGAGTTATTAAGGATTAGACAGTAAGATCAACGGTTTGAGTAGTTGTATTTTTGAAATTTGACGGTAAAATACGTTACGAAGGAAATTCAGTTTTAATTGTTTGTTCTAAGTGTGAATTTGATTGTTTGAGTATTTCATAAGGTTTAGTTGTTGGTTTCTGCAAATTTAATCAAAGTTTGAATCATTTCGTGTTAAGTCAGTTCATCAAAGTTGAATTTTGATCATCCGAGTTAAAATTCAAATTCATCAATTCAAATTTATGCAATAGTAATGGTTGCTCCAATTGTGAATTACGATAATGAAACAGGTTCTTGTAGTAGACCTCCAAAATTCCTACCAGGATCCGATTTCATGATGTGGAAGCTTCGCTTCAAGGCATTTATCTACTACAGTGAAGTGCAGTTATGGAATTCAATTATGAATAGTACTCATCGACCTAGATTGCAAGAGACTGGTGGTACTAGTATGGTAGATGTTGAGCCTGAAAGGTACACTGGAGCAGATAACAAGCTAATTGATAGAGACTTTCGAGCACTTGGAGTTGTGATCTTGGCTCTACTTACTGAAATTTACAATAATTTCAAGGATTGTTCTTCAGCTAAAGAGTTAATGGATGTCACAGCATTACGTTATGAAGGTAGTTTGGAGCTCAAGGAAAGCAAGAGAGACATGTTAAAGAAGTTGTATGAATCATTTGAATATGTGAGAGGTGAGACCTTATCTGAACAAGTAAGTAGATTCACATTACTGGTTAGTGATCTAAAGAGCGCTGGTGTTGTGTTGAAAAATAGTGATATGTGTAAGAAACTGTTGGGATCTATACCTACTAAGTGGTCAGTGCAAGTTATGATCATCAAAAGAACTGTCAGTTTGAATGCAATGACATTGGTGGAATAGATTGGGATTCTTCAGTCATATGAAGTTGATATGGAGATTGATGAGAAGAAGCAAACTTGTATCACTTATGGATGTGCTTTGAAAGCTCAAATTCCTGTGAACTCAACTCATTATCCTAATCAACCTCAACCTCAACCACATGCAAATTGTCATTCTGGAAGTTGCTATTCAACTAATCAATCATCTGTTGGGTACAATGCAAATGGTTATGGAGGTTATTCTGGTCAAAATGGTGAATCTAGTTCTTATTGGTCATCTTTTGTAAATTCTAGAGTGAATGGAATGAGTTTGAATGGATTAGGAGACAAATACATGTTGTACAGAGCGTTTGTTGCAAGCTATGAAGCTTTTGTGGCTGGAAGTTTGACTCAAGCTGAACTTGCTAGAGAGGATCTTGAACAACTCCATCCAGATGGCTTGGAGGAGATTGACTTGAAATGGAAAATGGCCATGGTGAGTGTGAGGGCTAATATATTCTTCAAGAAGACAAGAAGGAATAATTTCATGAAGGATAATGGATATAGAGTTGGATTTGACAAATCAAAGGTCAAATGCTTCAACTGTGATGATTATGGTCATTTTGCTAGAGAGTGCAGGGCACCTAAAAGGATGAACAACAATAATTATCAAAGGAACAGTTACCAAGTGAAGGATGGTCAAGTTGAGTTAAAATTGAAACATATTGATGAAACTTGCTCTTCTGGGCATAATGTGGTTGATTTGCATGCTACTATTAGTCTTAATAATAATTTTAATGTTGCAGCAGGTCATAATGTAGAAGAGTCAAGTAAGTGTGTGTTTGCTAAAGAGTTATCTGAAGAGAAGAATGTGGTTAAGATTGCTAAGGAATTTAAGTCTGAGTTTTGTTGATGTTTGTAATTTTATTTCAAACAATGTCAATTCATGTAATAATCAAGATTTTAGATATTTAGGAGGATTTGTGGAATGTGTTCATGACTGTGTAAATGAGAGATGTTATAATTTTCATAATATAAATGCTTCTGTGTTTTCTAGACATGAATTGATTGTGAATAAAATTGTTGTTAATGAATCTTTGCCTATTGAAACTAAGAAAGTCAAACTTAAGAAGTCAAAGAGAAAACCAAAGTGCAATCTGTGCAAAAAGAGACACAAGTTAGTAGAATGTTGGTTAAAATCTAAACTTAAATGTGTATCTGAAAGTGTTAAGATGCCTGTTAAATTGTAGTTTGGTAGAATCTAAAAATGTGAATGTGATTAGATTTGGTAGAATAAATCCTGTTTTGTTGGTTGGATTACATGTGCCTAAGTTGAAATATTCTATATCTGAGTTAAAAACTGTGAAAATTAAAACTAAAATTTTTAAATCGGAGGAAATGAAAATTAACTCTGGTGATAAAGATTTTATTTTTAACTCTGGTGAACAAAATTTTAAGTCTGATGAACAAATGTTTAAATCGGATAAAATTTTGGATGTAGAAAGTTACTATGGTGATGAAAGTTTTAATTCGGATTATGAAAACTTTATGTCTGAAAGGAAATTTCGTGATCACTTTAAGTTTAACAAGTTTAAAAGGTTCAATTCCAAGTTTGCAAGAACTTGGATACCACAATCTCATTAAGAAATGTATTTGTGCAGGAGCAATCTACTGATCCTGAAGAGAATATATGGGTGATAGACAGTGGATGCTCTAGTCATATGACAGGGAACTTCAAGTTACTACAAGAATTCAGTGCTTTCATTGGAGGTCAGGTAGTATCTTTTGGAGGAGATATGGGTGGTACTATCACTGGACAATGGAAAGTTTCAAATGGACAATTGACATTGGAACATGTTAATTTTGTGAAAGATTTGAACTATAATTTGCTTTCTGTTTCCCAGGTATGTGATAAAAAGTACACAACTACTTTCACATCTTAATATTTTTATATTCTCAAGCCTGAATTTGTCATACCGAATGATAAGATAGTTTTGCAAACTCCGAGATATGAAGACATGCACATTTTAGATATGAACAAAGTTAAATCAAATGATTACTCAAATTGTTTCATATCCAAAACTACTGAAAAAGAGTCTGATTTATGGCATAGAAGGCTTTGTCATGTAAATCTTAAAAACATGAATAAATTGGTCAAAGATAATCTAGTTAGTGGATTATCTAAAAAGAATTTTCAATTACTTGACCATTGTATTTCTTGTTTAAAAAGTAAACAACATAAATCAAGCTTCAAACTTAAGACTCAAAATTCAGTAGAGTATGCTCTTCATATTTTACACATGGATCTATTTGGTCCAGTTAGTGTAAAATTTCTTGCCATGAAATCTTATTGTTTAGTCATCACTAATGACTATTCAAGATTCTCATGGGTCTTTTTCCTTTCTCATAAACATGAGACATGTGAGATCATAAAAGACTTTGTTATGCAAACTGAAAATATTTGTGGTAAAAAGGTTAAAATAATTAGGTGTGATAATGGTACAGAGTTTAAGAATGCAACTTTGAATGAATTTTGTGCTCATAAGGGAATTACTAGACAATATATTTCTCCAAGAACACCTCAACAGAATGGTGTAGCTGAAAGGAAAAATAGGACTTTAATTGAGGGAGCTAGAGCAATGTTAAATGCATCATCTTTACCTGTTACTTTTTGGGCAGAGGCAGTGAACATTATGTGTTATGTCAATAACAGAATTCATGTTTTTAAGAGCATAGGAAAGACATCATATAAACTTTTCTCAGGACGAAAACCTTTTATAGAATTTTTCAAAGCTTTTGGATGTCAATGCTCTATTCTGAATACCAAAGATCACCCAGGAAAATTTGATTCTAAGACAGATGATGGATACTTTCTTGGATATTCTAGTGTTTCAAAGGCCTATAGGATTTTCAATAGAAGAACTAGATCCATAGAAGAGTCCATTAATGTGATATTCAATGAATATACTCCAAATGTTAAGAATTCAGTTGTTGATTGGTTATTTGATTTAGATACTTTTGTGAATTCTTTTAATGGTTTTTGTCAATAACATGTTTTAGAGGAGGTACAGGTTTCTCAATAAAATGTTACTAATATTGAAGACATTGTTGAGTTTGAGATTGGTACAAGAAAAGAGGCATGTGATCAAGCAAGTGCAAGTGCAGTATCTTCATCTTCAGTTCATGATCAAGCACATGCACCAGAAGATACAACATTTGTTTGTCAAGATTCTTCAGAAATTCAAACTGATGCAAATATTCTCCAAGGAGATAACATTCCAGTTTCAATTGGAGAAGACAATGTTATGCAAGTTCAAGCTACTAATTATGGTGAAGAACAAGTTAATTCAGGTGCACTCACTGAAAATCAAGAAAACTCTGGTGAAGCACAAGATTATTCGGGTGCAGACACTGAAAATCAAGAAAACTCTGGTGAGGCACAAGATAATTCAGGTTCACAAACAGAAAGTCAAAACAACTTTGGTGAAGATCAATTTATTTCTGGTGAAGAAATTGATCACAGTGCAGAAAGTGAAAGCAATTTTGATAAAGCAAGCCAAGAACAACCTAGTGGAGCAAATCATGATTCTTTATTCCTTGATGATCTTGTGCTACATCAAACAAATCTTTCTGAAAATATTACTAAGGATATTTACTCATTATTGAAAGTTCAGAAAACACATCCTCTAAGTAATATTATTGGAAATTTGTCTGATGGAGTCAAGACAAGAAGTAGTACTGGTTTGGCAAATTTATGTTTATTTCCTTGCTTTCTATCTCAAATTGAGCCTAAAGATGTAGATATTGCTTTGACTATAAATAGTTGGGTAGAGGGTATGCAGGAGGAGTTGCTAAATTTTAAGGTACAAGAAGTAGGTACTTTGGTGAAAAGACCTTTAGATGTGAATGTTTTGGGAGTTAAATGGATCTTCAAGTTTAAAAGAGATGATAGAGGTATAATTGAGAGAAATAAGGCTAGGATTATGGTTCAGGGATATACACAGGAAGAAGGCATAGACTATGATGAGGTTTTTGCTCCAGTTGCTAGGATACAGGCCATAATATTGTTCTTAGAATATGCTTCTTTTAAGAACTTTAAGGTATATGAAATGGATGTTAAATTAGTCTTTCTGTATGGAGTTCTTGAAGAGACTGTGTATGTTAGTCAGCCTCCAGGTTTCATTGATCCTCAATATCCTGATCATGTGATTAAGTTGGACGAAGCTTTATATGGTTTACGTCAAGCTCCTAGAGCTTGGTATGATACATTGTCCAAATACTTGATTGCACATGGGTATCTTAGGGGCACCATAGATCAAACATTATTCATTAATATAGTTGGCCTGGATTCTATTTTTGTGCAAATTTATGTAGATGATATCATTTTTTGGTCAACTATGAAAGGTTGTGTAAAGAATTTGAATCTGTGATGCATTCTAAATTTCAAATGAGCTCAATGGGAGAAATGTCTTTCTTTTTAGTACTTCGGGTTAAGCAATTGGATAATGGCATTTTTATTAATTAGTCTAAGTACGTCAAAGACATGTTGGTCAAATTTGGATTCACTAATTGTAAATCTGCTTCAACTCCTGTTGACACTAGGGACAACTTACATCCTGATTTAGATGGTGAGAGTGTTGATCAACATATGTATAGGTCTATGATAGGGTCTTAAATGTACCTCACTGCAAGCATGCCTGACATCATGTTTGGGGTTTGTCTATGTGCTAGGTTTCAAGCAAATCCTAAGGTTTCCCATTTGATTGTTGTTAAGAGAATTTTTAGATACTTTGAAGGACAACCTTCTTTAGGACCTTGGTATCCTAAGAACTCTAATTTGACTTTTGTGCTTACACAGGAAGTGATTATGGAGGATGCATCCTTAATAGGAAATCTACCACAGGAGAATGTCAATTCTTAGGACATAGGCTAGTCTCATGGTATTGCAAGAAACAAACATCTGTTTCAATCATCTGTTGAAGCTGGATATATAGAAGCTGGTTCTTGCACTTCCCAGGTTTTATGGATACAAAATCAAATGTTAGACTATGGCTTGAACTTTATGAACACTCTCATTCACATAGATAACATTGCTACAATGTTCATAACTAAGAATCCAGTTCAACATTCCAAAACCAAACATATTGAGATTAGACATCATTTCATAAGAGATTGTTTTGAAAAACATTTGATTCACTTAGTTAAGATTTACATGACCTACAATTGGCTGACCCTATTCACAAAGGCTTTTGATGTCACAAGGTTCAGTTATTTTGTTCAAGTCATTGGTCTTATGAATCTTGATTTAGTGTTTCTTCAAAAATATTTTTGTACATATCCTTTTGCATTTTGTTCTTTTTCTATTTCAAAATACAAAAAGAGAGAAGAAAATGGGAAAAATCAAAAATATTTTAATTCTGGTATTCGTTTTCTTTTATGTCTGGTGTTGTTTTCATTTTAAGTCGGGTTAAGAAATTTTAAGTCTGATGTTAATTTTGTTTTAAGTTGGGTTAAGGAATTTTTAAGTCTGGTGTTAAGTTTTTTTACAGATAAAATCCAAAAGTATGTGATTTTCATTTTATATAGATAAAATCCAAAAATATGTGATTTTCAGTTTGTATAGATAAAACTCAAAAAGATTTCTTTCTATTTTATTTAAAGTTTTTGAGTCTGTTATTTTTAGTTTCTTATATACATATTTTTAGAAAATCAAATACAAAATATGAAAAACAATCAAAAACAGTATAAAAATTGAAAATGTTTCACAAAAATAAAATTTCTAAGAAATTAGTCATAAATATAAATTCCAGCATAATTTAACATAGTTCAATATTTATAGAATTTCTTGAAACCAAATATTTTCATAAATGCATATATGCTTGTATTTTGAAACCTCTAGCAATATGTGGTTTATAAATTGCTTAAAGTCCTTAAAATGGATAAATGTCAAATGGGAGATCAGTTTTGTCAAGTAGAAAAGCAAAGAAAAGGTATATATTCAGTAAATTGTGGCATTTAAATCTATGTATCAGAAAAACTCTTAAAGTTTTAAAGTGTTCTTTATAATTTATTTACTAGTACAGAGCCCGCGCGATGCAGCGGCGGATATTTTACATTCAACTATATCACGTTAGGTGTAATAGGTTTTGGTCTAGCCCTACGGGCTATATAAAGAATTATAAACGGTTTTCTTTTTCAGAGGAACCTTGGTTTCTTTCTAGGCAATGTATAATAGTTTATGGTTTGAACCGTATTTTATTACTAAAGACTTGTGCCTTCCGTTGATCTCAAGTCTCTTTATTAAAACTTGATATTATATAAAAAATGTTTGTACATTGTGTCTAATAGTTTCTTTAGTGGGGCTTTGGTGGCCAATTTGGTCCGTCGAAGGATCCTATATAGTGTGTACCTAAAATCTGTTTGAACCGTGTCATATACTCATATTATAAATAATAGTGTTTCCCTTTGAAAACTCAACTTTCTAATGAAAACTCAAGTCATATTATGAAAATAATGTTGTTAATATTATCAAGTTTAATTTTCAAACAAAATTAAGTATTTATCAAACTTGTTGTTATAAGTATCTATAACGCTTATTTTACCGATGATTTTTTATAGCATATACCAACCTTTTTAGTTTTATACTTATATACTCGGACCATTCAAAGTCTTTCTCATGTTTAATTGATTTCTTATTTATTATTTTTTCTTATGTTAAAATTTAGTTTTTGTCACAAATCATTATATGAGTGTCATCGGTTCACAAGTTTTATAAAAACGTTTTTGATTGCCAAATTCTTTTTCCACCAAACTCGCACAATAAACCGATTCGTCTCCATAAAAACAAAACCGAGCTAACATTAAAAACCCACTTTTCACGTAAGCAACCAAAACTTAGTGCTGAGAATGTTGGCGAATAAAACAAGTGTTTATTTCTTTTACTATCATAATTTTTACCACTATCATGATTTTTACAAATATATATATTTAAGTCTGAATTTTCTGTTTAACCGTTTATAAATTTTTTTTTCAAAACTTTAACATTAACTAAAATATGTCAACCTTCACAAATCACAATTCCATCTGTATTTGGTTGAAACATCAAATATATCTCAAGTCCAAATATATATCGAATTAAAAAAGTATATGTACGAGAAAATTAAATAACAAAATAAATAACAAAATAAATAACAGTAAAATAAACGCTCTCATGAACTAATAACTAATTTTTAATCCTCGACAACATTTTTAGTATAATCATCTGCCTCATTATTATATTATCTAGTCCTCGAGACGAAAACCACTTGATAATAATACCCAAATGCAATACCAAGCAATATATATAATAATAGCCAAATCCACATTATCTAGTCCACGAGACGAAAACCTCTTTCAACTTTCAATTCTCTGTCAAGCTTTATTGATTTTTTTAGAATTTATAATCGAAATTGTTAATAAATTTCACCCAAAAATTTGTTTCAATTTGTTAACAAATAAATCCTATTAATTATGACATGGACTCACATAGAGGTCATGGTATCCAATCATAAGGCTTTTAATCAATATAACAATAGTATATTTTAATAGAACCCCAAAATAGTTATAATTAGTTAATATTTATTGTGGTAATTAAGGAAATACAAATGTAGATGTTTAAACTATTCTTCTTTCTATTTAATTTAATCTACTATAGTTGTAAAGTGTTTTAAATGATGATTTTTGAAAGAGGTATAAAAAGGGTAAATAAGTAATTTCAATTACTTAAATTTTAAATGATTAAGACTATGAGGAAAATGCTTTATAATATAGCAAAGATTTTGAGATCCTTGATGCCAACTTGATAAACGACAAAGACAGGTGAATAAGTCCAAGTAGTATGTTGTCCTCTTAGAACCTTGATGCTTACTTGATAAACGGAAGAGACAGGGGAATGAGTTGAACAACAATACTAAGTCAAACTTTGAACATAAAAACATGCTTACAATCAAAAATATCTTGAAAGACGAAGCTGTTTATAAGGTTGCAGAATCATATTCTGGGGACTCTCAATAAAGATTGAAGATTGTTCATGTGTTCACATAACTTTTTTTGTTAAATCATGACACTAAACTACTGTGTTTTTCATGACAATAAGGTATGCATGCCATATTTAAGTATATATGTTGTATTTTATTTATTTCTGCTTGATAAGACTTGAATAAGTTTGACATTCTATCATGTCTTTTTTAAATTATTAAAACCTGCAATTTATGAATTTTTGACATAGGTTGAATTCTAATAAAAATACAAGTTTTTGCATTTTATAAAACATGTCATTTCTATAGAAAATTTCCTCATATGAAATCCTGGACTATAAGTTTTTGATCTCTGAAATTGAAATTTTGCTTTTAAAGCAATTTCAAAGCTAACTGATGCATTGGATTGCTTTAACTCTTGTGTTAAGAATTTAACCCAGAAATATTTGAATGGGTTAACTTTGGAACTTTTAATTTAATTCGGGTGTTATAAATTTAGGTCGTATAGTGCCTTATTTTAAGTCTGGTAATTGAGTTGACTGGTTGACTAAAATTTAAGTCGGATTATTTTATTTTTAATTCGGGTTCTGTATTGTTTTAATTTTAATTCGGGGTCTTTATTTTAGATCGGATTTTATTTCATTTTGGTGGGAAAAAATATATTTTAATTTAATCCCGATATTTATTTAATACTTTTAAATTCATATAATCATTTTTAATTCATGCAAATTGCTTTCCTTATCCAAATCAAAAACTGCTAATCTCAATATTGTTTCTTACCCTTTCCGATCAATTAGGTTTACCCATAGAATCATTTCTTTAGATTTTTTGAGCTTTTAGAGTTGATTTTTCTTGGTTTAGATTGTTTGATTGTTCTTTACCCCTGTTTCTAGTATTTTTAAGGTGTGTTTCATTTTTACTTTGGCATACTGATTTCATATTGAATATATACTTGTATTTGTATTCTAATAATCTTTGAATGATTTCAGATGGCATTTCCTTTTCAACCACAACATAACGTAGCTGCTTTTCTCAATATGAATCATTCTGAGGTTGATGATGATTGGAGAATCATTATGGGCTTCTTGATTAACTCCAACTTAAGATTTGCTATTTCAGAAAGTCCTGCATTATATAGAGATATGTTGGTGGAATTTTGGGAAAATGCAGAGTTTAGTTTAGTTGATGGAGTTAGAACAATTACTTCTACAGTACAAATGGAGCCTGTTATTATTACTGATGATGTTATTAGAAGGGTTCTACAGTTGGATAATGCTAATGGTGTGGAAAGATTGGAGCTTGATGAGATTCAAACAGAATGTAGAAGAGTTGGGTAATGAAGGTGACTTCCCATAAAATATGGTAAAGAAGACTAGATTCTCTTACAACTGGAGGTATCTAGCACATGTTCTAGTCTGCATATCAGGGAGGTCTGGGGATTTGATGAGATGAATCAGTTGTTGGCTACTACTTTTGTGTGCATGATTACACAAAGAAAGTTCAATTTCTCTAGGTTTATAATGGATTGTATGCAAAGGATGGCTGATGGGAGTTCTCAAAATTTCATGCTCTAGCCAGGTTTCTATAAATAATATTACCAAAATTGAAAGAAGAAAACATGAATTGGAAAATAATGAATATTATTGAATATTATAAAGAAATCATTTCCAAAAGCGATGGTGGTGTTTTCTGGGCATTTTACACCATTCTTTCATCCCGTGCTTGAACAAGCTCAAGTAGCTATTCAAATCTTTGAAGAGTTGCAGAATCAACCACAAGGAGCAGAACATGAACAACAATAAGACCAACAACAAGAACAACAACATGAAGAAGAAAATGAACAACAACAAAAAGAAGAAGAACAAGAGCCCATAAACCAACCACTTTCACCCATCATTGATATTCCATCACCACCACCTCACTCACCAATTATTAAACATGCTCAAAGCAGTGATGAAGGTAAATGGTATTACACCATGGTAGAGAGTCAAGCTTTGAAATCTTTCTGAAACACATATACTTACACCTGTTGTTCCAACCCTAACCACTCCAATTGTGCAAGTTGTGAAAAAGGTTGCTTCTACAAGTAGTCCTCCTCAAGTATACAAGTCAAAAAAGAAAGGGGGAGCTAGGATTGGAGTTTTAACTGTTTTGGCACTTGAGCAGAAGAATGAGTCCCTAGAGCAGCTTGTAAAGAAGCAAAAGTCTTTGATCAATCAACTTAGATGGAGGAATGATGTTCATGAAGTGATTAGAGATCAAATGAGGTTCAATATCATATTGAAGTCTCTCCCTTTGGATAATGCATCCAAAATAGGGGGAGATGAAATGGAGATGACTGAAGCTGAGAAGGTAGAGATGGAGAATGTGGAGAAGACTGTGGTGTTTGATGAAACCACAACTGTTGTGTTTGAAGATGTTTTCATGGAACAAACAGTTCAGATGGGAGAGAATAAAAATGTGATGATGAATGAGGAGTACGTGATATCAAAGGGGGAGCTGGTACATACAGAGCTCAATTTGAACTTGGAAGGGAGCTCAAAAGGTAAAGATGTTGATATGTTTAGTTCTGGCGATGTGTTACTTAAATCGGGTGAAGAAACACTTAAATCGGGTAGTGAAATGTTTAAGTCTGGTGATGAAAAGAATAATCCGGGTGATGAAGATTTTAATTTTGGTGATGATGAAGACAGTGAAAGTGTTAAGTCTGGGGAGAAAGTGGGGAAGTTTAAGGTTGTAGATCATTTTGGTGAGGTGTTAAATAAGGAAATGTTTGAAAAATATTTTGAAGGTCTATATGAGGGAATTTTTGATGAAAATGCAACAAAAGTATTCACTGTGTTTATAAAAGAAAGAAACCCAAAACCAACTCATGCATATGGTGAAAGTGATATATGGAATGAGGAATTAGGAGGTGAAAAGATAGTGATCAACATTGACAGGGATGATGAGGAGGTTGATGAAAATGTTGTTGGAAAAATAGTAGAAAATGTTGTAAAGAAGAAGAGATACCAAGTGAGAAAAATGAAGAAACTATAGGTGAAGGTAGTAGTGTTAAAACATTGGTTGGAGGAAGATTAAAGTCAAAAGTTGTTAAGTCTGCAAGTTTAGTACCTGCTAAAGTAGTTGAACTGAAAAAGAAGATGCTTGGTTACAAAATAAGCTTTCTGAGGTAAATTACAAGTTTCAATTGAAAAACTACTTGGTGTTGGTTGGTGGACTTTCTGTAAGGTCGGTAGGACAGATGAAAATTGAGACTTTAGAAAGGAACTGGTTAGATGTTCAAACCAAAGTTATGATTAGAGATATGAAGTTAAAGAATGAAAAGAGAGTGGATGAGGAGTTGAATAGGAGATTGAAAGAAATGAAAGATAAGGAGAATGTTGGTGATTCATCTGCAGTTGAGGTTGATAGAAGTGAAACAATTACTGCAAGTCAAGCAATAGAAACACCATTGGTGACTCCTATATTCACTGAACAGAATGTTAAGGGATCTTCTACAAAAACTGTTGATCCAAGTCAGACTGTAACCTTGAAGTCTTTGGTTGAAAAGCAAGGTCAAGAGGTTAAGCTGAAGATAGGGGTGAAACAAGAAGATGATCCTTTTGCTGGGTACATGGAGAATGAACCTTGGTTTTCTAAAGATCAAACGGAAATTCAAACAAGAGCTCAGCCAGAATCCAAATCAACTATTCCTGAAGATTACTATCTAGATGATCTAGTAGCTAATGCACTTATTGAAGAATTTTCAGACTGGGTAGATAATACTGCTGTAGATGGAGGAGAACTTGATCAATATGGTTTTCATGTTGACCCTAATGATACACCTGTTCAAGGCAATGAAGGAGGATCTGGGTCAAGGATAAAGGAAGTGACTCAGGAAGAGTTAAGGGTAGAGAGAGAAGAACTTAAAAGAATGAGCAAAGGCATTCTTCCATCAATTGTGGGTTGGAGGTTTGATCACTACAGATGTGCTATTGTAATAAAGAGAAAAAGTGTAAGTGGAACAATGACTCAATCACTTGACACAACTGAGAAATTGATGCAAATAACTGTGGAGGATGCTAGACAGTTATGCAAATTGAAGATGGTGAATCATGGTTCATATTCTCATGGAACTGATTATGAAAAATCCATACATGAGTGTGCTAAAACTGATTTTGTCAACTTTGGGAAGAAGTTTAAAGCTAAAAGAAAGAGAATGACAATGTACCAAGAACCAATGAAGAAAGCCAAAGTTGTTCATCAAAAACTAAAGATTCTCAGGTGGTGGATGGATTATGAACATGATGAAATTGTGCTAGACAGGGAATATGGAGAAGATGAAAGAATCTTTGAAAATGGAGACTTGAGAGATCTTACAAATGAATACTTACTAACCATATTTCATTTACCTCTTGAGAAACTGCAACAAGATGATAATGAAAGAAGGATGGCAATTGAGGTAGTTGCATGGGAGGTGGATAAACTTAGAAGGGGAAGCAGAAAAGGAAGATAGTTGATAAATGAAGATATTTGAATAAAGATGGGAATGGAGCTAGACATAACAAAATGAAGATTTTGGAAGCATCATCAAAGGGGGAGATTGTTGGAGCATAATTAGAGTGATGGTTGAAGCTTCCAAATAGTCATTAGTGTAGTTTTGTTTCTAAGGAATTAGTTCGGATGAACAATGTTCATCACCCGAACTAAAACTTAGACAGTCTTTCAATTAAGACTTTAACTCGGGTGAACAAGTTAATCTACCCGAATTAACTTGAAGTTCACCAGAGTTAAAGTTTACTAAAGACATAATGTATTTTGTTTACCCGAAGTGTTTTTAAATGAACGTAAGGGTTGTTTGTAATGTAACAGTGAGTGTGTGTATTAGCCTATAAATAGTGAGAGAATTGAGTCAGTTAGATAGACTTATGAGTGAAAATGTCTTTTGTAACCACCTTTCACGCCTTTGTTGGCTTTGAATGAAATATTTATTTTACTTTGATTCACTATTTGATTTATGAACTCAATCGTTAACTTGTTATTCCGTAACCTGTTGATGATTCTAATCACCTAGATTGTAGTTTGAGAAAGATTAAGACCTGTCAGAGACTAAGATTATCTGATTTTGGTTTCGGATTTTTTGATGGGTTTTGATGAAATGGGGAGTTGAGATTAGAGATAGAAAATCTTTTGACACGCACCTAAACCAGGCGAGGGATTTTGCTGAAGACAATGTAGAATCTCAGACATGATTTCCGGTGGAATTGTGATTTCAGTCGTCGTCATTGTGTTGGGGTTTAATTTGAGAAGTCAAAAGTATGAATATGGGACACACCTAATTAAAACAGTCTTGAGTTAAATATTCAATGTTAATGTTTCTTTGACCGTCATCGAAAGGAAAGGAAAGGGTATTATGGTATTGGTATGCGTAAGGACATGCCATCTTACCAACTACCAAAGGTCAAACACCTTTATCTATAATATTTTTTTCTTGAGAAGGCAACATGAAAATAAAAATATTATAAGACTAAAGTTGTTAAGATCAGGATCTTACTATAGATTATTTTTGTTTTTGTAAGATCGGGATCGAAAGATTGCATCGGGATTAGAATCAGGATCGAATATCATAACACTAGGTTTAAGTCACATTCATATAATATATAATTCCTATCAAATACTAATAGTATGTCATAATTGTTAATTTATAAATTGATTAACGAGTTTAATAAGAATCGTAGATATTTAGATTACTTAATTGCGTTAGTATTAATTTTGTTACATTTATATGTTGATTGAAGTAAAAAAATTATAAAATTCTCTATATTTACGTGTCTTAGTTGGTTATACAATTTGTTTTTTTTAGTTTATTTGAACACAATTAGTTAATTTATATATTTTTTTGTTCTACAATTAAAGTAAAGTAAGATCGAATAGGATCGAGATTCTATGATTTTATGATCAAGATCGGGATCCTACTAAGATCCTATGCTTTAGATCCTACAAAAAGTCGGATCGTTTTTGGTAAATGAGGTCGTGAAATCGTAAGATTTTAAGATTTAGATCGTGATCTTAACAACCATAACAAAGACTACTAAGTAGTAATTTTGAATGTATATATATTAAATAGTGTAAAATTGAGTAAATTTTTGATGTAACACCATTTATTAACTATTTTATACCAAATTTGGTGTAACAGTATTCATTATACCAAGTCACATAAATCTTTTATTTATTAAATATGTTAATAAATTATAAAATATATATTGTTAAACCTGACTAATTAAGATCTTTTAAACAAGGTTCTAAATAGCGCGCTATAGCAGCCCTAAGGCGCGAGGCGTGGCCTCGCCGTCACGAATCAGTCCATAGCGTTGTCTTAAAGCGTAGCGTGATGTAAGGCGCGCTATAGCGCCATATCGCGCGCTATTGCGTGTGGCGTCGCGCCTTTTCTTGAAGCGTTTATTGTTATTTCAGATTTGGGCTTTTTCAATTCATCTATTTGGACTTATATCAAATGGACCACTCATATAAACTAAAAAAAAATAGATAAATAAGTGAAACCCAATCTGTATCACACAGTCACACTCACACACAAATATTTGTATACTAATTTTGTTTATTTGTATACTAAATATTGCCGCTATATATCACGCCTTAACAAACGCCGTAGCCTCGCTATAGCTTGTAAGGCTTGAGGCGTGGCAGTGCCGCTACGCCACACCTCACGCTATTTAGAACCTTGCTTTTAAATGAGTATGATCTTTATATATTTTTTTAATTTAAAAAAATATTATTTATTATAATAACATTAATAAAATAACTAGTTAATATATAATTCAATTTTGTTCTTAATTTGATAATAGATAATAATCATATTAAAACATTTTACTGTAAAAGTCTATTTATTTAGTTAAAAAAGAGTTTTAGTGTGATATTTTTGGTGTATACAAAGGAATATAAGTGACTTTAGTATTAAAACTATTATCATTTTACACTAAAATGATGTTAATGTTTGATGCATACATTGAAGATGCCCTAAACGAATTCCAATATATCTATAAGATATAAATAAGAAGGACCGAAAATGTAAAAATGAAAAACGATCAAAATATATTATTCTTGTTGATAAAAAAAGGATATATTATTCATTTTGTCATTTAATGAAAATATTACTCTCTTCGTTCCAAAATTATTCTCTCCGGACAAAAAATATACAGTTTTAAGAAAAATATAATTATTATCGATTTCTCTTTCTTCTTTTTTGTAAAACTACAGTTTTACTCTTAGTTAATTAATTGATGTTTTCTATAAAATATGTAATAATAACTTTAACTAAAGGAAAATGAAATATTTGACAAATAAGTAGAATTTTTTATTTATTTTTAGTATTAGACAATAAAATTAGGACAAACCAAAATGAAATATTTGACAAATAATATGGGACGAATAAAGTAGTTATTTTTAGAGGTAAAACTATATAATAACATATATGATGGTTTTCCGACTATAATAGGAACATATGTGATATTTTGAAATCATGTATATGAGATTTTTCAGCTTTAGTGGTGGTATGGATTATATTTTGAAATTAAGTAGAATAAGTATGATATTTTGCAAGTTATAAGTAACATATACGATTGTCTATTTTATACCATAAGCCATCAAGACCACCATCCATTGATACCACAACCGCCATTATCCATAGCGACTGCCCATCTTCGTTATCCACCACTACAACCACACATCATCTTTCGCAAGGATATCATATTGCTATGTGGGTTAAACTAGCTAAAATTTGAAGCTTATATTTAGAGTCGAAAGTCCGAGTTTATATTTATAACTGAAAATATGTTTATCAAAGTAGTTGAAGTTATAGTTTAAAAATGTAAAATGACAATAAAATACATAATATTATAATAACACAAATTTAATAAGAAATATTTATACAATTTACCATATTATAAGTTTAAGCTACTTTTATAAGCTATTTGAAATAGTTTACTTTTTAGAAACTTACATTTTAAATAATATATCAGATAGGACATCTTTCGATAAATCAATAATCCTCTTTATTATGGCTATCAAATAGTTAGGAGTAGATATGTGGGAAACAAAATGGAACGACTGGATTCTAACCCAAGAGGAGGGAAAGTTGTTTCTAAGTATTTCATGTCTAATTTAGCTGGGTGTCGGGTGTCAGACTTTATCTTAGAGCTCGTTCATGCCGACAACTTACATGTATTACCATTTCTATTTTGGTGATTAATAAAGTTTTGTTTTTCTGGAAAATATATATATATATATATATATATATATATATATATATATATATATATATATATATATATAATTTCAATAATATTAACCAAACAAAACTGATAGCTTAGTTTCTATAGAAAATAACATCAGACTCTCATAAACTTCTTTCAAGCTGGAAACTGAAGTTAATAGTTAGAGTTATAAACCGTAACTTATATTTAGACGGAATGCTATTTTGAGGCAAAATACCTGGAGTTTAAATTTAAAATATCAAATGATAAAAAGTTAATAATACCTAGTAATTTTTATAGTGGAAATTACAAAAATATGGTTATCAGAGAGAATATGAACGAATATACCATTAAAAAAAGAGTTAAAATTACGGATTTGATGTGTGGCGTGGGCATTAAATACCACCGAGTAGCCACATGTCTTGCTCATCGGACTGTCATGTGTGTATATATAATCCGTCGGGCAACACTTAATCTTCGGGGACTGCGAAGCCATATTTCTTGCTCAGCGGGCCAACATGTGCCAGCTATATCTATTTAAAGCTCCGTAGGACCGTGGAGCCACATTTGCTCGACGGACCGACACTCTATATACAATCCGCGGGCTACTAATCGTCGAGGGACCGCAGATCCACATGTCTTGTTCAGAGGACCGCAAAGCCACATATCTTTCTCAATAGACCGGAGCTAGATATCTTGCTCAACGAACCACACTTCCATTTAAATGTATCGATACCGGCGTGTGTTTCACTAAGTAACTCTTGTGGAAGGCCCCACGATTATATTTACCCGCGTCTTGGGTCAAATCAAAAATATGTTAAGGGGCTGTTTGCAAGCATCAAAGACTTGGACTCGGACTCGGTCCGTGGTCCGAGCGTTTGATAAGTTCATGAAAAGCTCGGACCACGAACCGAATCTGTGATTTTGCTTCATTCTCGGTCTGCGATTTTTCTAAACGAACCGAGTCCGAGGCAAAATCACGAAAATCCGAGCTTTTCATAAACTTATCAAACATTCGAATCACCGACCGAGTCCAAATCCATAGTCCGTAGTCCTAAGTAAACACCGGTGGTTAAAGTACTTTCTATTTTTGAAGAAAAGTAAAACCCAATCAGGATTTGGTTATCAGTCCGACCACCACATAACCTCGTTATCCACCATCGCCATGGCAATGGGGTTTATCACTCCAATTAAATGCAATGCAACTCCAAATTCCATCCCCAACCATTACCACGCGCTTGACGCTTCTTACATCAAACGCGCCGCCGATCTGTCCGACAAATCCGCCGGTCTCACATCACCGCATCCCAACTTCGGCTGCGTTATAGCAACAACCACCAATTCCGGGAAAGTTTATGGAGAAGGATACCTTTACGCGCAAGGAACGAAGCCGGCGGAGGTGCAGGCGGTGGAAGCTGCCGGAGAATATTGCAGTGGCGCTACCGCGTATGTTAATATGGAACCTGGTGATTGCCATGGTGATCATACAGCTGTATCGGCTTTTATTAAGGTTTATTCATTTCCTTTCATTTTTATTATTGATATCAAACTTTAAATCGGTCTATGGCATTGTATGTATCCGACCAATTAAATATTTGGTTAAGTGCAGTGTGTTGTGTGTATCCAACTCTCAAAATCTATGTTGTGTATATTCAGACTCTTATTTTTTCACAAATAATGTAACGTATCGGATTTTTGCTGATTTGAGATTGGCTTAATTATTGGAAGTTCCTCTCAAAAAATTTGGTTTCATACTTCATTTGTGAAAAAAAAAAAAAAAGGAGATTCTGAGATTTGGATACAAACAATAGCAAAAATTTCGGTTCATACTTCATTTATTAAACACTTATCCCTAATTATTTTAGTGATTATTTCTTATTTAAACAACTTAATTAGATAGTTAGGTATTGATACATTATCGGTATTATGCACATTATTTGTTGAAAATTCATTTCTGTTAGACGAAATAACATTCAATTTGATTATATTTATTTGCCATCTTTCTGTTTGGTATTTAAATTTAACGCAAAGTATTACTTTAAAATCTACATGTATCTGAGGCTTTATCCTTAGGCAGGAATCAGTAGAGTTGTTATCGGGATCAGACATCCGTTACAGCATCTTCGAGGAAAAGCTATTCAGACCTTGAGAAGTGAAGGACTTCAAGTTGATGTTCTTGGTGAGGATATACGGAATGTATCGATTGAGGTATCGTTCAATTTTTAGTATTATCTTTAAGTTATTATTATTTTTTATTTTTTTTAGCAAGTTAATGTTATATCGTATTTGTTTTAGGATGCTTTAAAGTCTTGTCTCGTTGTCAATGCTCCTTTGCTGTATAGATCAGCTTCTCGAGTCCCATTCTCGGTTTTGAAGTATGCAATGACCCTTGACGGTTAGTATTTGGTACTTGAATTATTTAGAGTATATTTCATAAATGGTTCTTGTGGTATATATATCCAATTATGATTTTCATCCCAATTTTTTTGTTTATTTCACAAATCGTTTATAAAATAAGAACTTGTAACATTGATACTCCCGAAGGTGGATTTTTGTGTTAAAAGTTTCATTTTAGAGACTATCAACAAGTTTCAATTTTTGGGACAATATGTTTAATAAACAAACTTTTGGGACGAAAACCATAATTTGGTATACACCATATGGCCCATTTATATAATTTACTCTAAATTAGTAAAATTTGTATCTTACCTTCAACTAAACGTATTAACCGATTCTCTGTATTATAATAGGGAAAATTGCTGCTAGTAGTGGGCATGCATCTTGGATAAGTAGCAAAAAATCAAGATCTCGAGTTTTTGAATTGCGTGGAAGAAGTGATGCAGTTGTAGTTGGAGGAAATACTGTACGCAAAGATAGTATGCAACTTTATTATATGCCTTTTTATAATTTCTGTATATTCTGAAAGTGTCTTGAATAGTTTTTTATTATGTTTTCTAAATAGATCCGCGTTTAACTCCCAGACATGTTATTGGTGGACATTTACCTATGCGAATTGTTATGTCACAAACTCTTGATCTTCCCGAGGTTGCAAATCTTTGGGATGTCAGTGAGGTGCCAACGATAGTTGTAACACAAAGAGGTGCAAGAAGAAGTTTCCAAAAGTATCTTGCGTCCAAAGGTGTTGAAGTAGTGGAGTTCGACATCTTAAATCCTAAAGACGTTGTGGACTACCTTTATGATCGTGGGTATCTTTCAATTTTGTGGGAATGTGGAGGGACGTTATCTGCATCCGCTATTTCCGCTGGTGTTATACACAAGGTATGTAGTGGTAGTGGTGGTCGTCGTGTCATTAAAATGTTGTACTCTTTGGATTTGGGGTTAGAGAATGGATGGAATGATTGAAGGGTATGGGTGTCAAAGTTAGGAACTTACTCTCTCCGTCCCAATATAATTGTCCACTAGACAAAAGACGGTGAGCGATGATTACATTCAATTATATATTTGAGTACTAGTTTTACCCCTACTATGTGCAAGCAGTTTCAGAATGTTTAATTAATGAATTTAGTTATTAAGGGTAAAATGTTAAAATTGTTAAGTTGTTTATAGAAGTCGACATTCTCATACAATGCTGCCATCAATGATCAATCCCATTCCCATATCACACGTCTCTCAAACTCAAACCAATAGTGATTTCCATCTGCAAACCAATCGCCACCTAAATGTACATATTTTGCTGATGCAGGTGCATGCTTTTGTTGCTCCAAAAATAATTGGCGGAAAGAACGCGCCATCTCCAGTTGGGGAACTTGGAATGGTTGAAATGACACAGGCGTTGGAATTAATCGATGTTTCTTATGAGCAGGTTGGTATAAACTATGAAGTATATATATTCAAAATAAATGGTAAAAACTGTTGATGATTGTTTGTGTTCTAACAAGCAAACACTTGACTAAAAATTGCAGATAGGATCGGATGTGCTTATTAGTGGATATCTTCAACCAATTCCTGATTTGACACCTGCCATTCCCTCAGTTAACGAAACATCAGCCATTGATCCATCTTTATCTCCTTATGATTCACCAATCATATTCTTCTATAAGACGTGGGACCTGTATGGGAGTTTCTCCAACTTTTCTCCTCATCCAATACGACTGCCTGATGAGAGTGGTGATGATGTCACTTGGTCAAGCGTAGAGCACTATTATCAGGTGATTTTCTCCTACAGCAGTTCTAATCCCCCTGTAGTAGCTCATTTATGTTTAGAAGTGGCAAAATTGATGGATCGGGTGGATAAGGGAACAAATTTAAACAAGTAGATTTGGGTCTGGGGTGGGTCGAAACGGGTCGGGTTGTTTTGAGTTTTGACCCGAAAAAGTTTAAATCATTTTCAGTAACCATATGTCAAATATGATTAGAAAAAGGGAAATTACTATAATGTCACTTTTTAGCTTACATATGTTACAAATTGTCTCTACTTTAGGTGTTTTAAAAGCTATGACCTATTTCGCAATAGTGTTACCTTGGCGAAATTCGACTTTCTTGTGTTATCTGGGCGAAATTTGACTTATTTGGGAAAGTTTGAGTTTATTCTTATTTTCCATGTTAAAAAAATAGACAAATTTTTCCTAACATTTCAGAAAGTTAAAGTTTGCCAGAAAATAAATAAATTTGGTGAAACTGAAAATTGGTGACATTTTATGGAATACTAAAAAATGACATTTTGAAAAGTGTAGGTCGAAAAGTGTTATTTTAGTAATTTTCCCTTTTCACATTTATATAATTTCAAGCTTAATCGTTTTTTTTTTTTTTTTTTGTAATAAAATGATTTCAATGGTGTTTGATTGACTTAATAAGGAAATATCTTTAAAGCTTTTTTCTTCTTCTTCATGTTTGAGATCAAACATAACCTGAATCAAAGTGTTAATAAGTGAATGGTTCGAAATTGCTAACCCTGATACATATGATGCTCTCTGAATTTTCGTTTTTCAAAATGAAGGCACATAAGTTTGTGGGCTCGAGCAATCCTAATGCAAGAAGTTATGTTGAAGCAATACATTTGACAAAAAGTCCCGAAGAAGCAGCACGGATGGGAAGAAAAATACAAAGAGAGCACCCGGATATGGTACGCCATTTTTTACACGCTCTGATGTGTTTCAATATTTTAATACAGTTTTTTAATAGAAAAAGGTAAAACTCGAGTTTCCAATTTTTAGTTAGGTTTATGTGATCACAAGAAGTAAGCAAGCAAGAAACTGTTATTTGTCAATTTTAATGTATAGAAGGAGTAAAAGGGCTTTTGGGATTCCGTAAAAGAACAATTTCTGTTTGTATAGGTACAAAGATGGGCGGGTTGGGTCGACCCGCAACAAAACTTTTCTCCACTTTTAAAACCTCTTTTTTTATAAATTGTAATATAAAATAATTAAATATCATGCAAGTTTTTTTAAATTTAAATGTAAGACAGGTATAAGGTTGTAAGCAAAAACTAATCACTTTTGGTAACTTTCAATTCGTTTAACCCTTTTGATCCGTTCCCTCTTTTAATTGATTTTTTGTTGAGATAAAACATAACCCAAATGAACCCGTTGGTAACAAAATGAGAAGAAATTGCCACCTACTTTAGCTGTTTTTTGTCAACTCACTTGCTATGCAGATAAGATCTAACTGGGAAACTGTGAAAACGGAGGTGATGTATAAAGCATTAAAATGCAAGTTTTCAACTTACCCACACTTGAATTCGATGCTTAAGTCAACAGCAGGTTGTGTACTTGTTGAAGCTTCTCCGCATGATCTATTTTGGGGTGGAGGCCGAGATGGCGAAGGTCTCAATTATTTAGGGCGACTACTTATGAAGTTAAGATCTGAGTTTATAGGTGATGATACACATAAACCTGAGATCTCGACAGGTTACCTTGAATCATAATCACATGTAGGTCTAAAATGGTATCGTTGCTTGTATATTTAGCATTATTTGGTACATTTTTGTGTTGTATCTGTACCAATTCATAACGTATACAAAAAATAGACGTTATAGTTGGATGTTTGTTTGTTTCGGTTCTTTATGGAAGATTATATGTTAGTTTTCGTGGTTACTCAGAGTTGCTATAATGTCACACATGGTTGGTAACCGATTATAAAAGACGAGGTGTTTTTCTAATGATCCAATTAGGACATGAATTAAAAGTCTCTTCTACTATTTAGTGATGTGAAATATAGGAACCAAAAGAAAAATAAGTGTATTTTAGTCGAAAGTAACTATAAATACAAAGGTAACTTTAACAAACTTATAAATAAGTTGATTTAAGTTTTGTTATATTGTTAACCAGTTAAATTGTTCATATAGGGCAACTTTAACAAACTTATAAATATGTTGATTTAAGTTTTGTTATAACATTGTTAACGAGTTAAATTGGTCAAACAGGTTGAAAGATGTTCTCACATCATTTTGAGTTTTAGGTGTGGGGAAATAACAGTGATGATCTCAAATAAATGTATGGAATAAATGTATGGAGTAAGGTTATTTCCTTCTTACAAATCACCTAATAGTTGACAATTATCACAAAATCGAACCAGTTTTGCAATGCAAACTCCGATTATGATAAAAATTCTTGGAAATAAAAACTAAGCCAAATTTTTAAGCATGAACCTCGTCTGGATTGTGTCGATTTCTGAGTGGTATCTGGGAGAGACAAGGTTTTCAACATAAGCTCCGACGATCAAATAAGTAACATTATGGTTCATAGTTCTTTCGTTTATAGAGCCACTAGTATGATTCAAATAAGTACCATTATCATGTATCAACTTGTTAATTCGTTTCTGTCCGATTTTGTTCAGATTACCTATGTTAATTCGATTTTCTCTACCCATTTGTATATATTGAAAGATCGCCTTCCTTTAATATATTTACACATCATGTATGTAGTCTCGCTTTGTAATTTGTACTTTGTGCCCGTTTTCTAGCCCCTTGTTAGTCGGGTTGTCTCTTAATAATATTTGGCGGTTAAAAAAAAAAAAAAAAAAAAAAAAAAAAAAAAAAAAAAAAAAGTAAGTGATTTCCAAAAAGCATGATATTAATTTAGTAATGTACCAGATTTTAAAACAGTAAATATTTTTTTAAAACAACATATAATATGTTAAATGTCTTCTAAACATATCAAGTATAAGTCATGTTAAGTAATATCCTAAATTATAAATTGGTAACTTTAAATAAATAAAAAAAATGTAATAATAATATAGAGTATATCTTTTTCCAATACAGGAATGATTTTATGTTTTGTACAAAAAACTAGATTATTGTCCCGCGATAGCGCGGAAAAAAAATAAAAATTAAATCATAAATTTTATGTTTATGTAGATTTTAATTTATTATGAAAAAATAATGTTGTATGTATAATACATATATATACTTTTACGTTTATATACATATAGTTTATAGTGATAATAACATATACACTTTTATCTTTATACACATGTTTTGATATTTTGTATTAGTTGATTTTAGAATAATAATAAGGTAAATTATACAAATGGACGATCTATAAATAACTTATAATTATGTTTTTTATTTTAGTATAGATTAAATGAAATAGAGAATGTACTTATATATTTTAAAAGGGTGTAAAATGAAAATAATATTTGATGACATCATCAATTTGATCTAACGGCTGACATCAAAGAAGTTAAACCATCCAACGGGCCTTACTTCGCCATGTGGCATTTAAGGCCCCTCTTTTATTATATATTAAAGATGATTGTAGGTTTAATTATAAAAGATGGAAAGTTTTATAGAAACTAATAGTTAACGGTTCAATGACGAAAACCTTACACATATTCCTTTTTATTCTTAGAATTAAACTTTCAACTCCTTTAAATGTAAAAATTAAAACATGTTTGATTCTCAAATTAGACAATTTAGTTACATTTAAAAAAAATTGGTAAAATAAATATAAAATATATAAAAGTCGAGTTTAGGTATTAAAGATAGTAATAAATTAGATTACTGTCTCGCGATAACGCGGAAAAAAAATAAAAATTGAATCGTAAATTTTCTGTGTATGTAGATTTTAATTTATTATGAAAAAATAATGTTATATGTATAATAATATATATAGTTTTACGTTTATACACATGTTGTTTATAGTTATAATAACATATACACTTTTACGTTTATACACATGTTTTGATATTTTGTATTAGGAGATCTTAGAATAATAATAAGTTAAATCATAGTCTAAATTGAACGATTCTATAAGTAAATTATAGTTATGTTTTTTATTTTAGTAAATATAGAATAAAATGATAATGTAATTATGTATTGTAGGAGGGTGTAGAATTAAAATAATCTTTGATGACATCATCAATCTGATCTAACGACTGCCATCAAAGAAGTCAACTCATAAGGCCACTCTTTTATTATATATTAAAGAATTAAAGATACACTTTAAATTAATTATAGATTTCAATCTATTTTGAATAATATATATTCTTATAATCTATACTATTATGATACTCGCGTGATACAACGGCGACAAAAAACGGAACCAAATTTTAATTTTTATGGGTCAAATTATTAAAAAAAAAAATCAACGTATGATAGTTTAATTTATTTGTAATGTGCAGGTATGAAAACTTATGAAAAATCAAATTTGTGACAACCGCGAATTTCAAGGTATTATTCCGTCATTTTTCTATTTATCGTTTATTTTCGATGCCTCGTTTTGACCGTATTCTTATACTCTTTTTTTTTTTCAAAATCTTTATATATATGTAAAAGTGATGCCTTATATTCCACTTGGCAAAGCCAATACCATTGGATGAATTTCATTTTATGATTTGGACCTTTAGATTAAAAGTATGACATCACCTTACGTCATCCTTGATTTCACTTCGTTTTTCTAGGGTTTTTACTTAACCGTTCCATTTTTCACATTCCTATTGAAATCCATAACAAAAAAAACTTTTTTCTTCAATGTTTGTATCTCTTTATTACTATTGAAATCCTTAGCTAATAGATCTATAATACATAAACGGTAAAACCCAGCGAATTCAATCGCCAAGCTTAGAGCAATGGCGGATCGGATGATGGTTTTCTGCTTCGTAATCTAGGATCATAAGACAAAGATACACGTATGGTAATGCATTATAATTATCTATATTGGATTTATATCGGTGTTTTAACTTTTAAAGTTAAACATTCGCATTAGATGTTTGTGTATGCTAACAATCAACGCATGTGATTCCGTATTATGTCAATATTGATGTTTGCTAGAATGGTTTGTTTATAAGCTTCAACTTTCGTACGTGAATTTTCTTCTTCTCATAAGCTTTAGCGTTTATGAAATATTTTCTTATTTTTTATAGTTTATGTACAAGTGTTTAATGAAATGTATGACTCAAAGGTTGTGTTCTATGTCTAACTTCATGTAGTTATCTACATCAGTGAGAATACAACTTTATACTTCTCGTGTTACAAGGCATCTAATAATTGTTCTAACTTATTTGTAACACAAGGTAGTTTGGAGTCAATGATTCATTTTAGATGTAGCTTGAAACAAGAATATCCTTTCTTTTTAAAACAAAATGATTGTTGACGAGTCATATGAGTTTAATGTTATGTAATCCCTTATTTATTAAAAAAGAATGAAGTATAGGTTAAACTCTCTTTGATTATATGATTATTATGAACTGAAGATGGGTAAGCAAAAGTTGTATCAGAGGGAAAGATTTCTCATTTGTAGATAAGAAGAAAAAAAGTTAATTAAGTTAGTAATCTATAAATGATTAGATGTGGTCTAGAGTGATTTAAACCATCCGGGTCTTCTAGAGTCTTCTGTTTATTGTTTCGTTACTTCATGTCTCATGAATTTCATATGTGCTACTTTTTTCTACCGCTCTCGCATATGAATATCTCGCGGGTCAACTGGTTTGCGTAGTTTCTTTAACCTGTATGCACATTATGTTCTATGGCGAGCAATTTCGTGTTGGTGTTGTTTCAGGTCTTAGTGCTGATGTGTGCTGCCACTATTTGTTGTTTGGGTCAAGTTGTTGGACATGATTTGCTTAATGGTTGGATGTTGTGGTTGCTTCTGTGTCACTACATTCTGATCGTAGATACAATCACATTGGACATAAAATAGATATTATAAATGAGTCGTGGTCTGACTAATCGACTCGGACACCGGGCTCATTCTCTGGAATGACGTTGTTGTTGTATGCCTCAAATTCAAGGGTATGCTTACTACTTGGGTTTGGGAATTGCTCAAAGGTATACTACTGCTACTTCCTCACTTCATTCCAAAGTCACATGTGAATTCTGTTCATTTGTTTACTGTGCACAAGATTTTAACAGAAAGATTGGACTTTGGTATGGAATGCACAAGCAGTACAATGGTTTTTTTATTTCTACTTTAGGCATATTTTAATATGTTTTTCAATTATTTGATCATTAACATGTCATGCAAATAATTAATCTCTAATTTAAATACCGTCGTCGTCTTGCTATCTCTGCCCGTTTTTGGGCTTTTGGCTTATTGGGCCGTTTACCGGGTTTTTTATTGGGCCGACTTTTTACTGGGCTTATCTTGATTTCTTTGGGTGGTTTCTTCTGACGTTGTCTACTTCTCTTATTAGCTTACACGTGTCTTCTTCTTCCTCCTCATCTCTGCATTTTAGCTGGTTATTGAATTGGTTCTGCTCTCCTTTGCGTCGTTAAGCTTTTTTCTCCTAACTACTGTAATTTTTTTTCTTTTGCATGCACGGACGCACGGTAGGTGTTTGTTGAAATGCCTCTGTGTACTTTCTTTTCCATCTACGACGACGGTGGCCGGAGAATCACCGGCTAACGATGATTTACTACTCCGATTAATTTGTAACACCGTGCCCGAATCCGACCCGATATTTGACTTGTAACTTTAATTCGGACTTTGTAATTGTATTAATTTGACGATTTATAAAAGTTCGATTTGAGTTATGTATATTTGGGTTATCTTAATTCTATTTAAACCTTGTTTATTATATCATGTAACATTATTAATGTGTTATCTTGCATGTGTACATTAATGTGACAACCGTCTTATTTCAGGTGAAAATCCGCATTCTCTATCTTTGACTCAATTTTAATTTCATCTCATTATCACTTGTTTCGTTAACTCGAGTGTGTAGAATCGAACTCGGAATCACATAATCGAATCCTAATACCAAGTAAACACTTAGTGAACTTGCCTAAGTTCCTATCAAAAATAACCGGAAACTTTCAACTAACGAAAGCGCTTAACAATGGAACAAACGAAAAACGAACAAGGCTGAAACAAGCCCGAATGCGCCGCCTGTTGTCCCAATGGCGCCGCATTCGGGGCCAGTTCAGCAATGTTTGTGTTTTTATAAAAATCAACTAAACGGACCCAAAACATAAACCAACGTTTGGCCCAGGTTCTAAGGGTCCAAAAGCCCCTTTAATGGTCCAGGAACATCACTCATATACACCCAAACATAGCTCATTTGTTACACACACATCTAAACACAAACACACTCTCATTTGCTCACTCTCTCTCTAGCTCAAGAACACACACACACACCTTTTATTTCCAGTGATTTGAACTTCTAAAATCCAGTAATTTAGCCACATAAAACACACAAAAATCGTCATCAACCAAGGAGGAAGAAAGGGGTTAGCATTTCTTGGGTTTAAAATCGATTTCTAAGCTTGTTTGGGGTCAAAATCATCAAGGATTCACTTCCACCATCTTCAAATCATTATCTACTCGGTAAAAACCCTTTTAATCCTCTGTCTTTTTGATTCTTACTCATTGCATGTGCAATCCATCTACTAAAAATGAGTTTTTACAAAGATTGGTGACTATTTATGAACAAAAACGAATTTTTATGCATTGCATGTTTAGATCCATGAATTTGTGGCTAAAAACTGTAAAGAAACTATAAGACATCATGTAAATATATGAATCTATGATTGCATGTCGAAATCTACCACCAAACTAGCAATTTCGAGCAACAAAACGGATTTCCCAGAAATCTGAGGTCCGAATGCGCCGCCATTGGACCACAGGCGGCGCATTCCAGACCCAGATTCTGGGAAATGGGTTGTTTTCGCCACTAAACGCAACCTTGAACTTATTTCACCAAAACGAGCACCATAACCTGTAAAGAACCAAACTTACATGTAAAGAGACTAATTGAACAAGTTCCAATCATTTAAATGTGGTAAAAATGTATAAATGTTTGGTGATAGAAATTTGCTAAGCGGGAAAGTGTTTTGAAATGGACATAATGATTTTGGCGCGGAAGCGCTGCCCGATTTTCGGTAGACCAAAAACCAACACTTCTAATAAAAACATTTCGTTACCTAACAAGATTATAAACATGAATACTTATTAAATCTTGGTATTTCTTTAGGAGTTCCGTGATTCCTACCCGTTTCGACCCGTTCCGACCGCTCTCTCTTTTGTGCAATCCTCCGCAAACAGTGAGTTACATCCCCACTTAATTACTGTTTTTCAATTATCTTTTGGGGGAAACAAGAGATCTAAATGAACTTTTATGAACTCTATTGAACATTTTTGACAAACTTATGCTTAATTAGTTTTATGGCCGTTTGGCCTTTGATAAACTAATGGTTAGCCACCTTTATTCGGCTCTTGATTCAAAACTATATTAAACCCATTTAATGCCATTCTCGGCACTCATATATACTTTGATTGATCGTATAACTACCATGACTCTTGAGGGATATAGCTACTCTAAGTGACTACTACTAGTTTAAAAATAACATCAGTGCCTAATTTTCACCACACACTATTAGCTTTGTTAAGCCGTTTAGTAATTATGGGTATCGATACTTAGGAAATAACCGTTCCTTACTTAAGTGGCAACTTAAGTACATATTACTCGATCAGAAATGACTCCCCGTTGTAGTCGGGGTAAGAGGCATCACGGTTGGTTAATCGGTTTAGTGTGAACACTTAAGTTATATTATGCCAAGTAGTCGTTATACATGTAATCAATCATAGCTTACTTATCATGCGCGTATAGAGTTATACGACTTCCGCATCTATCTCTAAATCAACTGTTTTGGTTCGAATTATTCTTTAAGTCTTAATCTACTTTTAGAAACTACTAAGTATAGATATACTTAGCTTAAAACCTTTTTAGTCGAGGACTAGAAAACTGTAACTCACTCACTACTTTATTGTAGTTGACACTTTATCTCTTGTTTCAGGAAATCAAGTGTAAGTCACGGAATGCAATACTTGGATGGGTCATGGAATGTCACGTGAAGTTATGAATTGGGAGAAGACCTATTTTACATGTTTTTGGGAATTTTATCAAACAATTTATTATGTTATGTCGTGATGTACTTTTCAATACTTGGTTATCTTAAACTGTAAACTCTTATTTACTTCTTAATGACTTGAAACCGTATGTTTTTATTATAACTCGTGTAATGATATCTTTGCTCTTCACACTTCCGTGTTTCCGCTTTAGCGGGGTGTGACAATTAATGTACACTAAAATGTGTTTAATACACATGGACTTATATAAATGCAAGTAATTCTAGTAATGTGTTAAGACAAATAGTTTAATTGATACATGCATGCAAGGAACTATGTATGTATGTATGTATGTTTGCATTCATGGAAAATACTTTAAACCTTCCAAACATTTTCCTTGTTCTTAGCCTTCAAGTTTGGTCAAATGTGGTAGACTAATAGTTACACATTTCTTATTTATGGTTTTAAACACCTCTTTAACCATTTCTTTTTGTAACCTACAAAAATTAAATTTGGAGTTGATTATTAGGAGAGTTAGATTTTGACCTTTCTTTATCACACTTCAAACTCTATAAATAGGTGTTTCTTGTCAAAAATCGAACCAACACAAAGCTCCATAATCGAAACTTCAAGCCTCCCATAATCGATTGTAAAGGTTCCCAATTCTATTGTTTTTCATCATAATAATCCCTAATCATGTTTATCTTTTATGTTACTCAAGCTTACCATCATCATCTTATTAATCTTGTCTATTCAAACTCTAATCTAGAAAACTCTAATTTCATGATATATTCTTATTCATATTTATTCTTATTTCTAGATTTGTAAAGACAAGTTTGGTGTTCCTTTCAACGTATTCCGTATTCATAATCTAGTATCTGTATCTACCTCCGTATTTAATCATGTGAGTAAACTCAATGCCCTTTTTATTATATAAATCTTTGGGTTGTATCATGACATTCATATTCATACTTATATTCATACTTTTATGTTTAATTCATACTTATGTTCACATTTATATTTTATGTTTATATTCATACTTATAGGAATATGGTGATTCATATTCATATTTACGTTTATATTCATACTTATATTTATGTGTATATTCAGACTTATATTCATATTTATATTCATATTAAAACTTATATTCAGGTTTATATACTCACTTATAATCATGTTTATATGTATACTTTTTGTATTATATTCATTCGTAAAGTCATTTATGTTTATGTGTACTTATATTCATATTTGATACTATATTTTCGTATTATGGCAAACATTGGAATGAATCAAGTGACACGATCATTATGGGATGCACACATGATAAATCAAACAATCAATCATTCATTATATGTATATACTAAACGGGAAACGTGATAGATCTATTGGCCGTTATTAGACATTCCGACGTGTTACTGTGAATGTCGAGGCCCTCGACCGGACCCTATGTGACTTTGATCACATATGATATACATCAGACTTGATACAAACGCGTGTTATGCCATTATACACATATTATACTTGCTTACAATATGCAATCTTTCTACATTCTTTTATTATACATTCTTTTATACTACATTTGTGACAACCGTCTTATTTCAGGTGAAAACCGCATTCTCTATCTTTGACTTAACTCGAATTGATCTTGTTAGTACTTGTCTCGTAAACTTGTGTGTGTCGAAATCGAAATCGGAATCACAAAATGAATCTTAATACCAAGAAAATACTTAGTGAACTTGCCTAAGTTCCTATCTAAAATAACCGGAAACTTTTAGCTAACTAAAACGCTTAACAATGGAACGAATGAAAAACGAAAAAGACCAAAACCTGCCCTTGGCCGCGCCGCGGTGAACCCAGCGCGCCGCGGTGGAAGGCGCAGACAGCACTTTTTGTTAACTTTCAAAACTTAGCCAAACGGACCATAACTTTAAACAACGAGTTGTACCAGTTTCTTAAGGCCCAAGACCTTATTAAAAAGTCCAGCAAACATCTTTAAACATATTTAACACAAACATAACTCATTTTACACACACACACATTAAACAAACACACTCTTTGCTCTCTCTCCCTCTCTCTTTGCTAAAAACTCAAGAACACACACTCACTCCACCATCATTTACAGAAAGTTCACCATCAAAACTCAGAAAAACCAACCACATAAACATACACAAATCGTCCATCAAGCAAGGGAGGAAAGGGGTTGCATTCATTTGGGTCAAAAGTTCACTTCTAAGCATTTTGGGTTAAAAATCACTAAGGGTTCACTCCAACCATCTCCAAACCACTTTAATCTCGGTAAAAATCCTTTTAACTTACTGTCTTTACAATAAATACTCATTGCATGTGTCATCTAACACCTAAAAATGAGTTTGTATGGAGATTTTGGGTCATTTATGAACAAAAACGGGATTTTTGTAAATGCATGGTTAGATCCTTAAATTTGTGGTTAAAAACACTAAATAAACTATAAGACATCAATTATCTAAGCTTATATCTGGCTGCATGTCAAAATCCAACTTAAAAACATCATTTTTCTCCAAAAACTAACTTGGCCAAAAACCTGTCACAGTGACCGCGGCGCGGTAGCTCCACCGCGGCGCAGTTGAGGTTTTACCTCTGACCGCGGCGCAGTCCTCCCACCGCGGCACAGTCATGTGGCAGACAGACCCAAATTGTTAAGTTTAAACGTGCTGAATCATAACGCTAAACTAGTCATTTATACACTTGATCAAAACTGAAGTTAACTAACTATAACCAGTGATGAACTAAAACTTATAATCGTTCAATCTTGGTATTATTATAGGATTCCCGTGATTCCGGTCCGTCTCGATTACTCCCCGCACGCGTAGCTCATCTTTGCAAACCGTGAGTTACATCCCCACTTTATTTACTGTTTTCAAATAACTTTTGGGGGAAACAAGAGATCTAAATAAACTTTGAAACTGTTATGATCTTTGGTACAAATTGTGAAACTTATACTTATTTAGTTTTATGGCCGTTTGGCCTATGATAAACTAATGGTTTGCCACCTTTATTCGGCTTAATGGTTCGCCACCTTTACTCGGCTCTTTGGTTCAAAACTATATTAAACTCATTTATGCCACTCTCGGCACTCGTATGTACTTTGATTGATCGTATAACTAACGTGACTCTTGAGGGATATAACTAACCATAAGTGACTACTACTAGTTTGAAAAATGAAACGTTAGTGCCCATCCTGGAATACACACTATTAGCTTTGATAAGCCGTTTAGTAATTATGAGTATCGATACTTAGGAAATAACCGTTCCTTGCTTAGGCGGCAGCTTAAGTACATATTACTTGATCAGAAATGACTCCCCGTAAGTAGTCGGGGTAAGGGGCCTCACGGTTGGTAATTCGGTTTAGTGTGAACACTTAAGTTATATTATGCCAAGTAGTCGTTATACATGAATTCAATCAATAGTTTACTTATCTTGCGCGTATAGAGTTATACGACTTCCGCAACTATCTTTTAAGCAACTGTTTTGGTTCGAACTATTCTTTAAGTATTGTTCTACTTTTAGAAACTATTAAGTATATACATACTTAATTCAAACTTTTTAGTTGAGGACTAGAAAACTGTAACTCACTCACTACTTTATTGTAGTTGACACTTTATCTCTTGTTTCAGGAAACCAAATGTAAGATACGAAGTGCATTATGTGGATGGGTCTGGCATGTCACGTGAAGTCATGAATCGGGAGAAGACCTATTTTGAATATATTTTGGGAATTTTGTTAAACAGTTTATTATGTACTTATGTTTATACTCGTAAAATGCTTGGTTGTTTCTTTAAACTGTGAACTTGTGTTTTATTTGAAATGACTTGAAACCGTATGTTTATTTATAACTCGTGTGATGATATCTTTGCTCTTCACATTCCGTGTTTCCGCTTTAGCGGGGTGTGACAGACTTGGTATCAGAGCACTGGTTATAGCGAAAACGGTTTTGAGAATTTTTCAAAATTTTTGAAACCAAACTATAACCAAGGCTTTTCAGAAAAATCATTTCACGAGCTTTCAAACTTTAGTAGATTAATTCCGCAATCGCATGGTTTGCTTTTAACTAGGCGTAACTTGATCAACTATGCCTAGTTCAAAACGAATTTTGCGAGAACGGAAAGTAATCACTATTGTTAAACGGTTTTCGAGTCGAAAAATTCCCGGTCTTATCCATTCCCGATTCTCACGTGACTGACCCATACATGCATTTTCGTTTACATTTTCCCTTATTTCCTGTACTCACGTAACTTGTTATTCGCAGATCCGACATGTCTCAGTCTTCGCATTCGCGATCCCAGTCCCGCTCACTTTCTCGAGTAGCTTCTTCTCACGGAGCACCTGAGGATCGTGTAGCGTCTGAGAGTCAGCGTCACCAGACGACTGACCCGACTGAGGAGAGCTCGATGGCATACTCCAGCAACATTGGCACCTCCAGCCCGAGGACCGTGCTACCAGCTGCACCCCCGGCACCCGTTGGACCACCGGCACCCATTGCGGCACCGCCCCAGCGGCGTGGACCCCGTGTCGTTTTGACGGCACGCAAGCAGGTCGTCCTTCCAGGTCGGCTACCTGACAGGATGGCCGCACAGCAGGCCGGATCATCCCGACCCACACCTTTTCACCTCCCGTTCGGTCATCCACCCCCTGAGGCACCGCGCACTTCCATGCTTGACCATTACTCGTGGGAGCGTCAGCTCGAGCGTGAGGAAATGCAGCGTGCCCGCGACGCTGAAGCAGCCAGGCAGAGGACGCCGCCTACCCCATAGCTACCCCCTCCTGCCGCTTTCCTGGACCTCCACCGCGAGGTAAGGGGACTTTCAGAGGAAGCCCAGCAACAAGGGCTGCTCCTCTGCGAGGTCTCTGATGCCGCTCATCGGCTGGCGGAGCAGGCATTGCGACACCGCGAGACGGCTCAGGCCACGGCTCGGACTGTGCAACGTCTGGTAGGATTTTGTCTGATTATGGGGACCCTGTTGGCAGTGATTGCTGCCAAGATGCTTTTCGAGAGGCGCCACTAGACGTTTCTTTTACTTATTGTACTGTAGGCTCGAGTTGTCATTTTCCCTTGTACACAACTCAAAGCTATATCTATTTTATTTCCATATGTATTGTACTTGTATTTCATTCACATTTTGAACCTTGTATTCAACTCCATATTATTAATGAATGGATATTCTACCTTATTATCTATTTGTACTATTGTCGTGTGAATCTTTAGTTATCATTGGATTGTATCTCTTGCGTGTGAATCTTGTTGTGTGAATCTCTTGAATCCCTGTCGTGCGTGTTCTATCTGTTCTATTACTTTACTCTTGCGAAATTGTTATCTTGTACGTTGAATTATATTCTTATCATACTCTAATCGTGCGTTCTAAACTGAATCTGTTGTCTGTTGTAGAACCATGGCACCCCGGACCAATGCCAGTATCATCGCTGAGCAAGTCGCTGAGCAGTTGAACGCAGCGATGCCTAACATGATCGCTCAGATCACGGCGGGAATCAATGCCAACGTCAACAACCACCAGCGACAGCAACATCAACAACAGCAGCAGCAGCAGAATCAGAACAACAACAACAACAACCAAAACCAGAACCAACACCAGCACCAAAACCGTCCCGCTTGTAACTACAAAGGCTTCATGGCATGCAAGCCCAAAGAGTTCCACGACACCACAGGAGCTGTAGGACTTGTGTCCTGGTTCGAGAGCATCGAATCAGTTTTGCACATTAGCTGGTGTGCCGAGGCCAACAAGGTAGAGTACGCTTCAAGCGTGCTACATGGGAAGGCTTTATCATGGTGGAATAATGTGGTTCGGACCAGAGGGCGTGACACCGCCTATGCTCTCTCCTGGGATCAATTCAGAAACCTCCTGATTGCGGAGTACTGTCCTAAGGGAGAAATCAAAAAGCTTGAGGCGGAACTGTGGAATCTCATGATGGTCGGGAATGACATCGAAGGGTACACCACCCGATTTCATGAACTGGCCCGACTGGTTACGAGACTAGTAACCCCCGAGGAAAACCGCATTGACCGTTATGTTTCCGGTCTCGTTCCCGAGATCCGGGGAAATGTCCTCTCAGCTGAACCTCAAACCCTTAAGAGCGCAATCATTCTGGCATACAGACTCACTAGCGACCTTCTCTCCGCTTCAGCACCCTCCAAGAAGGAAGAATGAGAGAAAAGGAAGGCAGATCAAACCCCCCGGAGAAACAACAAGAAACAGAAAACCACCCGCAACTATGCGGTGACTGCTGCACCACCACCACCAGCTGGGAACCGAAACTATACGGGGACGAACCCCAAGTGCAGCAAGTGCAGCTACCATCACCACGTGAACTGCCCGGTATGTTCAAAGTGCCAGAAGGTAGGGCACTTCTCCAAGTATTGTTCAGAGAAAGCAGTGATCCAGGGTCAGAAGCCGGTGTGCTTCGAGTGTGGAAGCGACCAACACTTCCGTAACACCTGCCCTAAGCTTCAGCACGCTCAACCAAACCAAGGCGGGCGGGGTCGTGGGCGTGCTTTCGCACTTACCGCTGAAGAGGCCCGGCAGGACCCGAATGCGGTGAACAGTACGTTTTCTGTAAACAACCACTATGCATCTGTATTGTTCGATTCTGGAGCAGAAAGAAGCTTCGTATCCTTAGAGTTTAGACCCTTCATTAATATAGGATCTAAGATTCTTAAGGATAGCTTCACCGTGGAGTATGCCAACGGTCAGGAATTCGAGGCTAAGGATGTAATCGTAGGATGTTCAATATGCCTAGCTGATAAAACGTTTCCCATTGATTTAATCCCGATAGAGCTGAAGAGCTTTGACATCATAGTCGGAATGGACTGGTTATCTCGGTTCCAAGCCTATGAACCATCTAATCTGAGGTGATACTGATACACTAGGCATACAAGATATACATTCATTTAAACAGTCCAAAATACGCTTTCCAGCCCAAAAATAGTAAGAGAATAGGGCTACGAACAACTCACAAAATAAGCTCGGCAAGATATCGGGTGTATAATCAATAAGGAGCTAATAATCCGCCGCCTAAGTGCCCTAAATCAACATAACATAGTTTAAGTATCTCAATAGCATAGCACGGTTTAGCCTTGTCGGTTAAGTTTAATGTTTAAGATTTATTAAAGTATTCCAACGATTTCCAAGTCGAGTCATGATGACGGTTCAAGGTGACGATGTTCCGCGCCGATAGAGACGATAGGAAGATATCGATAATTTCACGTCATAATTGATTATTAGAAAGGAATAACATTCCGAGCCGAAAGTGACTAACAGGAACATCGATTGAAAGGAATACTGTTACCAAAGTTTATTGAGATCGACCAAAGTCAACGTTGAAAATGTTGACTTGGTCAAAGTCAAAGGTGTTGACTTGGTCAAAATCAAAGTCAACCATTTGAATGAAAGTCAAAATTAACGATTTTTGAAGAAAAGTCAAAGTTAACGATTTCTAGATTGGAAGTCAACTTTGACGATTTTAAGAGTAAAGAAAAGTCTTTTATTTCAAAAATAATGAAGTAAAACGATTTAGAACGATTCCAAACAATTTGACGTAAAAGATAAGTAAAACTTTTGTTTTAGTTAAGTTTTGTAACGTTTAAGATTGCGGTAGTGTCTTTGAGTCCAAAGACGTTATTTTGACATTATATAATACCTTTATATATACTAGATTACTTATGTATAAGTTTAAAATTGATTAAGAGTGCGAAATACGTTAAGAGCCTTTGTTGAATATTTAACAAAAATCAAATTTTTGGGGGAACAGACTCTCGGTGCTGCGCACCAAGGGGGTGGTGCTTAGCACCGAGCCATTTTCCAAATTTATGAAATTTACGTTTTAGCCGAAATCTGATTCGTTTGACGTTTTAGGGTAAAAAGTTAAACTGTCCGAAAGTTAAATTAGGTTCAAATAACATTTACCAAGTGTTATATATATGTACGTGTGTGGTTTTTACATAGTAATATAGTAAATACGTTAATTTCGGTAAAAATCTCATCTTAACATATTTTACACGTTTTAAGTCCAAATTTCCGAGAACGAAAGGTGTTGGTCTAATATGTTAACCTAACCATTTTCAAGGCTTTAAACCGAAATTAAAGATAATGAAAAGAAGTAGTTTAACGAAAGTAATGATTTTACCGATTTCACCCGCAAGAATTCTACCAACCTTGAGATATGTATGACCCGGAAGAAGAGGACTTCGGTGGTGGTGGTGAGGAGATGTTTGGCTCCAAAACACAAAAACACTCACCATTAGTAAGGGTCTCAAATGAAAGTTAGTAGATGGATTTTCGGAGGAATTTACTTACCAAGGCTCACGATGAAGCTTTTATCCGAAAAGGTAGCCAAACTTCAAAAGTAATAGTGGTTGAATATGAAAGCAAAAGGTCTCCATTAACACATAAACAAGAAGTGTGTTAGAGATTTCAATTAGAAGAGGAGTTAGAGTAATTTTTGAAGAGTTTACATACCAAAACCAAGATGATGTTTCTCCAAAGAAATCACCGAAACTCCATAACTTCAAGAATGCCAACGAAAGTATGAAACTTGTAAGACAAAGGAATAAAATTATGTGTTAGAAAACTCTAACCAAATGGAAGAAAGATAGTAGAAAAGTGAAGGAATTAGTGAAGAGTTACTTACCGAAATGTGTAGAATTGAAAGATGTTTGCAAGAGATAATTTCTCTAACTTAAATGCTTGGATTCTCACTTCAAATATGGTGTAATAGACTCTTATTTCTCTGGAGTTTTAGAGAGAAAACAAGTGTTTAGATGAAGTGAGAATGAAAGAAAAGTTTACAAAAGTGTTTGATGGTTAAGTTTGATTTTTGGCAACATAGAGAATGTAATCCATCTCTAGATCCACAAACTCACCTATCATACCCAAAAGAAGCAATTTGCAGGACATTTCACGTGGTAAAAGGTTTGGCATCTCAAGATTTTGACTCAAAAAGTCTAATTGGAATTTAGCCAAAAAGAGGGGGGTGCTGCGCACCAAGGTGTAGGTGCTTAGCACCGTGGCCCCTTGTGGTCAATTCCGTTATCTTTTCGTTAAAGGACCAGATTTGTAACAGATTCCGTTAGTTCTCCGTTAAAGGACTAACTTTGTAATAGAATAAGTTAAAGGACTAACTTTGTAATGAAATTTCGAAATATGGTTTTCTTAACCGACTTTCATGGCGTAAACACACTACTTAAATAACGCGAGTATACTAAATATTAGGCACTTAGGTGATTCTAAAGCTTCCGTCTCGAGAGACAAAGTATATAAAACATATAAACCCGACTCAAATATGCAAAACGTGAGTAAATATAAAGCGAAATGCAAGGGTCCAAATCATTGCGAATAAAAGAATAAATGTCGGTAAAGAATAATAACTCGAAAAGACGAGTTGTCACACCTAGTTCCTGGCGCAGCACCAGTTGCCAAGACGCCGTACCGTCTAGCACCCCCAGAAATGCAAGAGCTATCTAAGCAGCTACATGAACTCTTGGATCACGGTCTTATTCGTCCGAGATCGTCCCCCTGGGGAGCCCCAATCCTATTCGTCAAGAAGAAAGACGGATCCTTCCGAATGTGCATTGATTACCGAGAACTGAATAAGCTGACCGTCAAGAACCGATACCCACTTCCGAGGATCGATGATCTGTTCGATCAGTTGCAGGGTGCAACTTACTTTTCTAAGATCGACCTCCGCTCGGGTTATCATCAGGTTCGAGTCAGTGAGAACGACATTCCAAAAACGGCTTTCCGAACCCGATACGGACATTACGAATTTCTCGTCATGCCATTCGGTCTGACCAACGCACCAGCGGTGTTCATGGATCTGATGAACAGGGTGTGTCGACCGTATCTGGATAAATTCGTAATTGTATTCATAAATGACATCTGAAACTCATCCTCGAACTCCTTAAGGAACAGAAACTGTACGCCAAATTCTCGAAGTGCGAATTCTGGCTCCGAAAAGTACACTTCCTTGGCCATGTTATCAACCAAGATGGAATTCATGTCGAACCAGCAAAGATCGAAGCGATTGAGAAATGGCAAGCCCCCACGACTCCCACCGAAATACGACAATTCTTGGGATTGGCGGGCTATTACCGGAGATTCATTAAAAATTTCTCAAAAATCGCTAAACCGCTGAACTTACACAGAAAGAGAAGGTCTTCACGTGGGGAGAACAACAGGATGAATCCTTCCAGAAACTGAAGCATGAACTGTGCCACGCTCCGATTTTGTCCCTACCAGAGGGTACATATAATTTCGTAGTGTTTTGCGATGCGTCTCACCAAGGACTTGGGTGTGTCCTTATGCAGAAGGAAAAGGTCATCGCATACGCATCGAGACAGTTGAAGGTTCACGAACAGAATTACACAACACACGACTTAGAGCTGGGAGCTGTCGTGTTTGCACTAAAAATTTGGAGGCATTACTTATACGGCACTAAGTGCACGGTGTTCACGGATCACAAAAGCCTTCAACATATTCTCGAACAGAAAATGCTCAATATGAGACAACGGAGATGGATCGAACTATTAAGCGACTACGATTGCGAGATCAAATACCACCCGGGTAAAGCAAACGTAGTAGCTGACGCCCTGAGTCGTAAGGAAAGGGCAAAACCGTCTCGAGTTAGAGCATTGGGGATTCAGATTCAGACTAGCCTCCAAACGCAGATTTCTAAAGCTCAGCAGGAAGCATTGAAACCCGAGAACCTTAAGGGCGAAACCCTGCACAATCATGAAAAGGAGTTTGAACTTAAACCGAACGGAATCCACTACTTCAAGAATCGAGCATGGATTCCGAGAGCCGAAGACCTTCGCAAGCTCATTTTGGACGAGGGCCACCGATCCCGATACTCTATTCATCCGGGATCCGACAAGTTGTACAAGGACCTACGGGAATACTATTGGTGGTCGGGCATGAAGAAGGACATAGCCTTGTATGTGTCTAAGTGCCTCACTTGCTCGAAGGTCAAAGCAGAATATCAGAAACCTTCTGGGCTATTGCAACAGCCGGAGATCCCCATGTGGAAGTGGGAGCAGATCTCCATGGACTTCATTACTAAATTGCCTCGTACGACAAGGAGTAATGATACAATCTGGGTGATTGTGGATCGATTGACTAAATCCGCACACTTTCTGCCGGTAAGAGAGAACCATTCAATGGAGAAGTTCGCGCAGATTTACATTAACGAGATTGTCTCTCGTCATGGAACGCCCCTCTCCATTATTTCCGATAGGGATAGTCGGTTCACGTCCCGGTTTTGGAACGCGCTTCAGAAATCGCTCGGGACGCGACTAGACCTCAGTACTGCTTACCACCCTCAGACCGATGGTCAGAGTGAAAGGACGATTCAGACACTTGAGGATATGCTGAGGGCGTGTGTAGTTGACTTTGAAGGAAGTTGGGACACTCACTTGCCATTAGTCGAGTTTTCCTATAATAATAGCTACCATGCCAGCATCAAGTGTGCCCCGTTCGAGGCCTTATACGGACGCAACTGCCGGTCGCCGCTTTGCTGGTTGGAAGCTGGCGATCGACAACTAACAAGGCTCGACATCGTCCAGGAAACCATTGACAAAATCACTACCATTCGAGAAAGGCTGAAGACCTCTCGTACTCGGCAGAAGAGCTATGCCGATAACCGAAGGAAACCCCTAGAATTCCAGGTGGGCGATAGGGTACTCCTAAAAATATCGCCGTGGAAAGGGGTAGTCCGTTTCGGGAAACGCGGCAAGTTAAGCCCGAGGTACACAAGCCCCTTTGAGGTAATTGAGCGTATCGGCCCAGTAGCGTATCGACTTCAACTTCCACAAACTCTTTCCAACGTTCACAACGTCTTCCATGTCTCGCACTTGAAAAAGTGCTTATCAGACGAGACTATTGTCATTCCACTGGACGAAGTCCAGATCGACAACAAGCTTAACTTCATCGAAGAACCGCTTGAGGTCGTAGATCGAGAGGTCAAACAACTCAAGCAAAGTCGTATTCCGATTGTCAAGGTTCGGTGGAATTCCCGACGAGGTCACGAATTCACATGGGGACGTGAAGACCAGATTCGTCAGAAGTATCCACATCTGTTCAGAGATCTTTCCTCCGATGAGGCGAACTAAATTTCGGGACGAAATTCTTTTCAACCCGGGGAGAATGTGACAACCGTCTTATTTCAGGTGAAAACCGCATTCTCTATCTTTGACTTAACTCGAATTGATCTTGTTAGTACTTGTCTCGTAAACTTGTGTGTGTCGAAATCGAAATCGGAATCACAAAATGAATCTTAATACCAAGAAAATACTTAGTGAACTTGCCTAAGTTCCTATCTAAAATAACCGGAAACTTTTAGCTAACTAAAACGCTTAACAATGGAACGAATGAAAAACGAAAAAGACCAAAACCTGCCCTTGGCCGCGCCGCGGTGAACCCAGCGCGCCGCGGTGGAAGGCGCAGACAGCACTTTTTGTTAACTTTCAAAACTTAGCCAAACGGACCATAACTTTAAACAACGAGTTGTACCAGTTTCTTAAGGCCCAAGACCTTATTAAAAAGTCCAACAAACATCTTCAAACATATTTAACACAAACATAACTCATTTTACACACACACACATTAAACAAACACACTCTTTGCTCTCTCTCCCTCTCTCTTTGCTAAAAACTCAAGAACACACACTCACTCCACCATCATTTACAGAAAGTTCACCATCAAAACTCAGAAAAACCAACCACATAAACATACACAAATCGTCCATCAAGCAAGGGAGGAAAGGGGTTGCATTCATTTGGGTCAAAAGTTCACTTCTAAGCATTTTGGGTTAAAAATCACTAAGGGTTCACTCCAACCATCTCCAAACCACTTTAATCTCGGTAAAAATCCTTTTAACTTACTGTCTTTACAATAAATACTCATTGCATGTGTCATCTAACACCTAAAAATGAGTTTGTATGGAGATTTTGGGTCATTTATGAACAAAAACGGGATTTTTGTAAATGCATGGTTAGATCCTTAAATTTGTGGTTAAAAACACTAAATAAACTATAAGACATCAATTATCTAAGCTTATATCTGGCTGCATATCAAAATCCAACTTAAAAACATCATTTTTCTCCAAAAACTAACTTGGCCAAAAACCTGTCACAGTGACCGCGGCGCGGTAGCTCCACCGCGGCGCAGTCGAGGTTTTACCTCTGACCGCGGCGCAGTCCTCCCACCGCGGCGCAGTCATGTGGCAGACAGACCCAAATTGCTAAGTTTAAACGTGCTGAATCATAACGCTAAACTAGTCATTTATACACTTGATCAAAACTGAAGTTAACTAACTATAACCAGTGATGAACTAAAACTTATAATCGTTCAATCTTGGTATTATTATAGGATTCCCGTGATTCCGGTCCGTCTCGATTACTCCCCGCACGCGTAGCTCATCTTTGCAAACCGTGAGTTACATCCCCACTTTATTTACTGTTTTCAAATAACTTTTGGGGGAAACAAGAGATCTAAATAAACTTTGAAACTGTTATGATCTTTGGTACAAATTGTGAAACTTATACTTATTTAGTTTTATGGCCGTTTGGCCTATGATAAACTAATGGTTTGCCACCTTTATTTTGCTTAATGGTTCGCCACCTTTACTCGGCTCTTTGGTTCAAAACTATATTAAACTCATTTATGCCACTCTCGGCACTCGTATGTACTTTGATTGATCGTATAACTAACGTGACTCTTGAGGGATATAACTAACCATAAGTGACTACTACTAGTTTGAAAAATGAAACGTTAGTGCCCATCCTGGAATACACACTATTAGCTTTGATAAGCCGTTTAGTAATTATGAGTATCGATACTTAGGAAATAACCGTTCCTTGCTTAGGCGGCAGCTTAAGTACATATTACTTGATCAGAAATGACTCCCCGTAAGTAGTCGGGGTAAGGGGCCTCACGGTTGGTAATTCGGTTTAGTGTGAACACTTAAGTTATATTATGCCAAGTAGTCGTTATACATGAATTCAATCAATAGTTTACTTATCTTGCGCGTATAGAGTTATACGACTTCCGCAACTATCTTTTAAGCAACTGTTTTGGTTCGAACTATTCTTTAAGTATTGTTCTACTTTTAGAAACTATTAAGTATAGACATACTTAATTCAAACTTTTTAGTCGAGGACTAGAAAACTGTAACTCACTCACTACTTTATTGTAGTTGACACTTTATCTCTTGTTTCAGGAAACCAAATGTAAGATACGAAGTGCATTATGTGGATGGGTCTGGCATGTCACGTGAAGTCATGAATCGGGAGAAGACCTATTTTGAATATATTTTGGAAATTTTGTTAAACAGTTTATTATGTACTTATGTTTATACTCGTAAAATGCTTGGTTGTTTCTTTAAACTGTGAACTTGTGTTTTATTTGAAATGACTTGAAACCGTATGTTTATTTATAACTCGTGTGATGATATCTTTGCTCTTCACATTCTGTGTTTCCGCTTTAGCGGGGTGTGACAACATTTTACATATTCATTTATATTACTTTTATACTCTTTATTACGTAATCTTTTTAATACTTTATACTTGTTTATTCACCAATACTTTTGTATTGACGTTTACTTTTTACATGATACAGGAAATGGATAGGTTTGCTTGAAGAAAACATAAGAGCTTGGACCTAGTTAATGACATTAATGAATAATTTAAGTCTTTTGTCGTTTTTCGGTTACTTTTCTGTAAAACATTTATTCATCTTTAATGAATTCATTTAAACCATTAAATGTGTCTATTATAACCTAATAGAGGAACACGAGTTAAGAACAATTGTAATGCCTCTGGTGTATTCCGCTTTAGTCGGGGTGTTACACAATTCCTTCTGCAACAAATAATTAACCGGTGAGGTATCTCCGATCATTTGTTATTGATTATTTAAAACCCTAATTATTTTTTATCCAATTTTCCCCAAAATTATTGTTTTTTTTGTTATTAATTTATTGCATATAATTTTGCTAAACATACCCATGAGTTGCTTTTAAAAAGTTTAGATACGCACAATTGTATTGTGCATTAATAACAAACCCCTCTGCATTTAACGATATTCGCTCATAGATACAACACTATTATGTGTGAATTCCTTATCCATAATAACGAGTTCCAAAACGCATATTTAAACATACCCTAATGAAGTCACTATGAGTAAACAACCAAATGATTCAGTTTTGAATTACTTGTCATGTTAATTTGTATACATAATTCGTTTAATCTTAGTTTCTTTCGTAGTTTCTTATAATTAAAAGAGTAAATTACACCGTTGGTCCCTATATTTGTACCCAAATCACTAGTTCGAGGCTTTTTTTGAAATAATTACGCCATTAGTCCCCATTGTTGTAAATCCGTTACATCGGTGGTCCATTTTTCAAACGTCCGTCTATATTTGACGGAAACCAGGTCACGTGCCCTCCACACGAGGGCATTATAGTCAGAGACGGAGCCAGAAATGAGTATTAGGGGGGGCCGAAAAAATTTCGATAGTAACAAACCCCACTACCACTTTACCTTTTCAGCAAAAAACAAACAAAAAACTCTAAGAAGCATTTCATCAAACAGTTTATATACAATAAAGTGTTTACCACTCTACTCTAAGAAGCATTTCATCAAGCATTTCATCAAACAGTTTACCACTTTACCTTCACTCCACCATTTCTCACTCACCATTTCTGCAGCATGTCGCCTGTTAGGGGGCCCGAGCACCCTCCGGCCCCCACTTGCTCCGTCACTGATTATAGTCTTTAACCACTTTCACTCACCTCATTAACACCGATAGTCCACTCTCACTCTCACTCTCACTCTTTCTCTCTCTAAAAATCTAAATTCACAAACATGCTTCAATTCTTCACTCTTTATCACTCTTTAACACAGATAGATAGAAGCATATGTTAAAAATCCAAATTCACAAACATCACTATATTCTTCCTCGCCGTTGCCGCTGCCGCCGCCTCTCCTCCGGCCAAGCCGCCGTCGTCAATCCTCCGTCCGCCGTAGTCTCTGCTCCGGCCAAGCATGATGTTTTTGGTTTCATGGGTTTCGGCTTCATGAGTTTAATTACAGCTTTCAGTAAGCTTCAATTTCACCCTTTAATTTGATGGGAAAAAATGTAGGTTTAATAAACTTCATTTTTAATTTCAAGTTAGTTTCATGTTTTGGTTTGAAAAAGTTGGGATATCTGATATGGATTGAAAGGTTTTATGGTGTCATGGTGTTTTAGCAAATTGTTCCATTTTCTTTTCAGTTTTTTAATTGTCATATGAATCTTTTTCATTTTTTCAATTGTCATATCTTTTGATAGTTTAAAGTTTGAATTTTTGTGTTAGAGATAGTAATTTGGGGGACAGACTATGGTAGTGGTGAAGAGGGTGGGTTAATCGACATTGAAACTGAAAGAGGAGAAAAATAAAAGAACATGGTTAAATAAGTGTGAAATGACGAAAATACCCTTGTGTGCAGGTCACGTTTAGAAGAAATCGTTAATTTTTAATGGACGTTAGAAAATTGGATCACCGGGGTAAGAGAATTACAACAATGGGGACTACTGATGTAATTATTTCAAAAAAAGCCTCGAACTAAGTGATTTGGATACAAATATAGGGACCAACGGTGTAATTTACTCTAATTAAAATGTATAGAAATTTTGTTGTACTTGGAAAGTTTTCTTGCATCACAACGATTTTTTGTTTACACGATTTTTTGTCAGTGAAAGGTAATAAGTTTTTTATGTTTAATGGCGTCCAGTTCTTACAAAGGCAGCGGTCACTATGGTGCTGTTCCATATAGATCAAGGTATTTATAACAAGTTTCTTAGTTAGTATAAAAGGTACGGGTCGGGCAAGTTGGGTAATGGGTACAAGTGAATTAGGTTTAAAACGTATTATTTTCATCCAGAGGGAACAAAAGTTCGTGATCGTTTTTTTCCTCTATGTAAATAACTAAAATTTAAATAATAAAAATGTAGTCTCTTTTAGATAAAATAAATAAGGTGAGTTTAAACCCTTTAACCCGTTTTATAATTTGTTATCTTTAATTCTTCCCAGAGAAGGGCTTAACACAAGACCCGTTGCTAATTCCGATGAAATCCAACTGCGCATTGATCCAGTGCACGGTGACCTGGATGATGAGATCAGCGGCCTTCAAAAGCAAGTTAGACAGCTAAAGAACGTAAGTATCCTGTAATTTTAATATTCCTATGTTTTTAGTAGTATATGAATTTCATCGTTTATTCTTGAAAACTCTGTTGTTTTCGTGCACCAATATCATAATGCCGTCGTTTATTATAGGTTGCCTCAGAGATCGAGATGGAAGCCAAGAATCAAAACGAGTTTATTAATCACCTGGTACGACATTAACCGATTTATCACAATATTATGATTCCTTTTGCAATCTTTATATGTTGAAAAAACTTTTATAATCGTATTTAATGTTTTTAATTTGTAGCAAATGACATTAATCAAAGCTCAAGCCGGAGTGAGGAACAACATGAGGAAATTAAACAAGAATATCATCAAATCGGGATCAAATAATGTTTTTCATGTCGTTCTGTTTGGACTGTTCTGCGTTTTCTTGGTTTACATGTGGTCCAAATTGCCAAGAAGATGAGGTATTCTTACGTCTTAAAATTTGTTTATCTTTAAATCAAAGTTAATTACTCCTTGTAAGAAATACAACATAGTGACTTAAAAGGTGTTATACAACCTTAGCAGAATTTGGTGTGGTTTTACTTTTAAGTAGTATGAATTAGTTGAATGTTATAGAACTCGGTAACTAAAATCATAAGTTAGCACTTTTGTAATGACAAATAACAGTTATCGTAGGCTATGTAGGTCCCCTGTATTTCCAACATCTTTTGTAAACAAGATCAACTTTACGACTACCGTCTTTTGTACCTACGTCCTTTGTCTAATATCAACACCCACAAACCCCCGAACTCGTGTTTTTTTTAATTTTTATGATTTTGTTTGATTTTTTTGTAAATCGATTGCATCGTTGAGAACTTAGGTTTTTATTTTGCACATGTGGCCTAACATTAGTTTAGACGTATAATTTACATGTTCTCTGTTACTGACTTCAGGGAGCTGAATTGATGGGGAAGTTTGGTATTAATGTTCCGAAAGGTGTTGTTGTTTCTTCTGTTGAGGAAGTCAGAAAGGTCATACAAACGACATTTCCAAATGAAAAGGAGGTAAGTTTTGGCAACCACCTATGGTATACTCTACTGTTTGCGTTATTTGTTTTGGGTTTATATAAGTAGGGTTGTTTTCTCTGATTCAGTTGGTCGTTAAGAGCCAAATCCTTTACATTGTACATTATATTATTGTTAAAGATTCTACTTTGTTATTCATCTTTTCGTTAATGCTTGATTTTTAGCCAATAAAAGAAAAAAGGAAGGCGAGGAAAAGAGGATTACCCTACAAGAGATGCTTCTCGAACCTGCACAAACAGGTTTACCACATTAATTTACACAAATTAAATTAATAAAACAAATCAGAATAATGCTAATAGTATAAATTTTGCAGAAATTATGAACTTGAGGAACTTGGAACGGGTATTAGCAAGAGAGGAAGAAATGTTTGGATTTCAGGAAAGAGATGTAAGTGAAGAAATTGGATGGAAAACGATTCCTAGAATAAACACCCGATGATACGAAAAACAAGCAGCAACCACTCTTAACGACCATCATAGCCTGCACTTTTGTAATGACAAGTAACAGTTTACGTAGATATAACTACCACCCCTTTTATTTTCACGATCTTTTGTAAATACCACCGTTATGAACAACATCTTTTGTATCTTTTGTATTTACGTCCACTATCAAATATCAACGAACACAGGCCGTCAAACTCGTGCAACGCACGAGTTCTTACTATTATTTGTTGAAATTGTCAAAAAAGAAATACAAAGGAAAAAGTTACCCAATAGGCTTCTTGTCACTTTCATTCTCATTTCCTTCTTTGGTGGTGGACTAAATTCTCATTATCTTCGGTTCGTTTCCTATGCAAGGGATTATGAATAATATTTTTATTTTGCAGCCATGTGATCAATTAATATTACCAAATGTTTTCGGTTATTTACATTTAATATAGTCTTCTATAGATGGTTTGAAAAAACTAATCGAACATGCAACCAAAAAGTATTATAGATTGAACTTGAAACTATTTTATTTTGATGTAACATTAATTGTATCGGGTATCACACGATTCTCCTCTTGTTGGTTGTGAATAACCAAAACATAACACCTATCAATAATGATAACAAATTAAAGTGAAGATGGACCCAAAGAGTTCAAGTAAGAATAATGAAGTCGAAAATTGTAGGAAACGAACACATGAGAGTTACATATCAATTAAAAGGTTTGTATCATTTGATTTTAGATTTTAAGATTCAATGATTCATTAGGTTTATTCGATATACTCACTATAATCATGTTTCTATATTATTGATTTTTATATATTTCTCGCGTTGTCACGGGTAATAAGCTAGTAATACTTATATTCCACCACTTATGCAAAAGATGTGGATTAAGACATAAATGGTTTTACCTCTTCAAAAACAAACACCACCTTAGGGTTCTCTGTATTAAGTATGTAGGTTGTTTCAAAAATTCTTTTGTATCGGTTCATTAATTTGCTATATAATTTCATTATTTATTTTATTTTATTTTCGTCTTGCTAAAGTATAATTGCATTATTTCATATTGCATATACCTAAACAGAGGCTATACTTCTTCTTCTTGTGAGACATTATTAAAAAAGTTAATTATATAAATGGACCATAACCTTTATTCAAAATTAAAGATTTAGTTTCTAAGTTTAAAAACTTGTATAAATCATTCACTTTTATATACCAAGTACACTTTTCGTCCCTAATTTTTAATGTTCACGCGTAATTGACAAACCTTACTCCTTAGAGACTACATCCGTAATTGGGGGCAATCCTTAGAGACAAAATATTTGAAATTGGGGGCAAACTCTGAGACAAAAAGTGTAATTAGTTTTTAAAAATAAACAATTTATCTAACTTTTTAAATTTAAAGACGAAATCAATAATTTGATATAAACTTTAGAGACAATTTATGTAATTAACTCTTATTAAATTAAAATTACTCATTACAAGAAAAGAAAAAAACACAATTAAGATAAATCAAGGGCCATGTCTAAGAGGTAACACAACATTTATAAAGAAATCGTATTCAAAATTGTTTATTGAAAAGATGCACAATATTTATCTCATGATGAATTAACCGAAATAAACAAAGTTCTTCAATATAAAACTAATGTTTAATAAGCATATAAGTAGGGATGACAATTCTCATCCGATCCAATTGATATCAACCCGCTTCGATCCACTATTGGTGGATATGGATGACGTAAATTGACGAATAATAGATATGGATATAGATATGGATGTGTAGTGGATCGGATATGGATTATAATTTGTCATCAATGGATTCATCCACTAACCCGAAATTACATATATAATTATATACATATTTATTATATAATGAACCTCCGTCATACATTTATATAACATTTCATATAACTTTTGAAAGACCAGACATAATATTCTTCATTTTCTATCTTAAAAATAGATTTGTAACTATACAATATTTTGTTATTTTTATGAATTTGAAAGATTTATCATACAAACCCATGAAACAAGTTTTACTAGTTTTGTGTGATTTCTTTTTTTAGTATATGATGTATTAGTAAGCGTTAGGATATAATAACTATATAGATACTTATACATATATAAATACTCAATTTTATGTACTATAGTAAGAATTGATAACTAATATTGTCGTCCATATACACTATTATTAATATTAATAATTTAACTATCTAATTAAGTAAAATATTTAGGTTACGTGTGCTTCGATATATATAATAAAGTTGTGATTTCTTAACAAAGATAAATAAAACTCCGATATCCAATGGATATCCATTAACCCGCCTTATCCATTGGATATAGATATGGATATGGATGGATAAAAATTTGTTTAATGGATATAGATGACGAAAAAATAAATATATATAGATATGTATATGATCTCATCCAATGCATATCCAATTCATTACCATCGATCTCTACTTATAAGCAAGTAAGAAAACAAGAACTAAGTATTACCTTGTTTTAAAGAATAATTATATTCAATTTATATTTAAAATTAGAGTAAATTACATAGATCGTCCCTAAGGTTTATATGGAATTACGGTTATCGTCCCTAAGTTTGAAAAGTTGCATGGATGGTCCCAAAGTTTAGAGTAATTACAGATTTCGTCCCTATTTTAGACGTCCGTCTAATTTCACCGTTAGGGTTCCCTCACGTGTTAAACACGTGAGGGTATTTTAGTCTTTTTGCACTCTTCTCCCCCAAAATCAAATAAACCCTAAAAACTAAGCTTACACAAACACCCCTTCACACACACACACACACACACACACACTAACAACAGTTATGTCACAACCACCAAAGAACTCCCCGTCAATGTAGAGCTGTGGAAACGTTGGCCATTGAGAATACTCCTTTAATCCTTGACGTAACATTTCATTCTCAAGAATGTCAATTGTTTCAAAAGGTACATTGACTGCCTTCAAAATCGAAACGACAGTGTTTGAGAATCCACATTGTGGGAAGTCCCTATTTCCCTTCATGAAAAGAAAGATTTCGTACTAGCTAGTCATGACCGCCTTCTTCGTCGTCGCCGGCAGCAGCAGAACGGACCGCCGTCGTCGTCGTCGCCGGCAGCAGAACGTGAAATCGACGATTAGATGGCGATCGATGGCAGCGCCTGATCCAGATGCTTCTATGTTTGCTTCTGCTTCTTCGATTGATGCTGATTCAACTGTTGTTAGTGTGTGTGTGTGTGTGTGTGTGTGTGAAGGGGTGTTAGGTTAATATTGGGGAATATGAAGTATTAGGTTAAAATTGGGGAAGATGAAGTGTTAGTTTAAAAAAAGGGGTAATATAATTGAAAATGGCGAAAAGACTAAAATACCCTCACGTGTTTAACACGTGAGGGAACCCTAACGGTGAAATTAGACGGACGTCTAAAATAGGGACGAAATCCGTAATTACTCTAAACTTTGGGACCATCCATGCAACTTTTCAAACTTAGGGACGATAACCGTAATTTCATATAAACCTTAGGGACGATCTATGTAATTTACTCTTAAAATTATTTCAGTTCATGTTCTTCTTTGTTGACTTTATTTTTGATTAGTTTAACTTATGGGGTGCTTGGTTAAGGGTAATGGGGGGTAATGGGGTATAATGAAAATGATTGATGGATGTTGGTTTGTTATAAAGCAATCAATCATTACTCATTGATGAGTAATATTCATTACCCTTCAAATTGGGGTTAATGAAAACTATTTAATGATTATATTCCCATTATCTTTCCCATTACTATTCCCAAACTTTGGGAAGATACGACTTTCAACAATTGTGCGAACCGTCAACTTCTGATTCCTATTAATATCAACATTATCAATGAAACGTCTTTCTTAAATGTCATATATCAACATTCTTCAATGTCATATATCAACATTCGATCTTTTACTCCATCAAAATGTATGTAACTATACATATATTTAATTCACATCTTATGAATCCTACAAAATTTATTTTTGTTTTAGCCCATTAGGTATTCTTATTATATATAATAAAGTTGTGATTTCTTAAGTATCGTTAACTTTATCTTTTGGTTTGTCTTTTAACTTTTGATATTTTTTTAATTTGACTCAAAAATTTTACTTTAATATTTGTGTAATATTTTACGATCGATTTCCTCACATCGAAACACGGGTAAAGAAAACCATCGCTATTATCAAAAACCATTGACTCATCCATTGCTATTTTAGCGACTATGAGTGTAATACGTGTTCAAGTATTTTTAAAAGATTGTTTTTTCGTTTAATTATGTGAGCAAAATTATCAACTGTTACTTAACCGCAAAGCAAAAAAGATTATCGGTTCGATTAACCTAAAAATCAATACGGTCACACGGTTTTCATGTTCGATTTTTAGTTTTTGAATATTTTGAACATCCCTCCTTATAGATTAGACTCGACCCAACTCGAATCGAAATTTAGCAAGTAAAGTTGTTATAAGTAGTTTGATAGGTGATTCAAAAACCACTACACACATACAAACAAACGATACTTTTTCTCTCTAACAAAAATCCCCAAAACAGATCTGCTTCTGCAGCTCAAGTCTCCATTTTTTCCCCCTTTTCAAAATCAAACCCTAATTCAAATCCAGCCTAACCTAATTTGAATGCTGAATCCCAATTCGCATGCCAACATACAATCAATTAATCGATTTCTTCAATCATAATTCTCTTTCCAAAACCCTAGTCGATCAAAAATGGGAGCATTAACAACAATCAATCACAACAACAAACGAGACTCACAGTTTCAGTATTCATCTCCATATGTATTCGGTTATGAGCATGTTCATGTTTCTAAGAAGCTTAAATCATCTAATTGGACCTCTGCGGATTCGAGTTCGATGAAAACTACGAAAAGCTCGGTTTCGAGGTTGAGTTTGTATCCGAAAATTTTAACACCGATTGGTAGAGATATTCATGCTCCTTGTGTAGTTGTGAAAGGATTTAATAATAGGAGTAGTAGTTTTAGGGAACGAAAAACGGATAGTTTTGGTGAAAGGATGGGAAGTTTACTGTTTTCGAAGCTGAAACACGCCAAAAAAGCTGCGATTGGTACTTTTAGACATGTTGATTTTGAATTGGAAGACGAGGTTGTAGAGGTTAATGATGATGTTAATGAGAATGAGAATGATAATGATGGTTCGGGGGATTCGGGTGTTGAGGAAGTTGTTATGGTGGAAAGTGACAAAGAGGATGTGAATAAGTCAGGGGAGTTGGAGACGATTATAGCGAAATATAAGGAGTTAGATGGGAAGGCGGAAGAAAGAAAGGGTTTTCAGGCTTCGACTTCTTCAGGAGTGGTTTCTGATTTGATAGATGAGAAGTTAGAATCGTTATCGTTGAATAAAGGACAGGATGTTTGGGATGTAGATGCCGGTGTGCCTTATCATAAAAGGTTGTTAAATGATTCCGCTCAAAAGCATGACTCGCGTTTAAGTAGATTGAGCTTTGAGATTGAACTACTTCAGCAAAAGAGAGCTTCGTATCAACTATTGCATCCCGTGGAGAAAGAGGAGAAAGATGAGGTGAACACTTTGTAATCGGTATCTATTGGAGAATTTGAACTTATATTAGTGATTGGTGTCTCATGTTTGATTGATTTATTTGTCAGGACGTATTGGTTGAGCCTTTCCGGCAACTTACCGACGATGAAGAGGAATTGGTTGCTAATGCATTGTCTAATTCTAATCGGTATGGTTTAATGGATATATTTGTATATATATATATATATATATATATATATATATATATATATATATATATATATATATATATATATATATATATATATATATAATATTGGTTTATTTATGTGTTTTTGCAAAACTGATATTTTTTGGTGTTCGGAATCTTTAGAAGGAAGATTTTGGTGACTCATGAAGATTCGAATATTGAAATAACCGGAGAACTTTTGCGTTGTCTAAGACCTGGTTCATGGTTAAATGATGAGGTAAATTTTAAATTTGCATGTCATATTTGGGAGCTACATAACTTGATAAGCGACATCATGATTGCTGATTTTTTTTTTCTTTTTGTATTCTAGGTTATCAACGTTTATCTTGAGTTGTTGAAAGAGAGGGAAAAGAGGGAACCCAAAAAGTTCTTGAAATGTCATTTCTTCAACACTTTTTTCTACAAAAAGGTTAATCTCATCTCTTTCCATCTCCTTGTTGGCTTTATCTCCCTAAATTTTGTAAGATTTTCCGTTCATAGGATATATATTTGGTTCTCTAGGATATTTATAAGATTAAAATACTAAGTGGCCCTAGTAGTAATAATTGGAGAAGTTATTGTGATACTTGTTGGTCTGCAAGGTTGTATTTAATTTGTACATCAAAATCAAACATTCTCCTTTTTTGTCGTTCTTTTCCATTAATTACTTTCCACTAGAATATATCTCCTTCACGACATTACCCTCGAGGTACTCTATAGTACATAGTTCAATTATTAAATAACTTAATTTCTACCGACTTTGTAAACAAAGCCATCAAATTTTACACAGTTTCTATGGCTGTTACTTCCGAGTTCCGAATTCCTTCTTCGTGGCTTTTTTTGTTCTACTCCCACCATCCCTAAAATAGCTTTGTTTTTGTGTATGTGGGTATGCATCAACTTAAATTGATATGGTTTTTTCATATATATATTATAAGATTCGTAGATAAGTGCATTAAATACATTTTACAAGATATGTTACAATATACAAGTATAAGATTATTATGATAATAATCGGCTGTGTGTCTAAAGTGTAAATAAGTTTGTTGCTCCGCTATCTTCTGCTGTATATTGTAACCCGATTATTGGACCGTAGTATGATACTAAGATATCATTCTTGTTGGTGACACCTAGGTGTTGGCTGGACCGTTGTATGATGCTTGAAATTGACTGATTTCTAAATCCAGGGTTAAGAGAGAAGAGTAGTTTAAAGTGCTTAAAATCAGTATGTAGGGTAATTACAGAATATGCAGCTGTTATATAACGAATATGTAATGCGCACTTCTAGAGTTCTTAAGGTGGACAAGTGTAGATTGGAAATTCTTTGTTTTACATGTAGCTGTGTCTTTCTAACCCTACCTAGGTTCTATGAGTTTTGGAGCTAATGTATATAGTTTATGGGATTTATTCTCATAACAAGTGGCGTATTTCGTGATTCTTAATTTTTCGTTTTTTTGCTACATAGTTGATAAGTGGAAGGAGTGGCTATGATTACAAGTCAGTTAGAAGATGGACTTCCCAGAAGAAGTTAGGATACAGTCTCCTTGATTGTGATAAAGTAAAATTCATTTGTTATTACTTACTTTTTTTTTTTCCCGTAACATTCTTGTTTAACCTTCACTATTCTGACATCATCTTTTAAACAGATATTTGTTCCTGTCCATAAAGAAATACATTGGTGTTTGGCAGTTATCAACAAAAAAGAAGAAAAATTTCAGTATCTCGATTCTCTTGGAGGAGGTGATAAACAAATAATGAGGGTATTGGTATGTTTAGCTTCCATTTCGTGCCTATTTTGTTGTTATAAGTAGGTTATTTATTAATTTTGGTTGGAAAACAATATTTCTGTTTAATCTAGACTAAAACGATTCAGATGATTATATGCATAAAAAAAATATGACTTTTAACTTATTCAACCCATTTGGATTTGACATGTTCCCTTAAGCTAATTTTTTCTTAATTGATGTATTAGAGATAAAATACAACTCACAAATCGACTCATTCATTGTGTGTGAAATTAAGTTCATTTACTGACATGATAGTTAGTTGTTTATACATGTTACTTATTTATTGTTTGTGTTCTCCAGGCCAAGTACATTGTGGATGAGGTGAAAGATAAGAACGGACAAGACATTGATGTTACTTCTTGGAAGCAAGAATTTGTCACGGACCTTCCTAATCAGGAGAACGGGTGTGTATAATCAAGAATTTATCACGTTCATTGATGTTACTTCTCGGAAGAAAGTTCAATATTTCAGTTTCCTTTGTATGGATGCAATTGTGTCTCTTTTAATCAAGATTTTGTTTTTTAAACAGGTTTGATTGCGGTGTGTTCATGATCAAATATGCAGATTTTTACAGTAGGGACATTGGCTTGCGTTTCTCGCAGGTAAGCTATTGAATGAATATTTTTCTTTTAATTTTATTCTTGGATAGGTTTTAATTTAAATGAGATATTCTATTGCTCGATTAACTAAGTAAGGCTTTATAATCATTTTACTCACTCATTTGATGTTCATGATTTCTTGTAGGAAAACATGCCGTATTTTAGGAAGAGAACTGTCAAAGAGATACTTACATTGAGAGCCGATTGAATTATATTCCACTTTTTAAGCATGTGGTGTACATAGTCTCTAATACGCAAATCATCCGGTAATATATTTCCATGATATATATTGATCAACTGAAGACCCGGGAAAGGCTTATTTTATTCGCTACATATGACTAAGGTTAAAAGCTCAATTATAAGCCACAAGTGTAGTTACATGCTTTGTTTGTTAGGAGTTTTTTTTTTTTTTTTTTGGTACGTTTCTCTTAGTTATTAGACACAGGTTTGAATCTTGCAGTAGTTGTAGTTTTTCTTTTTGCAGTCATTGGCACTTTTGGATAGATTTTCGAAAGCTACTGATATGGAGTTTATTGTTTTTGTTCATTCGGAACAACAATACATTATTCTAGTGGTAATTGACCAGTTTAGTAATTATTTAGACTTCCGTTGTTTTATAATCATCCATTGCGTTTTTGGTGGACATGTTTTGCAGGTAAACAATTATGTGCTCTATATATGTTATGCTAGTCTTAGTTTTTGGAAATGTTGTTATGTCTGATTTTTAGATCCTAAGATTGTGTTGTCGAGATTTTTCTTGACCCGGTTCTTTTGCTTTGTTAAACTTGGCATTTTCTAACCTCGAGTTTGAAGGTTAGTTACTATGCTCGAGAATTCCACAGGTTTGCAAAATCTCCAGCTGTGAAACGAGGAAACTTGAATCATACAAATATCCTTTTACAATACCTCCCAAAAATCTCCAAAAGATGCTCGAAATTCATAGGTTTATAATGTATTAGGTTTCCAGAAATGGTCAATTATTTTGGATATATATTGAATGGTGATACACTGATACCTTGTATTTTTCAATTAAGATTCAGTTGTACTTTATTAATTGGTTTTTGGATGGGATGGAGAAAAAATACGTGGATCTGACCGAGGTTTCCCTCTCGTGGGGTTAAGTAGTAGCGGTTTTACAGCTGGTCAGGCTGCTTTGAAGTCAGACAAAGTGACAAAACACGAGAAAACATGCATTGAAAATCAACACGTGTTTATTCCTTTTGCTTTTGATACTTTCGGTTTCCTTACACCGGAGGTGGTTGAGCTACTCAGAGCTACTCAGATCAACAGATGTAGTTTTTAAACGTATCGGTTTTGCAATCCAAAAAGGGTTAGCGGCGCAGCTTGTTGTCCGCTTGTCTTCTGCCACTTTGTAAATTCTTTTAGTTATATATAATTAACCATTTGGATTTACTTCTTATATGTTAAAACGGTTTTAGACTTTTAGATGACATGACTAACATTTTTTAAAATAAAATGGTTAAGAGGTTGAAAACTTGTGAATACAAGTAGTCCGATTAGAGAGTTAAACTTATACCACTAATGGTAACAACAAAACAATACTATGTTTGCATTTGGCCGGGTCTGATATTCCCTGTCAATAATAATCAATTATGCCGGGACAAAAAGTATTGGCCATAGTTCACAAACACATTACCGTTCAACAAGAAACATATACAAAGGTTCTTGCTGTTTTAAAGAATTAAACTAAACCCTTTAATTTTAAAAACATATTTCAAACCAATAATTACCCGTTTAAGAAATAAATAGATGTCTTCGAAATGTGGCTTTAACAAAGATCTAAATACGAAATCTGTGCAAAGAGTTCCATTATTCTGTGTTGGATATTATAACGTCTAAACTCATAGAAATGATAAATAATCCCATAAGCAAATTGACACTTGAAAACTATGACCGATAAATAGAAGAAGCTGACTAGAATACGAGCATTGCTTTGTCTGCACTAAAGCCATCTCCTTGAGCCAGCAAAAACATTCCTGCCTTGACGGCGGTGGGTAACACGAGGAAGATAACTACGAACCTGTTCCTCAATGCTGATTCCATCACTTTCATCATCACTTTCAATTTCAAAATCATCAGAAAATGATTGATAATCCAATTCACGGAGTGCAAAATTCCTACGTGAATTTCGTGATCCAATCCGCATTAAAAAATTATCGATTTCATAATCTCTAGCATGCCCACGATGATTTCTTTCTATTACATAATCCCCCATAATGATTGACCCTGGCATTGTCGAACTAATCGTGCTCATCACATCATTTCTCTCTCGATCGTTTTCAAGCTTCTTCCATTTTTCCGCAAGTGACGGGTCCACTTCTCGTGGACGGGCCAAAGGGTGATCCTCTCGCACATGTTTCCTTAAATTTTTATACGATCCAACAAATGAACAGTCGTCTTGCATACAACTCCTTTTCTTGGAATTAAGGTACTTACGAGCCCGTTTAACCACGGTCCAGCCTTTCACCTGACCACGGCAAAGTGGGCATAAAAGCTCACTTGAACCTAAACTAACATTTGGGTCATCAATCGTCTTTACTTTAGTGTAGGCTTTCCTGAACTGGTCTAAACAATTGGAATATCGATAACTTGTTGCACACATGTACGGGCGGCACCCTTTGTGATACGACGAACAAAGTAGAAGAACAGCGTTGTGAGGGTATTCCATACAAACAGAACATTTTGCATCTTGAAATTCCTTCTTCTTAGATGCTTTTTGTTGTTTCTGGTTACAGGAATCTTTCATTATCTTTGAATGGAACGATTTTAAAGAATATGGGGTTGCCTTATGATTCTTTGATCCGGATGTTTGTGGTACCTTCTTCATCTTCGTCATTGCAAGTCAAACCTAGTACATATATCACCCAAAAATAAAGTTGTTATAATTTTTATTTTATGTTTTTAATTATTTTATATTTGACAATTTATAAATATAAACAGTATTCAATTAATCATGCACTTAGAAACATGTCTTCATTTCATGCTTTACTTTTTGCAACTCTCGTTAATTAGCTAGTTACGTACTTATTTAGTGCATAAACATCATTTGTTTGTTTAGTCTAGCTTCTCTGTGCATTAAAACGTCTAAATATGAGTTCACTAATTTATTATTTATGTCATATCAGTCAAAGAAGGATTCTTACTAGATTATAACAAATTTAAGAAAAATTAAAAAAAAAAAAAGTACTAAAAGATTGTTCACACATCCTACTCGGACTTTTATGAAAAAAGGAAAGGAGATTTGGACTTTCAAGCTTCTAACATGTAAATTATATCTTGCAAAACAATCAGGCCACTGTTTCACGGTAGCTGTCTAAAATATAATACATGTAAAACGATTCTTAACCAGAAATTTCACACATATTTTTTTGTTAGATTATGCAAAAGATGTCACCTTTCTAACAATTCAGTAGTGTAGGCCAAACGGTAACGCTTAAGGTTAGTAGTGTAATTCCCAGTTCTCCCTTGACATCTTTTTTCATTTTCATTATAATCTTTATCACTCCATTCGTTCAAGTTATATACACTTAAATAACATCAGAAAATGTATTTTAAATGACACATTATAAACATAGTTATCAAAAATGAGCTGATGCTTAACCAGAAACTTAACACATTCATTTCATACATTCATTTGTTTCTTGATACGATTATACAAAAGATTTCACCTTTTTGGAAAATTTGGTAATGTATAGCCCAAATGCAACTTAAAAAACGTAAAACTTTAGGTTAGTACTCAAATTTATTTATTTTTCCATTTTCTGTATCACTTCCTTTTGTTAAAGTTATACTACTCGTATATACGTAACGATCATCCTCAAATGCTATCTGAAAGCGATGTCCTAGAAACGTAGTTATCGAAAATGAGCTAATGGGCAAATTTAAATTAAATTTCGTGTGACGAAATAAATGTGCAATGAAAAACTTCAATTTCATTTTTAATTAAACCTAACTCTAAGATCCAAAATACAACAAAATGTCTCAAATCATCATAAAAACACATAATTAAACACAAATATCCAATATAATTAACAAAAAAGTTTGTATTTTTATAAGAAAAAATTTAATTTTTACAAAATAAAAAATTAGGGTTTCAAAATTTTTTTTTAAAAAAAAAAAATTTAAAAACAATTCATAATTTTAATCTCATTAATCTATGATTTAAATTTGTAAAAACGATATTACGAATTTAATTAAGATCTATAATATTGTTTAAAATGAATTTGTAATTACTATATATTACCGGGAAGAGAGTATTACCGAGATGGATTCCGATTAGGAGACAGCGCCGCCGTAGACGGTGGATTGATGGGTGGTTACCGGAGGAACTGCCGCGGCGCTCAGTCGTATGTGATTCGGTAGTTATTAAGGGGGTGTTTGTTTGGGCTTATATAGGGAGGTTACGGTGTTTATTATAATAAGCCCATAAATGGTTATATAAGCCGAAAAATTCGGGCTTATGAAACATAAGCCGAAATGTCAATATGTCATAAGCAGCTTATATAAGCCCAAACAAACACCCCTAAGTAATAAAATGGATTGAGAGAGATTTCACAGTTTAAGCACTAATGTTTGTGATTTTACGGAAACTATCCTTTACTAACTAAATTATGTTTCATTTTGTTATAACTTTTATTTTAGAGTGAGAAATACAGACGTAACACTTGATATTTTGAAAGTGCATTTATCGTTGTTAGAAGAAAGTTTTGAGTTTATTTTAGTTATTAGCTATATTTAAAGGGTTTTTCTAACGTGTGCCCCGGGGCTAGGGGTGAACAAAAAAACCGAGAACCGTCTAGAACCGCAAAAACGGCCCGACTTTGGACCGGAACCGAACCGGACCGGCTATGGTGGTCCGGTTCTCGGTTCTCAAATATACTCAAAAAATAAATGCGGTCCGGTCCGTGGCTAAACCGGCGGTTCACCGGTTCGGACCGAAAAGTTAACTTTTTCTTTAATAATATGCTAATATTTAATTTTATATTCATTAAACAATTAAACCTGTAAACAATATAATACCAATTTAGTTTCAAATCTCATCATCGTCACTCATGCGTACCGACTGTGGGGTACTTACTCTCCTATACGTGGCAATCTAATGTTTATTTTTGGGAAGTAAAATATATTATATTAAACAATGAAATCGAACCGATAAAGTATTAAACAATGAAATATTATAACACCAGTTAATATTTATTAAAAAAATTAAACCAAATAGGAATCCTAATTGGTATTATATTGTTTACAGAAACAGTTTAGTTGATATACATCTAGTCCTCTATATAATCCATAGGTTTACTAATTAATTTTATAATCACACAAATCCTAATACAAGTCAATAAAACTATATCTATCCTAATATTAATTTGATTATGTATTTTAATACATATCCAAAATTAGAATGAATAAACAATTTACGTTTTTTGTTTTTACTATTCGTATTTGGTTTCTTTTTAGTTTTTTTCTATGCCTATTACGTATTTACGTTTATGATTTGTAATGCGATACGAGTACTTTTTGTGTTGCTTATCGTTTAACCTACTTTATTCTTAATCTTTGCATGACCTTTTTTCCTTTTTAAATTGAATAACCTTTTTTATTACTATGTTGTGTATTGTGTGAGGTATTAAAACCGAAAAGAATCGAAAAACCGGCTAGAACCGACTAGGAACCGGACCGGAAATGACACGGAAAAAGCGGTCCGGTCCTCGGTCCACCGTTTCTTGATTTTTTTTGTCTCGGTCCGGTCCGGTTTTTTCCGGTTCGGTCCGGTCCGTGTCTTTTGAACACCCCTAATCCTAATTAAGAATGATCTTAGAATTTCTCCTGTTTCATCCTTAGTACTAAGAAAGTAAACCCAAGTAAAACGTGAATAATCATTAGTAATAACCAAGCAATATGATTTCTTTCCCAAACTTTGGATATTGGTTGGGCCAAACAGATCCATATGCAACAATTGTAAACCAGAATTGTTTGAATTGATTACTTTAGATTTATGTGACACTTTGTGCTGCTTGCCTTTCAAACAAGAGACACAATGATCAAAACATGAAAATTCCTTTTGAGGTAGACCACGTACAAGGTCATTCTTTACAAGTTTGTTCATGTTTTTAAAATTCATGTGACACATTCTTCTATGCCACAAAGAAGATTTATCTAAAGATGCTTTTGAAAGAAAACAATTTTTTTTTCCAATGTTGCATTGGTTATATCCAAACAGTATACATTATCTTTTCTTAGAGTTCTTAAAATGATCATGCTTTCATCAATTTTGAACTTAGGATCAAGAATGATACATTCTTTTGTGGTAAAAAGCACAAGATTCTTACTGTCACATACCTGAGATACACTTACCAGGTTGTACTTCAGTTCCTTGACAAAAAGAACATGTTTAAATGTCATCTTACCACATGAAACTGTGCCTTTTCCAGTGTTTCTCCCTCCTCTTGGATTTCCCCCAAAGGCAACATATCCTCCATCATAATCAACATAGTTTTGAAGGATGTACTTGTTGCCTGTCATGTGCCTTGAGCAACCACTATCAACATGCCAATTCCTTCCTTTCTCTATGGTTGCTTGCTCTGCACATGAAAATGGGTTAATTCCTTTTAGGAACCCAAGCCATGGTTGTCTTGGGTTGACCTTTAGCATCATGATAATCAAATCTTTTTAAGTACAATGATGATGCATTTTGTGATGTGAGTTTGACATTGTCAGTGTTACAGGTGGTATTAGTAGTAGTTTGAAGGTTACACTAATGGCACTTTTGTTTGTATTGACCACTCTGTACACTTTCTTGCTACTGAAGGCAATTTTTCTTTTGTTACTACTGACATCAGTAGTGGCTTTTTCTTTAACAATGTTTCTACTGACATTAGTACTCACACCATTTTCAGTTTTTCCTTTAACAATGTTTCTACTGACATCATTAGTGACCTTTGCTTTAGCATTTTTACTACTGTTGTCAGTAGGAAGTTTTGCTTTGGCAAAGTTTCTACTGCTATCAGTATGAACTTTGTTCGAAATTCCAATCCCGTTTCTTTTGAACACTTTATTAAAATAACAATTTTTAGCGATGTGTCCAACTTTTCCACAGATGTAGCAACACCTGTTTTCCGATTTGATAAAGTTGGGATTTCTTTCGGCCATCAAGTTGTTCCGGTTTCTTTGATTTCCATGTTTTGGTGTTTTAGCACAACTACAGGAACAACTTTGGTTTTGTTTAGACACACTTGATTTATTTGAAGACAAAGACTTTTGTGCAACTTTGTTATGCACAGATTTTGACATTTTTAAATTCTTGGATGTTGAAGCTTCATTTTTATCAATGTTCTTGACACTTGGTTTCTTAGGAGCTTAAGAAACTTGTTTTAGTGTGCCCCTTGACATGATTTTCACAGATTTAAAAGATTTTTCCTTATCAGATTCATCCTTTTCAGACAATTTAGGAAATAAATCTCTTACATCTGGTTCACTTGTTGACTCAGTTGGTTTTGAAGTCTTAGTTTGACTAGACATTTCAGTCTCAGACTTGATTGGGTCAGCATTCATTGATTTCACATTTATATCCTCCTTTTAAATGTTGTATTCACGAGTTGGAGGGATATAATTTTGGTTAAAAGATGGTGACACACTATTATAACCTATTCCTGTTTGGGACTTTCCATGAATTTGACTCTTTAAAATTTCATGACAGTTTTTGAAGCTTTTTCATATTTGGTTATGGACAATTTGATTTGGTCATTTTCAAGTTTGGTTTCAGCTATTTTTATTTCAAAGGCATCAACCTTTTTCAAAGCTGTGTTTCTTTCCCATTTCAAATATTCCATTTCTTCTTCATATTTCTGTTCATTCTTTTGGTAAGCTTTCACTTGATTTTCAAATTTTAATGATTATGTGGCTATACTCATTTCTACTTTGGTTAGCAATTTTTAGCTCATCACAAACAGTTTGGTTGTGATCTTTGTACTCTTTAACTTGTTTAATGCATGCTTGTGTACAGAGTTTAGAATGTACCTCAGTAGAAATGGAGTCACCAACACCAGCCATCAAAGCTTGATTTGTTGTAGCTTCACCAGCTTGGAAGCTCCAATCAAAACATGCTTCATCTTCATTTGTTATGGCAAGAGTTGTAAAAGTAGACTTCTCTTGACTGCTTTGACTTCTTTGAAAGCTTCCTTGTCTCCCTTCATTGTTGGTGTTGTGAGGACGTTTTTGGTTGTTGTCCTTGTTTGGACATTCTCTTGCAAAGTGACCCGGTTGTTGAAATTCAAAGCATTTGACTTTACTCTTGTCATACCTAGTGTTGTCATTTCTCTTCACAGCAAAGTTTCTTCTTCCGGTTCTGTGAATGAATCTTCTTGTTCTAACACTTAACATGGTCATTTTCCATTTAATGTCCATCTCTTCCAGATCATCAGCATTCAACTGCTCCAAATCATCTATGATTAACCCAAAGTTCACATGACTAGCATAGAATGCTTCTCTAGCTATGTCATCAGGATTATCATAATAAGACCCTTTTGAAGAACCACCTCCACTTGCAACAAATCCTTGACCATCAGGAGCTGTTTGAACTTCTTTTGCTTTAGTTGAAACAAAAGCAATATTCTGTGGAGTGCTTGTGCTTGACTGTGGATTCTTGGCTTCAACTTCTCCTTCAAACACCCCCAGTTCATTGTATAGATCATCCAACTCCATGTCTTCTACAGCATCACCTTGTCTATAGTTTATGGTATACATGGTCCAATCTTCAAGAAGAGATCTTAGAAACTACCTGTTTAAGGTGTCTTTGGACATAACTATTCCAACCATCTCCATTTCACTTGACAGCCTATTGAATCTATCAAAGGTTTGAGTTAGAGACTCCCCTCTACCAGTTTTGAAAGTTTCAAACTGTTGGTTGAGAACCTCTTTGTAGTTTCTTTTTGTGCTTTCATTTACTCCAAACCTTTTCTCCAAGGCTTCCCATAAGGCTTTAGCATCTGTAAACTTGTTGAACTTGTGTTTGTAGTCATTTGGAATGGCCAACAACAAGCTACTTAAAGCTTGACTTTCTATATGCTTTTGCTTCTTTTCATGATCAGTGGGTGGAGCAACTTCTGCACTACCAGCTGCTGGAGCTACTATGGTCTTGTTACCATTTTGAACTACATCCCACATGAGATAGTTTGTTTGGAGCATGTATTGAAAATTTTTGTTTTTCCACATTTTAAAATTTGATGATAATAAAATTGGACTCTGTTGGCTTGAACACCATCGTTTAGATCTGCCGTTTTTGAAGATTTAAGAGAACTTTTGAAGATTTAAAAGAACCTTTTTTTTGCTTAACCCTTGTTTATCTTAGATCTAGAGCACCTGAATGCTCTGATACCACTTGTCAGGATCGATTCAATTAAATACTTAAATAAATTGAAGATTTAGATCTAACAAATACAATTTGTATTGCAGCGGATAAACACAAACTGTATGAACAAGGTTATGATTAAAAAGTTATATGAAAGAATAAACTTGATGAACAAATAGCAAATTAATCAACAAAGCCTCAATTGAATTGTATTAATTTCAGAGAAATTACAATGGTGTTTTTCACATACAATCAACGTTCTTAACACAATTAACAAAGGAACTATTTTATAGTCCTTGAGGCTACCTAGCTAAGATCTAGTAAAGATTACAATCGATTAAACCTATACAAAAATATATAGCCCATGCTCTGTAAACAATTTGATCTCAAATCAAACTATGCTACCAACTAATTACCAACTCTCTGATTAATCACGTGAAAGTACTTTAGTTGTTGGTGATCTTCAGTAGTTGTGGATCTTCATCAGCAGTCGTCGTCCAATGATTATCCACCTCTACCGATCAGTTGGAGAAGATCAGTTTCTACAACTGATCAGTACTAAAGCTCTTAGCTACTGATCAGTTCTTCAAAATGACTAGCTACTGATCAGTACTACTTCATCTACATACTGATCAGTGCTTTGGGTACTGAATAGTTGGTGCTACTACTGATCAATAGTAAAACACACTTAGTATATTTTCTGTCCCAATATGATTCAACTGATTGAATCCATGACCCAGGGTGAATTGTTACATAAAAAAACAATTTGCATTTACGATTATACTTGGTCCGAGACAGCTCATTAGCTACTCGAGTAGAATTTCGAGTCGAACTTGGCTCGTGAATCTCTCGAGCTTTATTCAGCTTATCCCCTTTGACTTTCTACATTTTAGTCTTTTGTGTAGGTGCATATGTTCATAACTAAAGTTCATAACTAAAGTTCGTAAAATCTAATCGAGTCGTGTTAACTCGAGCTTGAAAATAGCGAGTCAAGTTTACTTGGGCATGGAAATATTTATTTAATTATTGTTAAGGTTTAAGCCAAATTAATGATGTGTAGTTATGTTTGTTGTTTTAAGATTAAAACAATTACCAATGGTTGTGACCCTTGTAATTTGACTTTTAAGTGTGCAAATAATACACCATTTTCAGTGTGATTTCCAACAATTTTTACTAACCTTCCTAAATATTATAATGTTACTTTAGTTAATATTCATAATGGCGTCGATTCTTGTTCCAAAGTGGCGAGTAATCGAGATTGAGCTTGAATATAAACGCTCGACCAAGATCCAGTTCACTTCCAGGCTTTATGTTTTCTGGCCGAGTTGAGTTTGAGATTGGCAATCGACTTGGGTTGATTTAGCCCTATTTGGATTAGACAGTGAATCTTAAGGAATCATTTGTAATTTAACATGTTATAAAACACATATGATTATAGTCATGATCATTTTTTTAATGACATAATATTTCTTAAAACAAACTGATTAATTTTATAGCGGCAATTTGTATCAAGTGTGATGGTGTTTACTTCCCAATTTACCATGAAGTTGTGGTCATAGACTAATAAGTGATGATTATGTTGGCAAATTGTTGACTTATGTGTACTTCTGTCTATATCAGTATCTACCAAATTTGAGAATGATCAAGCTTCGTGGTTTGAAGAACCTAACTAGGACACCAGATTTTGATGGACTTCCAAATCTTGAAATATTTGTGCTTAGTGGATCTCCGAATTTAAAAGAGATTCATTCATCAGTTGGACGTTTGGAAATGCTTGTTTGCGACTTTGCGTAATTATAAGTGGTTGCTTCCAGCTTCAGATATTTCCTCCTATTATCCGGCCAAAGAATCTGAAGTCTCTTTCGCTCTCACATTGCAGCCAGCTTTTTCACCTCTCAGAGATACAACAAAAGAGGGACAATGTAAATGATCTTGCTTTGCTAAAGAGAGGAAAAGAAGTTTCATCCTATAAACAATTTTCTAAAAACTTTTTTGGTACTTGTTGGTCGGGTGGTTGGAAAAATAATCACGCTAACACAGAAATTCAGAAGGTTCTAGCTGATAGAGGTACAGTTGATGTTGAAAGTTGTTTAGAGGGTTATCCTTTTCCGCATAAGAGCATGAACCATATAGGGTTACAACTTTTTCACACAGCCTTAAGTAGTTTAAATCTCAGCCACTGTAATTTGGGAGATGAAGATATTGACCTTTACGTTTGGGAGTTACCCAACTTACAAGAACTCATTCTAAAAGGAAACAAATTCTCACAATTACCCTGTAACCTCTTGCAACTTCCTCAGCTAAAATGGCTCAATGTGTCATCGTGTGGAAACCTTGTTAATTTGTCAGGGCTCCCATCAAGTATCAATGTTCTTACAGAGGAAGATTGTTTCTCACTTGAAATTCTTGATATCTTGAACTGTAAATGGTTGTGGAAAGTCTCACTTATGGGTTGGAATAGACTCGGTCCACTTGGCGGTGACACATTACTACATTCCATGCTCCAGGTTTGCTTTACCTTTTTCACTCTTTATATGAAAACAAATATAATAATAGTGTTAAATCACAACTTATTTTTTTCTATGTGGCAGGGAAATGCCATTGAAGATCATTTCATCAGTCTCGCTTTTGAACAACAGATTCCAAAGGGGTTTATCTCTAGGTTGATTAAGGGGGATACATTCACATTGGAGTTTCCACATAATTGGTACAATGACTTCTGTGGGTTCTTAATACGTGTTGATACCCACGTGTATGAACCTTGTTTTATGATAATTATCAATCGAACGATAGGCAAGGATTCTCCAACCGAAGTTTGGCAGGACTATATTGAAACACTCGAGCCTTGTAATGATGCAAGAACATTTGTAGGATATGTTTCGTTTAGTTCATTAAGGCACACTGAATGGTGGAATTCAACATGCAATATCGTATCGTTTTCCTTAGACATAATGTTTCAGTGCTCTATTGGATCTAAGAGTAGGTTTGGAGCTGAACTCATTCCCAGGAAAAGTAAAAGTAATCTGATGCAAAGTACAAAAGTCACAACAGACTGCCCATATTTTTGGGATGAGGAGGTTAAAGATAGAAAGACATTTACTATCCAACATGATTCAAATTCATCGATCAAGATTTTATGGCGTCCTTACTATATGTTCCGACCATGATGAACCCATTCTTACAAGTTTCTTGACCATCAGGGTATTCTCAGATGTAGCTATCTACCTTTACATTTGCTTTACCGTTGCTAGTTAGTTTGACGGGCTCAACTTTTTTTTTTTTTTTTTTTTAAATGTAATTGAGTTTTGAATTGGTTCTCAAAACTGACAGGGTTTTTGGTTGGTTTACCAAAGTAGTAGCTAGAAGCCTAGAACCGCATTTGCAAACCACGGTTTCAAGTGGTGGAAGTGAGAGTGTAAAGATGCATGGATTCAGGCTTGTGAGTTATGAATAATATGAACCCACAGTAAAATGACTGTCATTTGCATCCTAATCTCAGTATGCCGAAACAAACATTCAAACCTTGTTTCAAAAATAAACAGTCATTATGATTCAGATTCAAACGTCATACAGATAAATACAGAAAACCTCTTAAAAATGCAACACCTAATTTGGAAAACAATTAATTTGGAAGTGGCTGAATGAACTTTTCAATTGTAATTCACTCGTACAAAAAATAGAACAATTTCGTGATCCTTGTCAATGTTAAATTACACTGCTCTCTGGCTCACTTTCTGATGTGCCAAGTGTGTTAAATGATAATTGCAGAGGAGAAGAAAAGAACAGTGTTGGTGGAACTTCCAATGCTTCCATGCTTCCCTCTAAGAGCACTCGGAGTGATAATGAGTGACAATGAGGTTGTGGTGGGTTGTGGGAAAAAGGTGATGACGTGGCAGTGAGAATGAGGGTTGTGAGTTGTTATGATAGGGAGGGTTGTGGTGAGTTGTGGGATTATTTTATTATTTTTTTAATTTTTTTTTCTTAAAAGATAAATAAATAATATTAAAAGTTAATAATTAAAACATTAAATAAAAGATAAATAAATAATTAAAAGAATATAAAATATTAAAACTTAATAATTAAAACATTAAATAAGATAAATAAATAAAAATACAAATAATTAAGACAAATACAAATAATTAAAACAATACAAATAAAAGCTAAACTAATTCATCCCGTATTTTTCTAGGATTTTTATTTTCTCGGCTTCGACCCAAGCCGCTTGTGCCGGCGGCATCCCCTCCGTGCTTTGTTGAAGAAACATCATATCGTCTCTTCTTGCACTAGAGTAAGCCGCTTCCTCTTGTCGGATAGCCGCTTGTTGTTGTCGCATAGCCGCTTCCTCTTGTTGGATAGCCGCTTGTTCTTGTCGGTGGAGGGTTTTCGCCTTTATTTCCGCCGTTTGCTTCTTTGTCTTCGTAATCTTCTTAAGGTGTGTCGCGATGAGCCCGCAAAGAGTCGAGGACGAAGATGTTTGCGCCTTATCGGAGGCGTCGGATGATTCTTTTCTTTTGCTAGCTCTCTTTTTCCCTTGAGGTCGTTCTTCCACATCATCCGCAAATATGTCGTCCCCGACACCAACGTCGTCGAGGTTGACGGTATCGAGTGGAGGGTCTATCTTGACAAATGCGCTCCATCGGCTATGATCCCTCCAGATTTCCCAGGCCTTGTCATGCCTAAAAACCGATTTCTCGCTTTCAAGGTACATTTTCCGAGCCGCTTTGTAAACCGCATAGTCGTCGGTCCCGCTTTCTCGACATCTTACCGCCTCGGCATGGTGGCCGATAAAAGCCTTGACCAAGGCACTCATCGCCGTGAACTTGGAGTTGAGGGACTCCTTGCCTCTCTCCGGCAATCCTAGCTTCACCGCCTCTTTGTTGTAACCCTCAACGATCCGTATCCAAAATCGAGGTCCGGGTTGGGCGTTTCCTCTATACTCATCTTCCGAGACCGAGCACCACATCCCCGCCAACAGTTCCTCCTCTTTCTCCGTCCATGGCAGCTTTACGCACGTCTTTTTCTTTTTCGACGTTGACCTACGTGACGCGGATACTTCGACCACATCGTCCGTTTCTTGGACGATCTCTTGGGTTTCAGGGACGATCTCTTGGGGGGTTTGTGTTTGTTGGGTTGGAAAAGTTTGGGGATAAAAAGGTTGGGATTGTGAGAGAAGGTTTTGATGCATGGCGTATTGCTCGGGATTGAACATTTGTTGTGTGTATTGTTGTGGAATAGGTTGTTGCGTTAAAAAATTGTTAAGAATATTTTGGGATTGTTGTTGCGTATAGTGTGGTATTTGGGGAGGATATAAGGGGTTTGGTGTGCCGAAATAGTTGGCGAAACCGGATGGTGTTTGCGATTGTGGCGTCGAGGGATTGTTTGTGTTTGTTTGGGGAGCGTTTGATGAAGACGAAGACATTTCGTGATTATTTTGGGTTTGGGTATTAGATTGAATTGGATTAAGAATAAGATTGTTGAAAGAAGGTGTGATTTTTTTGGTTAGATTGTGGGGGTATTTATAGGTGAAATTGTTTGGTTTAAAAAAAAAAAATTAATAATAATAATTAATATATATATATAACCGTTATGTATACGTTGGAGGAAAAAAACAAAAAAAGAAAAGAAAAATGTGCACAACGGCTCGTTGTAGGCACAACGGACGCCTCACAACGAGCCGAGAACGAGCCTTGGCGGAGTCATAACGACCGTTGTGGCTCGTTGTGAGTGGAGAACGGGCCGACAACGGAGCCACTCCGAGTGCTCTAACATTTCAATGACTTCATTAATTGATGGCCTTTGATTTGGATCAGCTTGTATGCACCATAAACCAGCTATTGTCATCTTTCTTGCAAAATCGTTCTCCTGTGTAGTCGTTATACACTCTAATAGGAAATCATCTTTTTCAAGACGGTTGTAAATCCAGTAAGGAAAATATATCTCGCTGGTTTGCCCAGAACAGACACCTGCATTAACATTCTTTCTTCCTCCAACCATTTCTAGTATCAACATCCCATAACTATACACATCAGATTTATGGGATACACCACCAAAGTTTCTATTAAAAACTTCCGGGGCAACGTAGCCAATGGTTCCTCTAGCCTCTAACATAGAAACAATACTCTCTTTCCTCGAGTACAATTTAGCAAGACCAAAGTCTGCTATCTTTGGGCAGAAGTCCTCATCAAGGAGAATATTATGTGGTTTTATGTCAAGATGCAAAATACGAGTGTTGCATCCACGATGCAAGTAGTCAAGACCCCGTGCTATTCCAAGTGCTATCTCATGTAGCTTGTGTACACCTATATGTTCACTTGTTGTGATAGGCAAATGACTATGTATAAACTTCTCTAACGAACCGTTCGGCATGAACTCATATACAAGAGCGCTTTTTTATAGTCAAAACAAAATCCCACGAGAGTCACAATGTTAACATGAGAAGTCCTACAATACTCGCAACTTCGTTTATGAATTCTTGTCCACTTGCTTTTGTTGTGTTCAAAACTTTGATCGCCACAAGGCGACCATCAAACAACTTCCCTTTATAAACAGTTCCAAAACCTCCTTGTCCTAATTTAACTTGGAATGACTTGGTCATTTTCTTTATATCATGATAATTGTATCTTTTCATGGTTAAAGATCCATATTGGTTGATAAAGGCCTCAACACTTTCGTGATCCTTGGTTTTATGCACAAACGGGTTGGTTGAGTATTTTTTTATACAATATATTATCAGTAGGAACACAATCAATAGAAGAGCTGATCCTATTCCCAAAACTGTGACAAAGAAAAAGTGTATTCGATATGTTAGCAACCAAAAGTTTACTTCACATACATGTTGAAAAATACATTTAAAATATAGGGAGAATTACATCCGCGTCCTTACAAAACTTCAATATTACTTTAGTATCCTTGTAAAAATCAAAATTACGTTAATATCATTTCAAAACATTAAAAATTATCATATATATCCAAAATAATAAATTAATAATATCTAAATAATTTTAATACTTAAATTATTCATCTATATATTAATTAAACTTTGTACTCAAGTATGTAGGTTTAATCCGACATTAACCAATGTATATCAATTTCATATACTCGCAATATAGAGTTATAAAAGTATAATTTTTATAATTTTAAACATTAACCGGAATAAAGAGGTGCAAAACTCACCCGTGTTGATTGATATATGTTTTATGATATATATATATATATATATATATATATATATATATATATATATATATATATATATATATATGGACTGATTCATGCGAGAACTCTTATTTCTGCGAGAACTACGAGAACTCTTAAAAAAAGTGTCAATTAACATGTAATTATGTCTATTGACATGTAAAAACTATTGAATGTTAAAAATCTAGTAAAAATATAAATGAAAAATTAAAAAAAATTGTATGAAATCACGCGTATTTAGAATTGTTCACATGTGAACGTTTTCTTTTCAAAAAATTAGTTCATATATGAACGAAAATTTTTTACGTCATTTTATATGGTTTTTTTTAGTTTTTTACGTTTATATTACTTGATTATTAATCTCCAAAAGAGTTTGCATGTAAATGAACAAAGTGAAACGTGATTTAACACTTTTTGTGAGAGTTCTCGCAGTTCTCGCAAAAAAAAAGAGTTCTCGCATGAACCATTCACTATATATATATATATATATATATATATATATATATATATATATATATATATATATATATATATATATGTAAAACCAATTGTTTATTAATTTAATATATTCAATTCATTCGGTATTTGATTCTTCATTGATAAATTTGTTTTAATAAGCATTTGAATTAATGTTATTGATTTATTCAGTAACTTAAAATATTAAAATTATTTAATAAATATTTAGATGAATAATTTAAATATTAAAATTATTTAAATATTACTGTATTAATTTATGATTTTGTATATATATGAGAATTCTTCATATTTTGAGAGGATATTAACGTAATTATGATTTTCATAAGGATATTGACATAATATTGAAAATTATTTAATTAATAGATTAAAATTATTTAATTAATATAAAATTATTTAATTAATATATTAAAATTATTTAATTAATATAAAATTATTCAATAACTTAAAATATTAAAATTATTTAATTAATATAAGGACGTGGGTGTAAGTTTCCCTAAAATATATATCTATATCTATACTATCTATAAAACATTTAAATATTTGTTGAATTTTAGAAAGCTATTAGTAATGTAGACAAAATGATTATGTTAGTAAATGTGAAGTTAAATAAAACATTTACTGTGTAATTCGAAAAAAACCTTATTAAAAATAAAATAATTATAATATATAAAAAAAACTAAAAATATTGCATAAATAGGACGAAAAAAAATACAGAATATTTTTTTATATGATATGTTTTCCGTTTATATGTAGAAATTCGTAAAACAATAAAATAATTTTATTTTCTTTTTATACTAAAAATGTGTATGTGTTTGAAAAAAAAAATATGTTTTGTATTTTTTTTAGAATTAATTTAAAATACAAGTGTTAGATTATTTAAAGTAGAATGGTTAATTAGTTTTACTTAATTATTACTATTTAAAATAAGGTTTAATTATTTAAAGTAAAGGGTTAAAATGAAATTATTAATGATGAAAGCATCAAAATTATATAAAGGTTCAAATTAAAGTTGGATTTCTATCTAATGATCATTACTTTGCCAAGTGGCATTTTAAGTTTGTCTTTAAAGCATTTCATACCTTCTTTCCTATATAATTTTAAAAGTTTGTTTCAACATTCAACATTTTACTTTTTAACCCTATAAAATCAAAATAATTAACATACTATCCATCTTTTATTATTTTTTCCAGATTTTTATTTTGAAACAATCACACAATTGATGCAAAGTTTAAACCTAAAGGAAAATTCAATAAAATTGTTTGTTACGCATAATGTTTCTTAAATTTATGTCTTAATATTTAAGCCTTTTAAATTGAATTACATGTTTAAATTTTTAGTTTGATTATTTTAGGAAAATATAAATGTTTTATATTACTTTTTACATTTTTTTTACTCAAATTATGTTGGTTTATTGTTAAATTTTTCTTCGAAATAATATAATTATAGATTTCGGTGCAAATTAATAAGTACATACAATAATAGTTTCAATCTCAATTTTTGACAACTGTTATTTTGATCTCAATTTTCAAATGGTGTTAGTAAAATACAACTGATGAAACCTAATAAATAAATAAATATTTTAAATGAAAAGAGTATAAAATTAAATAAAAATAAAAAAATAAAATTTCAAATAATTGAAAAACTTATGCTGGAAATTTTAAAAGGTTAATTTTTTTTAGGGTTAATGCACCCGAGGGTCACTCTACTATTCGTGAAAATCCAATTGGGTGATTGAACAAAAAAAATATATATAATATTCACCTAACTTTATAAAACCGTTTGTTTGGATCATTGGGACCCACCACGACTTGTTACAGCAGGTCATAAGATAAAATTCAATTAAAAAACATTTATCATTTAACATTGCTGGTCTTTATGTTGCCTTATTATCACTGCTACTTGATGCTTTGCAATACTGGTACCGTCGTCTACCCCTTAACCTGAATTGTACAAAAAATCCACCTTCCAGTTTATCCAACGGCAGTTTATCGAAACTAAAATTAGCATGTTAAGGACTCTACTAAACGGCCGGAGTGAGTGAAACCGAATTCGTCGAAGGGGATGATCGGGCGGGGGTCGGATCGGATCTCGGAGAAGCGGATTTCGGCGGTGGTGGTGGTGATGGTGACGGAGATGGTGGTGATTAGGAGGAGGAGGAGGATGACGGAGACGGTGGACATTTTGATCGGGGAATTGTTTTTGATTGCTTTGAAAGAAAGGAATAACGGAACAAAACAAATCCACCTTCCAGTTTATCCATCTTGCCCTACAAAACAACGTATTTTAGTTTCGATAAACTGCCGTTGGATAATTCATGTCCTAACAACCATAGAAACTGAAAGTGAAGAACGAAGATGGCGATTTAGTTAATTAAATGAAAGGCGCTGTGACGAACTTCACGAAGATGGCGAATTTAGTTTTATCTACCCCCAATTTTGACTTTCGCCGCTGCTTCACCCATTTTATTTTCAATCTGATTTTGTCTGTGAGTGTGTGTGACGGCTGTGTGTAAATATTAAAAAGATAATTCACTGCCTTTCTTAGTGAAGAAGGTATAATTTTCGTGAAGAAATGAAAGTTTTATAGATTTAAACCTTGATGATAACCGTTCAAATATAAATCGTATAATTTACATTAATATCCAATCAAATGTTGTTTCATCTTTGGTTTCTGCAAATGTTGAGAAATGGGTGAAATTGGATGAAATTGGGTAATAGTGGTGATAAATGGGTGAAATTGGGTAATAGTGGTGATAAGGGTTTAGTCAACAAGTCACAAGTCAACAAGGTCATCCGGTTCAGCAGGTTACCAGTCATCCAAATGACGAATTTAAACTTTTTTTAAAGCATGAGTGATCATTTTAACATTTTTTTAAAGTATAATGAAAACTTTACAACTTTTTTTTGTTCAATCACCCAATTGGATTTTCACGAATAGTAGAGTGACCCTCGGGTGCATTAACCCTTTTTTTTATAAAACTAAAGAACCAATCAAATAATGATTGTTTCAAAATTATAATATTGGGTTACCGTTAGCAAAAGACTGCCGACTTTGTGACGTTTGAACTCATGATTTGACATGACATTTGAGACCGTGGACATAAATAATTTACATATATGTGAACTAAAAAGTATCGGTAGATTAAACTTGAAAAATATATAAAATAGTTAAAACATGCAACTAAAAATTTAAAAACGAAATGGAGTTTTTATGAAAAACATGGTTTAATTTCAATCATCTAAACGAGCTTAATAAGTCAAATGGCCCGAAACAAACTAAATTTCGTACGACATAAACAAAAAATATTTATTTTTATATCACGAAGAACATAATTTGAAACTATTAGAAATAACAATAGGTAACTATTTTTAGATTCTGAATGATCAAGTAGAATATACAAACTATTACATGTAAGCGCTTCGGGTTTATTATGACAATTAAGAGGGGACGTGAATTGAGAAATTATTTTCATTTAATTCGTTATATGACCGATCGAACCATAAAACCTTACTTCATAGTTATTTCTAAGGCCCGAAAGGGCCAAACTATGAACTATTACAAACAACATATATATTACGCGATGAATGGGTAACTATCATCAACCGTTCCAATAATAAAATGTAATCCAACACTAATTTTTTTTTATCGCCGTTGTATCGCGCGAGTTCTATACTAGAGTTAATATTTTGAATTTCTAAGTAACCGAATGTTTATAAACCGAAAATCTTGATCGTTCGTAGATTTATTTGTAACAACATATGTACCACCAAAAAAAATTATTTTACCAAAAATTTTAACAATTTACTATCGTCGCGGCATAGCACGGGTATTTTATTAGTACATTATAAAGTATTTGGATATAAAGTGTTGAAAATTAAGCATGGTAAAATTACTAAACTGCCCTTATAATTAATCAATCATTAACTAATTAAAATTATAACTCTATAACAACTTACCATATATACTTAAATATTTAAAATAATAGAGGTTTTTTTTTTTATAAATTTAAAACAATCAATTTTATTGTATAAAATTTTAAATAAGTGGAGTTAATTTTTAAAATTTATAAATAATTGAATGTTTATAAACCGAAAATCTTGGTCGTTGATAAAAAATTTTCTAATAAAATATGTACCACTAAAGAAAATTATTCACCAAAACCTTAAACAATATATTATCACAACAGCATCGCACGGATATATTACTATTATTCTATTATATAATTAAAATAACTTAGAGTAGTAATAAATGTATCTAATGAATCTAATGCACTCAATAATTACATATGACATAGATATTTTTTCGTTTTAATTTTCTAAGATTATCAATGATTTTTCGTATGTCATAGTTGAGGTATAAGTTAAATTAATATTAAATATAACGTACCTAATTTTGTTCTCAAATCATTCTTCGACCCTGCAATGCGACAAAAATATGTGTTAAAAATGATATGTGAGAAGTAGGGGTGACCAAAAAAACCGAGAACCGGTTAGAACCGCAAAAACGGCCCGACTTTGGACCGGAACCGAACTGGACCGGCTATGGTGGTCCGGTTCTCGGTTCTAAAAAATACTTAAAAAATAAATCCGGTGCGGTCCGTGTCTAAACCGGGGGTTCACCGGTTCGAACCGAAAAGTTAACTTTTTCTTTAATATATTTAATCTTATATTCACTAAATAATTAAACTCGATTATGTTTTTAGAGTCAACTCGAGATGGAAGATGTGGAGAAGCTAGATGATTGGTAATGCACATGACGAATGAATAAACAATTTACGTTTTTTGTTTTTACTATTCGTATTTGGTTTCGTTTTAGTTTTTTACTATGCCTATTACGTATTTACGTTTATGATTTGTAATTCGATACGAGTACTTTTTGTGTTGCTTATCGTTTAACCTACTTTATTCTTAATCTTTGCATGACTTTTTTTCTTTTTTAAATTGAATAACCTTTTTTATTACTATGTTGTGTATTGTGTGAGGTATTAAAACCGAAAAGAACCGAAAAACCGGCTAGAACCGACTAGGAACCGGACCGAAAACGACACGGAAAAAGCGGTCCGGTCCTTGGTCCACCGTTTCTTGATTTTTTTTTTCTCGGTGCGGTCCGGTTTTTACCGGTTCGGTCCGGTCCGTGTCTTTTGAACACCACCCGGGGCACACGATAAGTAAAGAATATTCTCCTCGAAAATTGAAAAAGCAGGGAATATTCTCTTCGAAAATTGAAAAAGTATGAAATATTCTTCTCGAAAATTGAAAAAGTATGGAATATTCCTTGCTTTTTCAATTTTCGAGAAGAATATTCTCTAATTATCGTGTGCCCCGGGGCACACGTTAGAAAAACCCATATTTAAAAACTAAAATTATCGTGTTCATGTCTTGTGGTTTTGGTCATTTCGCTTAGAAAATGATAAAATAAATTTGAAAGTTTCTCATAAAAACGATGGACATTGTTGAATAGTCATGGAACGTGTTTGCAAATTTTTTTTTTTGACAAGTATATATAGAATTTTATCATGTAAGCCGATAAATTAGTTTCTAGAAGTATGGTGGTAGTAGGTAAATTAGAACTTTAATGATTATATAGGTAATTAGAACTTTAGTAATTAAGGTATCATGTACAATATTCGTTTATCTACACAATCTATATATGTGTTACTCGTGTAACTTTGAAACTTTTTTTTATAATCGATTTGGGATAGTCTTAAAGAGTATATTCTTAGTCGAAAAACATGAGATCAAAATCCTTATAAAAGTTGAGATTTGTTAACATTTCTCAGAAGAGTCCTTAATCTTCTTCTAGGCGAAATATTAAATATGTAAAATCGGTTCTAAATCCCAATAATAGAAAAACATCATTTACGTCAAACATACCCATTATACTTGTCAGTTACAACATCTTTATTTTAAACTTCAAAGTGGGCCCATCTAGGGTTTTTTATAATTTGGTTTTAAACCGAAAAACCCGTTAACCAAATCGAACTAAAACCCGAAAAAACCAAACAAAATTATATTTTGATTTTTGGTTTGGTTTTTAATCAAATCGAATTAGATTTTCGGTTTTTGGTTTGGTTACGGTTTGACATTTCTTCAATTACTCTTCTTTGTATTGACCCTTTTGATTGCTATGATTCACAGAGGTTTGTATACATGTAAATTATGCACGTAAAAAACATACGTATTCTTGATTTTGTAGCATTATAGTAAACGAACTTTTGAAAATACTACTAAAATATATGTTGACCAATTTTACGTCTCTATGTGATAAACAATTTCAAAATTTTGTTGACTTTTTGCCTTCTACTGGTTTGAATTATTTATTTATTTATTTATATTATTATTTCCTTTTTTTTTATTCGAATTTTCAATTTTTTTTTAATTTGGAATTTCAATTTTTCTTTTTTAATTCGGATTTTCCAAACATGTTGTCAAACAGTACACACACAAATAAAACCATCACTCATGATAAAGTAAGGAAAAAGATGAAGCTGTGTATATATAGATTATTGAGGGGGAGAAGAACATTGTTGGTTAGGGGCTGCGAGAATAAAGAGTTATCGGAGAAAGATGGAGACAAAAAATAGACGAAGATATGGGGAAAAAGGAGAGGATAGGTCTATGAATTAAATCACTATACCATCTTAATGTTTAGATTTCAATGATTGGGATACATAAATATATAATTTGGAGGACATCTTGGGGGTTATGATGATATTGAAATTGGAAGAAGTTGGAGAATTTATGAAAATGAAACCCTAATTGAGGGTGTTGCGTGGTGAAGGAACAAGAATGTATTGAATTGATTCAATTGAATTATGTTTGAGAGAGAAAGTTTTTTGTTTTGTTTGGTGTCGTAGAACATCCATGAAAGAAGGAGGAGGACAAAAAGAAGAATTTGGTGGGGGAAAAATGAATTTTTACTTTTGAAAAAAAAAAATCACTAGAAAAAATGGTGATGGCCGGAAGAACCAGTAATATGTTTGAGAAAATAAATTGCAGGTAACAAGTTATACTTATCACTTTGACAGGTAAAAACGATGTACATATATTATAAGAGAAAGTCTAGACACACAAAAGGTTTACAAAATATATCTTACAAAATGATGTGTACGAGAGAGAATTAATGAGGTTATGTGATTGGTTCAATTCATTTTCCATGTCATTTTGTAAGTTATATTTTGTAATTTCTTTGTATGTGTAGAATTGCTCATATTATAATAGTATTTTTCCACGTTCATTTATTATAATGCTACAAATATGAAAGTACGTATGGGTATTTATTTATTTTTACTTTTACCCTAATTTGTATTTTTGCAAAATGACATTTGTTCGTATTTCGTATTATGTAATTCAAGAGTCGAAACTCATTTGACTGATTCTAACTCGGGATCTTAAGATACGAACTAGAATCGGGTTAATAACACAATCGGAAATGAAAAGATTTATATTACCTATTGTTTAGAAAGGTTATGTTGTGATAAGAAAATGTTGGGTTGAAAAATAAAATTTATTATTTTGATTAGCGATGTTTGTAACAAGGTTTGTGACATTTTATTTTAATACATATTTTATGTAGTGTATAATCCAAGTTATGAGTTAGCGTATACTCTAAAGGAGTGTTTAGTCTTAATTTATAAGCCTTTTGTTAGTTCCACACACTAGTATTCCAGGGTTTAAATAATTCGAAAACCCGAAAAGTCGATCTGCCAAATTCGATCCGAACTCAAAAAACTCGAAAACCAAAAGATACCCTGAAAACCCGTTATATGAAGGGGCAATTACGGTTTTTGTTTTTAAGTATCCGTGGTTATCCGAACCGATCCGCGTATGTATGTTTATATATAAAAATATGTTCTCGTTTAATATTGATAAACATCTATCTAAGTATTATTTTTCTTGCACTTGATTAAGTTTATAAAACTCTTTTTATTTACTTCAAATAAACTATCACTTACCAATTTATATCATTATATCATCGTTATTATGAACCATAAATATACAAATAGTCTTTACAATTTTAGTGTTTGTGTCAATACAAATGGTTGGGAAAACTTTATTCATTTTAGTATAATATATATATTATTACGACTGAAATGATGATTTAATCCAAGTTATGAATTTGTTAGTTAAGTCTAGAGCTGACTAAATTTGAGTCTGAGTGATCAAATTAGTCTAAGTAAACTTTGAGTCTGAGTGACTTGAGTCTGACTTTAGTCAGACAGAGAAGTTTAGTTGCACCGAAATATTAGATAGTTTGTTATGCAAATCATTAACTGTTTAAGAAGATTTGTATCTATCTTATACATTTCGTGTGTATCAAAAATCTATACATTATGAATAAATAGAGATCTTGATGCATTGTATTTGATGCACCTTTTGATATCAATCGAATCAACTAAGTGTTGTTATCATTTCGTGTTTTCTTATAATTCGTCTATAAACTCTAAACAAGAAACTGTTTGAATATTGTATTTGATATTAACATTTGAATACTTGTTTTTCTTAATTGATTTAATCTTGATTGATTAAAATAATAAACTGATTATCATGTTATTGGGATCTTACTGAAACCTAACAACTCGTATCAGAGGAAATAGAATTTAACTGTTAATAATCTTAACGATCAAAAAGTAAAATCTTAAAACTGATAATGTCTTCATCACAAAATCAAGTTCCAGTCATGGCAAGAAAAGGCATTCCTATTTTCACAGGACATAACTTTGCCAATTGGAAACTTAAAGCTGGGTCGCACTTATCCGGTATACATGATGAAATGATGAGGACAATAAGGGAAGGTACCATTATTCATGGAAAGGAGATTCCATAAGTAAAAGAAGGGGACATGATAATCTGACGCTCAAAATAGGTGCAGGCAAACAAGGCTCAATGGACTGGTCTAGATAGACAATTGTTACATCTTGACACAAGAGCTAAGAGCATTCTTGGAAATGCAGTTTCTGAGCAAATCTTTTCTAAGATTACTGGTTGCAAAACTGCAAAAGAATTATGGGACACTCTGGTTGTCTCGTATAATGGAGTACAAGTGGTTAAAGAGCAAAGAATGAACAATCTCATAAGAAATTATGAAAATTTTTATGCTAAAGATAAAGAATCTCTTGTTGATATTCATACAAGGTTCCAAATCTTGGTCAACGATCTTATTATGTTGATGTCAATAAAAGTAATGATGAAATCTGTAAGAATTTCATAGATATTCTCCCTAAAAAATTTGAAACTGTTATCACTTCATTAGTGGTAAGTGAAAAACTAGTAGAATATCAACTGTCTGGTTTGTTTGGTCTTCTTTTGAATAATGAGGAAACTCAAGGGAGAAAGAAGATCAACCATAGAAGAATATCTAAGGATCCTGAAGCTGCATTAGTTGCAACAAGAGAAAGCAATAAGGAAATTTTCTCTGAAGCTGAGAGTGACCTAGATGAAGGTAATTCAGATTCAGACTCAGACTCAGACTCAAATCAGTCTGAGATTAAAAAGATGATAAATCAACTACCTCTTCTAACCATGAAGCTTACAAAGGAAGGAAACCATTTGATCCAAAGAAGTGTAAATGCTTCAAATATGTTGAGTTCAGACATAGTGCATCTGAATGCAAGGTGAAGAATGCTCAGACTAAACATATGGATGAAATTGCAGAAAGAGCACAAAAATACAGGAGGAAGTACCTAAAGTACAAGAATGGAAACCATTCAAAGGTTTAAAAGTCTAAAACTGAACAAAAAACATTCTTTGTAGAAGAATGGTTGGATGAGGAACTGACTTCGGATGATGATGAGGAAGTTATTGATGATTGCCTAATGGCAATTAATGAAGCAATGAATGAAGCTATGTCGTTACCTCAACAATTTGACAAGGATCTCAAGGAAGCTGAGAGACTAAGCTGCAACTAAAATTGGGACAGTTCCATGACTTACAAGGTACATAACTTTAAATTAAACACTGCCGAAAAAAAGCAGAAAATGTTTGAATACATTTACATTGATTTTAAATCTGCTCTTGAAGAGATTTCTCAACTTGAACTTAAAATAAAAGAGCTTAATAAGATTTTAAAAGAGAATTGATGAAATCTCTGAAACTGAAAGTTGTAAAGTGACTTTAACTGCTAAGACTGAAGCTTATAATGATTTAGCTAAAGAAAATCACAAACTGTGAGAAGAATCTCAACATTATAAAAACATATGTAAATCATAGTGTATATCTTTTTTGAAAAATGAGTATTTTTTAAGTAGACATGTACCTAAACAAGTTCAAGTTGTGTTAGGTGAAGATTTCAATCTTAAGAAACACATGGATAATGAGGAAGATTCTGAAAAGAAAAAGATAGTGTTCAAACCTGAAATACTTCCTAAAACATTTAGTTACACAGATCGTCAAAAAACAACTCTCACAAATGCTTTTGTTAAACCTACAAACAAAGTTAAGTCAAAAGAATGTGAGTCTGCTAGAGGAAAACATCAGACTGATCATCTTAGCAAAAGTAAGTCTGGACAAAAGTCAAATCATCAGGTCAGACCGAGTCATCAGGTCAAAACGAATTCTCAGGTCAGACCCACTCAACAGGCCAAACCTAGTTCACATGTCAAACCTAACAGTCAAAGTAGACCTCAATCAAAAGTCAGTTGCAGATCTTAAAGTCCAAAAACTGACAACAAAACCTTGGACAAACTGGGTAGTCAATTACTTCAATTAACTAACATTGTCAAAACTCTAGTCACAAATATATCTCCAAACAAGGTAAGACCAAAATCTCCACCAAAGCTTCAAAGATCTTGTTACAATTTTGGAGAAAGATGTCATAAAGCCGTTTTCTATAAAGAACATACTAAGATTAGACACGTCAAATCACAAAGTGTGTCTCCCAGAAATAAATATCCTAGTAAACAAGAGAAAACACCTCAAACTGATCTAAAAGTGAATCCTAAATCCAACTTAAAAGACGAACCTTGTAGATTCTGTGGAGTCATAGGACATTATTCCATGAACTGTATGAAAGAAATAAACAAATGGAATTATGAAAATCCTAAGTTTGAGTGGAAAAGAGTTCCTTACTCAGAAATTGAGAAAAAGGTAGAACCACAAAAAGAACCCACTCAAAAGTGGGTTCCCAAAAGGAATTGATTAAATTTACTTATTTGTGCATGATTCCTCTAAATGGTATTTGGATGGTGGAGCTTCAAGGCACATGACTGGTTGCAAGTCTTACTTATCAGTCTACAAAGAAGAAGCAGGACCCCAAGTTAGATATGCAGATAATTGAGTATCTATGACAAGAGGATATGGAAAAATTCAAGCTGGATCAGTTACCTTCAGAAGACTGGCTGATGTGGAAGGTCTTCAACACAACTTACTAAGTGTAAGTCAAATCATTGATGATGATAATGAGGCCAGATTCAGGAAACAAGCTTAGATTTTATATATATATTATTAAAAGGAAAACCTTTGCTATTGGCAAGAAGAGAAAGAGATGTCTTCTCTTTAGATCTGAGTACACTTAATGATGAAGTAGAGACCTGCTTATTCACTGAAGTAAAGGAAGAACTGTATTGGTTATGGCATAGAAGATCGTCTCACTTGAACTTTAAAAACATCAATATTCTTTCAAAGAACATGTTGGTTAGAGGTCCTGAACTGACCTACTCAAAAGACAAGGTCTGCCCTGCCTGTGTTCTTGGAAAACAAACCAAAGTTCCATTTCCATCCAAAATGCTACACTGATGTGTAAAATCTAGTCTTAACTTTATCCTACTATTTCACGTAATTACACACTTATAGGCAGTGGACCTATTCGTATGTAATATAGTTTAAAAGTAAGTAAAGGTTCGTTCGCAGGGACTAATTTAGTTTTAAGATTTCGAATTAATAATACTATTTGTTTTTGGGGTTTTTATTGTAACTAAAGATTGCTTTAAAAGTGATTATAAAACCGAGTGAAAAAGTAATTAGGATTTATCAAATATTGGAGAAAATACACTTGTTTGACACTTCACTTATTTTCCATTTAAGTTTACGAAATTGATTGAATATAAAACTTCTAAGATATAACAAAAGTCCTCTCGAATCTTTTATTAACTTTAACTATCTCTAATTATAATTGTGACAATCCGTCTTTTCGAGGTATATTTCATTTATTGATTAATACTCTTTTTATTCGCAATGATTTGGACCCTTGCATTTCGCTTTATTTTTACTCACGTTTTATGCATTTGAGTCGGGTTTATGTGTTTTATCACTTTGTCTCTCGAGACGGAAGCTTTAGAAACACCTAAGTGCCTAATAGTTAGTATACTCGCGTTATTAAAGTAGTGTGTTTACACCATGAATGTCAGTTAAGAAAATCATATTTCGAAATTTCATTACAAAGTTAGTCCTCTAACTTATTCTATTACAAAGTTAGTCCTTTAACGGAGAACTAACGGAATTTGTTACAAATCTGGCCCTTCTAACGGAGATCTAACGGAAGCAGTTAAATTAGGACGGAGTGCGCCGTTGTAATGCTTAGGACGGCGTCCTAGAAGGATTTTGGGCACGCTGCGCCGTTCAAGCTACAACAACGACGCACACCCCTTTATTTTTGGCTAAATTCCAATCCGACTTTTGAGTCAAATTTCTAGAAAAGTTATCACCTTTTACCACGTGATTCCTGCTGTAAATTACCCCATTTGGGCATGATGGGTAAGTTTGTGAATCTAGAGATGGTTTACATTCTCTATGTTACCAAATTTCAAACTTAAACATCAAACACTTTTGTAAAACTCTTTTCATTCTCACTTTCACCTAAACTCTTGTTTCTCTCCAATATTCCAGAGAAATAAGAGTATGTTACCCCATATTTGAAGTGAGAATCCAAGCAATTGAGTTGGGAAACTTATCTCTTGCAAACACCCTTCAATTCTACACATTTCGGTAAGTAAGTTTCTTAAGATTTTCCTTCCTTTTCCTACTCTTTTCTTCCATTTGGCTTAAGATGTCTAACTCATAACTTTGTTCCCTTGTCTTACCAATCTTTGACATCCGTTGGTATCCTTGAAGTGGTGGAGTCTTGGTAACTTTCCTTGGAAAAACATTATAGAAAGTTTGGTAAGTAAACTCTCCAAATCTTTCTCTATTTTTCCTTCCATTTGGAAACTTCTAACACTCTTCTTATTTGTGTGTAAATGGAAGCCCTTTTGTTTCTCATATTCTACCACCACCTTTGGAATTAGCTACCTTTCGGAGAAAACTCCATCTCGTGTTTTGGTAAGAAAATTCCTCCGAAAATCTCTTACTTTCTTTCTTGTGAGACTTTGTAATAATGATGGGTATTTTCATATTATGGAGCCTTTTGCCTCCTCACCACCACCATCAAGGTCTCTCTCTCCGAATCCTTGCAAGTCTCAAGTATCTACACTTCTTGCGGGTGAAATCGGTAAAATCGTTATAATCTCTTAACTACTTCATTTCATTCTATATATTTCGGTTTAAGCCTTGTAAAATGGTTAGGTTAATATATTAGACCAACACCTCTTTAATCTTGAAAGTTTGGACTCAAAATGTATAAAATATGCTAAGTTGTAATTTAACCGAAATTAACGTATTTACTATAATAATATGTAAAACTACACATATAAGTATATATGACACTTGGTAAATGTTATTTGAACCTAAACTAAGTTTCAGACAGTTTGTATTTTAACTCTAAAACGCCAAACGAACCAGATTACGCCTAAAACGCATTTTCCACAAATCTGGAAATGACCTGTGCGCCGTCCCCTAGGGCTCAACGGCGCAGCGGGCCATTTCTTTGATTTTTTCCGAAATCTCAAAACTCACAGCGGCGTCCTAAATGGTTACAACGGCGCATTGAAGCCTAAATCCAAATATTTTGACTTTTTCCATTCTTAAACTTATGTATAAACAATCTATTAAGTATAAACGTATTAAAAAACGTCAAAAATAACGTCTTTGGACTCAAAGACGCCACCGTCATCTTAAACATTATCAAATTTTATTAAAACTAACGTTTTACGTCAAAATCATTTGAAACCATTTTAAATCGTTTACTTCATTATTTTGAAATAAAAAGACTTTTACTCCTAAATTGTCAAAGTTGACTTCCATTTTAAAATCGTTGACTTTGACTTTCTCTTCAAAATTATTGACTTTTGACTTATCTAAATCAACATCTTTAATTTTGACTTTCATTCAAATAGTTGACTTTGACTTTGACCAAGTCAACATCTTTGACTTTGACCTAGTCAACATCTTTGACTTTGACCAAGTCAACATTTTTGACGTTGACTTTGGTCGATCTCAATAAGCTTTGGTAACAGTATTCCTTTCAACTGATGTTCCTGGTAGTCATTCTTTGGGCTCGGAATGTTATTCCTTTCTAATAGTCATTATGACGTGAAATTATCGATATTTTCCTATCGTCCCTATCGACGCGGAACATCGTCACCTGGATCCGTCATCACGACACGAATTGGAAATCGTTGGAATACTTTAATAAATCTTAAACATTAAACTTAACCGACAAGGCTAAACCGTACTGTGTTATTGGAGATACTTAGACTATGTTGTATGTTTTAGGGCACTTAGGCGGCGGAGTTTTAGCTCCCTATTGATTATATACCCGATATCTTGCCGAGCTTATTTTGTGAGTTATTCGTAGCCCTTTTCTCTTACTATTTTGGGCTGGAAAGCGTATTTGAAATTATTATATGATGTATATCTTGTTGCCTAGTGTATTAGTATCACCTTAGATTAAGATGTTCCTTAGGCTTTGGTAAGCCCCCCTTATACACTTGTTAAGCTTTTGCCCACGGTTGCATATATATAGATCTATATGGGTTTTGACCTAGCCCTCATTGCTCGATAGGACGTCCCTATGAGTGGATGTTATGGCCGTATGATTGTTTGTTGCCTTTGGTTTAACATCGCCTTAGGTTAGGGGATTTGGTGTGGTCAGGTTCAGTGTATGTTTAATCTTTGGTATCTATACTCACACTATGGTTATAATACAAGATATGCTTTTGAAACTTATTATGATTACTAAATCTTTTATTGGGTCAATTTTTACTTAAATATTGCGAATAATTCACCAACATGTGTTGATGTCGTTTTTAACGCTTTTTCAGGAGTTTGAGGATTTATTAGATCATGCCTTGCTTATTTTGGGATCATATAGCTTATGTATTTGGAATTCGTTTTGCTTGATGTAATTCCTTTATGATCCACGTATTGACATTTGTATTGTATTTGTATTTGACATTCGGTTCACTTTGACTATGTATTGTATTTTATAACTTTAAGGCATGATTAATATGATTCGATGTTTTGTTTATGGTTGTATTGTTGTAATCCTTGACTCTTGATATCATTAACTGGAACGCCTCGTGTTTCCGCTTTGAGCGGGGTGTGACAATAATGTTCCTCTCGAATACAGTTATAATTATTAATAATTAAGCAGTAAGTAACAAGCCAGTATTTAGATATTTAACCTTATAGAGTTTCCTCTCGAATAACTCCTCTAAATATTAAGTCCTTCCGAATCTTAACAATTAGACTCACTCATTTAAGTTTAATTATTTAAGTTGATATTATTAGGTCCTCTCGAATCCTAACAATTTTAAACCAATTAAAGACCGATTGATTATTTCGTATAAATTATTTAACCTATCTAGATTCCTCTCGAATACCTAGAATGTTGATTAATTAACTTATATATAAACAACTTTTTAATAATATAGTAAAACTTAAACAAATAAGGATTTTCGGTTAAAAACAAATACCTAAAACAATCAATATCGCAAACGTAAACTTCAAATAAGATCCATAATCAAACAAATGTAAAAATAGTTTAGCTACTCATTATTGAGTTCAAAACAAACCAAATAATAATAGAAAACATACCGGAAATAAGTCTTAAAAGAAAGAATAAACAAACTAGAACTTGCAAGAAAAACGTCTTCGTGACCGAATTCTGACGAAACTCGAACTCCTAGCTCTTTTCCTTGCCTTGAAACTCGAATTCCTACTCCAGATATTCGAAGGTATGATTTTTATATTATTCTGGCTGGAATGGCTTGCTATTTATAGGAGAAAATTAGGATAAATTCGTGTTCGAGTCGAAATAGGAATCTGCTGAAATCAGATGAGTGCGCCGCACTACAAGGCCAGGACGACGCAGCGTATGGAATTTCAGTGACTGCGTCGTTGTGATTGATGTGTGCGTCGTCCTCCTTACTTAAAACAATGAATGCGTCGCACTGATGCTTATGTGCGACGCCCTGGGTGCTGAAATCACCATTTTTCGTCGTTTAACCTCGTTTCTTCCACCATTTCCACTTCCCGAACATGTAAACCTGTAAAATGGACAAAAATACTTTTCCACACAATTAAATGCAAAAATCCTATCCTATTCACCGTGTTTACTATGAAATGTGACCGAATATCGCATATAAATAACTATATAAATATGCGATATCAAATCCCCCCAAACTTACCCTTTTGATTGCCCTCAAGCAAAATTTGTGTTAAAATAATTATCAAAGCCAAAAATTTACATAACCAAACAACTCACGATTTTTATGGGAAGTAAAATCACACAAACTCTCAAACTAATCTAAAAGGGTGTGTAACGTATTCTGTAGAATCGCTCAACTGCTCAGTCATGGTGAATATTCTATCATAGGCTTGATAAAGAATCAAACCTCCACCACTAGAGTCTAGGTACAACTAAACGGGGACTTTTATTCGGGTTATAATTTACAAGTAAAGGCATGTGAAAATATATAATGGAGTGTAAATGGGTAAAAATAAAAAAAATAATACAAAACTTAGATTAAATCCGAACTAATAAAATCTCTAACGAACTGGATTGCTCAATTTTCTCCAACTTTACTTTTTCCTCCGAATAATAATACAAGACTCAATATACACTATTTCTTTTAAATTCAACAACTAATTTTTTTTTCTTTCGCTTTTCTGTTTTTTCGATTTTTTTTTTTCTTCAGCCTAGTACATGCCTTACAATATAATATTTCTCGTGGTAAGTACACATGCTCAAAAGGCTAACTTTATTTTTCTACTATTCTCCAAATACAAAATAATACAAGGCTCAAATAATATAACTTTTCTTTTATGCCTTAATAACTTCTAACTTTCTAACTCATATACAATAGCAATCAAAAACTAAGTTCGGATCTAATCTAAAAATAAAACGAAAATAAGGCTAGTGTACAAAATATATAATAGTGTTTAGAAACGAATCGGTTTAGGCGCAAAGTGGTTTACTAGAGTTTCTAACACTAAAATTAAGTGTTACAAAGGTTAGGCGGAAAATATATTAAAAGAAACTAAAAGGCTAATCAAATGGGTTAATCCTAATTGCCCCCATCATTGTACCAAATCACACTAAGTTACCCTAATGTAATTGCTCATATGTGGTCTCGAAATGTATAACAGTGTCAAGTTCTAAAGTCATCACCATCGGCACACTCAAAGAAACGAAAAAAAATAGCATTAAAAATGAATGCTTTCAAAGGCTCAAAAATCTCACTATTTTCTCGAGTAGGGTATAAAATGCGTCTGGTTATGCTTAAAGTTTAAGTTATTTACCGACTAGACACGTTATATTTTTTGTATTTTTTCAATTTTTCGATATTTTTTGTATTTTCTGTTTTTTCTGACTCAAAAATGTACAAAATAACACAAACCTAACACGATGGAAACTAAACTAAGGGTCGAAAAATAAATTTTAGAATTTCCCGATGACCCCCCCAAACTTAAGTAACACATTGTCTCTAATGTGTTAACGACTAAAAACTAAGGGAAATTAAAAATAAAAATCTAAAAAGAAAAATAAAATACAAAAGATAAAAAGAAAGAAATAAAACCCGGGTTGCCTCCCGATAAGCGCTAATTTTTTCGAACGAGTCCTTAGCTTGACTCGATATGCGCCAACTTATGCCATCATGTGAAGGTCGAGATTTCTCTCGCCTTTCTTTCCCACGTGCTTTCCAAAAAGTACCGATTCATCCTCCGACTCATGTCCAAAATAATCACCAAAAGTCAGTGCTTCCTCCCTGACATCGAACATCTTATTTCGCTTCACCCACGCATCATGCCACTCTCGAGCCTCGGAAATCAGTAATCCAGCATCTTCAATTTCCCAAACATCGTCACTTTTGCTTTCACTGAATTTCATCTTCTTAAATTCCTCCCATGTTGTGTCATCTCCGATATCCTCAAATTCCTGCAAAATATTCTCCTTTTCTCGACAAGTAAAAGAAAATAAATCAACAGGGTCGTGAGAAATACCGTGACAGTTTTCCCCCAAACTTGAGTTTGATTTCTCCAGTGTCATGCTCGTAGAATTCTCATCAAATTCCTCCAGCTCTATTTTCAAGATGGGATCAAAATCCTCGAGCTCCTCATCTTCCTCCTCTTCAACAGCGACTTGTCCTCCAAGCATTTCCTGCACATCTAGGTCAAACATTTCATCAAACACGTCAATACGAAAACAGGTTTCATCAGTGGAATATGAGTGTTTTGGGGCCTTATCAAAAGAAAATGCAATTCGTTCATCCCCAACCCCCAAAGAAATCTCTCTGTCCTTTACACGAATAATTGCATCCGCAGTGTTTAAAAATGGTCGACCTAAAATAAGTGGCACAATGACATCTTCATCCATTTCTAGAATCACAAAGTCAACAGGGAAAGTGAATTTTCCTACTTTTACTAGCATGTTTTCAGAAATTCCTAACGGATATTGAAATGATCGGTCGGCTAATCGGATACTCATTCTGGTAGGTTTTAAATCTCCCGAAGCAAGTTTAGCATATAATGAATGTGGCATTAAATTTATGCTAGCTCCTAAGTCGGCCAATGCATTACAACTATAGGTATCACTAAAATTACAAGAAATCAGAAAACTCCTTGGGTCGTCCAACTTTGGTGGTATCGAGTTCTTCACCAAAGCCGAACATTCTGCGTTTAAGAAAGCGGCCTGCTCCTCCGATGACTTCCCCTTTTCCGTGACCAGCTCCTTGATGAATTTCGCGTAATTCGGCATCCCTGCAATCAAATCAACAAGAGGAACATTAATACGGACATATTGAATCATATCGTAAAATTTACCGTACTGCTCCTTCATGCGTGCCTTCCTCAAACGTTGAGGATATGGGACACGTGGCTCGTAAGCCTTTAGTGGGACCTCCTTCACTGGTTCAGGTGTTTTGGCCTCGGGTTGAACTTGTGGTTCCTCTTCCTCGTCATCGTCAGAAACTGGTTCAGCAGAGGGGTGTGGCTCACTAGTAGCTGGGTGCGAAAAATCCTCATTTCCTCCGTTTTTGTCTTGATTAGCATATCCAGAACGTGTTGTAATTGCGTTTACATGCTCTTCTCTCATTCCAAGAGGTTGATATTTCGGTCCTTGATTGTTGGAAGTATTCCCTTGATTTTGTGGTCGTGGATTCTGTTGCGTGTTGCTCGGTAACTGGCCCGGTGGCCGATTTGCGTTCCGCTCGTTCATCCTATCGAACCTTCTCTCCAACTCTTGCATTGCTGCCTGGTAATTTCTTTGTCCTTGCTCGATGTGATCATTTAAAACTTTTACCTGATTTGTGACTGCATCATTATTTCCATTCTGAGGGTGAATAAATGACTTCATCAGGTCTTTCAAACTTTGGTGTTCTTCATTATGTGGTGGATTGTATCTTTGTCGTGGTGGTGATGATCGTGTGTTGTCTGTTTGCCATCCATTGTCCCGATTCTCACCCCGGTTGTAGTTACCTCCGTAGTGTGGCCAATTTGTTCCCCGATTAGGATAGCCATAATTTGCATACTTGGCTTCCTCCACGCGACAATCACTCGCATAATGTGGTCCCCCACAATTTTCACACCCATGCTTGATCACATGTACCTCTTTCTCTATATAAGTCATTCTTCTGCCAAGCTTGTCTGCTATCGTCTTGATCTCTTTCAGAATAATAGATGCATCACTGTTTCCTTCCACTTGAGCTACCTGTCCTCTTGTACGTCGACCTCTACCATCGTCTCGATACTCCCTTGATAAGTTGATGACTAAATTATCTTCAATCAAATTGTATGCTTCATTTGTGGTCTTGTACATAAAATCTCCTCCTTCGGCTAGATCCAACTCGTTTTGAGACTCCTTGGTTAATCCGTAAAAGAAAATTTCTATGATGTTTTCCTTGCCCAGACCATGACCATAGAAACTCCTCAGCATCTCCTTTAACCTAGCCCACGCCTCAGTAGACGTCTCTCCATCTTCCTGTCGAAATCCTCGAATATCTCGTAATAATTTCCTACCCAAGGAGGGTGGGAAAAACCGTTTGATGAAGTCTTCGCGCATTTGTGTCCATGTTGTAATTGAATTCTCGTCCAGCTCTTCAAACCAAACCTTCGCTTCTCCGGTGAGAGACGAAGGGAACAACCTCAGCTTGACACTAACGCTCTTTCCTTCTCCGTATTTGAATATCTCACATAGCTCGTTGAATTTGGCTATGTGTTTATGCGGATCTGAATTGTATCGCCCATCGAAAATATTGTCTTGGATCATCTTGAGATGATGACCCTTGACAAAGAAATCGTCACCCAAGTCCGGGGTGGTAATAGCTGAACCTCTGGTAGCTGGTACTGCAACGGCTGCAGCCCGTCGGTGCATCGGCATGTCCAATGGATCCATAGCCGGTTGTGGTTCCGGTTTGTCTTCACAAACTAACTTTTCGACTTCAGATTCTGTAGCGCTTCCTCCTCCTTCTGAAAATGTGATATCTTCAAACTTCACTGGTGAGAACGGTCCAAAACCTGGTGGTGTCTGAAGTAAGATGTTTCCTCTCTTCTTGCCTCGCTTCTTTGATACTCCTGGGTTGTATTTTGGACTTGCGAGTGGTAATCCCGAAGCCCTTGTGTTCATCCACTACCTGAATACCTACAAAGATAGAAACAAGAAAAGCGTAAAACGTACCGGTGTAATGACAATTAAAAGTAACTCTCAAGTAAATAAATACTCAAAAGGATCGTATCACAAATTCGAAACAAAAACGAAAAATCAGTCCCCGGCAGCGGCGCCAAAAATTTGATGTGTAAAATCTAGTCTTAACTTTATCCTACTATTTCACGTAATTACACACTTATATGCAGTAGACCTATTCATATGTAATATAGTTTAAAAGTAAGTAAAGGTTCGTTCGCAGGGACTAATTTAGTTTTAAGATTTCGAATTAATAATACTATTTGTTTTTTGGGTTTTTATTGTAACTAAAGATTGCTTTAAAAGTGATTATAAAACCGAGTGAAAAAGTAATTAGGATTTATCAAATATTGGAGAAAATACACTTGTTTGACACTTCACTTATTTTCCATTTAAGTTTACGAAATTGATTGAATATAAAACTTCTAAGATATAACAAAAGTCCTCTCGAATCTTTTATTAACTTTAACTATCTTTAATTATAATGTTCCTCTCGAATACAGTTATAATTATTAATAATTAAGCAGTAAGTAACAAGCCAGTATTTAGATATTTAACCTTATAGAGTTTCCTCTCGAATAACTCCTCTAAATATTAAGTGCTTCCGAATCTTAACAATTAGACTCACTCATTTAAGTTTAATTATTTAAGTTGATATTATTAGGTGCTCTCGAATACTAACAATTTTAAACCAATTAAAGACCGATTGATTATTTCGTATAAATTATTTAACCTATCTAGATTCCTCTCGAATACCTAGAATGTTGATTAATTAACTTATATATAAACAACTTTTTAATAATATAGTAAAACTTAAACAAATAAGGATTTTCGGTTAAAAACAAATACCTAAAACAATCAATATCGCAAACGTAAACTTCAAATAAGATCCATAATCAAACAAATGTAAAAATAGTTTAACTACTCATTATTGAGTTCAAAACAAACAAATAATAATAGAAAACATACCGGAAATAAGTCTTAAAAGAAAGAATAAACAAACTAGAACTTGCAAGAAAAACGTCTTCGTGACCGAATTCTGACGAAACTCGAACTCCTAGCTCTTCTCCTTGCCTTGAAACTCGAATTCCTACTCCAGATATTCGAAGGTATGATTTTTTTATTATTCTGGCTGGAATGGATTGCTATTTATAGGAGAAAATTAGGATAAATTCGTGTTCGAGTCGAAATAGGTAACTGCTGAAATCAGATGAGTGCGCCGCACTACAAGGCCAGGACGACGCAGCGTATGGAATTTCAGTGACTGCGTCGTTGTGATTGATGTGTGCGTCGTCCTCCTTACTTAAAACAATGATTGCGTCGCACTGATGCTTATGTGCGACGCACTGGGTGCTGAAATCACCATTTTTCGTCGTTTAACCTCGTTTCTTCCACCATTTCCACTTCCCGAACATGTAAACCTGTAAAATGGACAAAAATACTTTTCCACACAATTAAATGCAAAAATCCTATCCTATTCACCGTGTTTACTATGAAATGTGACCGGATATCGCATATAAATAACTATATAAATATGCGATATCATACACTCAATTGATGAACCTCTGTAAGTGTTGCATATGGATATCTTTGGTCCTATAGCAATTGAAAGTCAAGGAGGAAAGAAATACACCTTGGTTATAGTTGACGAGTTTAGTAGATATACACGGGTGATATTATTAAGAACTAAAGGTGATGTTGTAGAAGAAATCATCAGTCTGATCAAAAGAGAGCAAAGAAAGAAGAACACATTGGTCGAACAAATAAGAAGCGATTATGGAACTGAATTTAGAAATTCCACATTAATAAACTTTTGTGATAAAAGAGGAATTGTTCAGAACTTTACAGCAGTTAGAACTCAACAAAATAGAGTTGCTGAAAGATGAAATAGAACACTGATGAAAGCTGCAAGAACCATGTTTTACTATGGAAAAATGAAGATTAGTTTATGGGTTGAGGCTGTAAACTTTGTTTGCTTTACTCAAAATAGATCAATCATTGTGAAGGAGCATGGAAAAACTGCCTATGAAATGTACCACACGAAAGTACCAGCAGTTCACTATTTTCACATCCTTGGAAGTAGATGTTACATCTTGAATAAAAGAGATCAACTTTGAAAAATGTTCCCCAAAGCTGATGAAGGCTTATTTGTTGCATATTCTAGCATTTCCAAAGCATTTAGAGTTTAAAATGAAAGAAGAAAGGTGGTAGAAGAAACCATACATGTGACTTTTGATGATACAAATCAGTCTCATAATGATGAAATGACTACTCAGACTGACTTTGAGTCAATAAATCATCTGTGTGATGAGTTATTAACGACATCCTTTTAGTCTGATCCTACTCAACCTAAAGATATGAATCATCAAAGTTAGAATCCAGACTCTGAAAGTGAAGAAGATGAGTTGCCAAGAAAGACTGCTGAAGACATTCAAACTGATCAAGATGAAGAACCAACTAATACTGAGGAACCAACTAATACTGAGGAACCAACTCAGACCGAAGGAACTCAGACAGAAGAAACTTATGAATTTCCTAAATCTCCAATAGTTACTCAATCAAGTAATGATTCTGGTCTAAGTAATGTGAATAAAATCAAATATCATCCAATGGTCAACATTATTGGTACCTTGACTAATGGTGTCAAAACCAGAAACAAGCATGAAACTGCCAACTTCTGCTTCTGCACGAATATCCTGAGTCTGATGAAACCAACGAAGATAGAACAAGCTCTGTTAGATGAAGATTGGGTTGAAGGTATGCAATAAGGGTCGGTTGAGTTCATCAGAAATAATGTTTGGAAGAAAGTTTATTGTCCACTGAACAAAACAATCATTGGTAACAACTTCAGGAATAATATGGATCAAGATGGTGTTGTGATCAGAAAAAAAAGCCAAACTAGTAGCTCAAGGTTACAGGCAAGAAAAAGGCATAAACTATGATGAAACCTTTGCACCTGTTGCAAGGATTGAAGCAATCAGACTATTTCTTGCATATGTTGCTTACAAAGATTTCATGGTCTACCAAATTGTGACAACCGTGGATTCGAGGTACTTTTCCCGTGTTTCAATTTTCTTTATTTATCGTTATTTCGTTTTGACCCAAATTACTATTTCGATATTTCGTTTTATCACACTTTCATTTGTGTCGGATTTTATATTACGTGTTGTTTTCGTCCTTCGTGACGAAAACGTTTAGAGACCTAAGTGCCTAGTAATTTTAAGTATTCTCGTAGATTAGTATGGGTGTTTTAAGCCTTCGTCTTTACGATAAAAATTGACGTTAAAAATATTACAAAGTTAGTCCTCTAAGTAAAAATCTATTACAAAGTTAGTCCTTTAACAGGAACTAACGAATCTGTTAAAAATTCAGTCCTTTTAACGGACAACTAACATTTGGCTGACAGCGCCGCAGACATCACTAGGTGCGACGCAGTAAAGACCAGATCACACCAAGACAAAATCGACTTTTGACTCCTTGAGATCCCACCCCACATGCAATCACGTGAAATTTGCCCAAAACCTTCCCAAAATGGTGCTAAATGAGTAAATTGTGGATCCTTGACCAATTTACATCATCTCTCATTCCATACTTCAACCTTTAACCAATTTTCAGTTCATTATTCATCCTTTGTATCTTTCTCTACCACAAAACTCTCTTAAGTTCTTTCAATTTCCAGAAACTTGTTGAGACTTAAACCACATTCAAAATTGGTATTTGTATTAGGAAAGATCATTCAAAGACCTCTCTTGATACACCTATTGGTAAGTAATTCCATCTTGAATTCTATATTTTCTTACCATTAATTTCCTTCCTTGTGACATAAGTGGATACTAATCTAACCCTAATGTTTTTGCAAGGAATCCATCCATCAAATCTTCACTTTTCCTTCTTGGATTGTTATTGAGTTTGGAGAGTTCCACCAATTGAAGACTTGGTAAGTAAATTAACCTTTCTAAAGCTTGTTTCTTTCACTTTTCTTTCTCAATGTTCCATATTCCTAACAAGTGGTTACTTTTTTGTTTGGAGCTTTATTCTCCATTCTACCATTTTGGAGTTCATTCCGGGAAAGCTTCAAGACTTGTAGATTTTGCGTAGGTCTTCGGTACTCCCTACAAACCCCTTAATCTTTCCTTTCCGTTTTCTCTTTATTCTCGAATTCTCACTTAAATACTTATATAAAAAGGTTAAAAAGATTAAACGGCTAAAATGGTTGAAAACATAAAACTTGACATAAAATATGATTAATTACCATGTTAATAGGTTATTAGTAAATTTAACCTAAAATGTCATATTTGGAACTTTTGTAAAAACCGGATAATTTCAAATAGGAAATATTAGTAAATTCCTACGAAGACGTTTTTAACACATTCTTGGACAAATTGGAATTTTTAACTTAAGTATTATATGTAAATTTTAACTATAAATTCCTTTGGTAAAAATGACTAAAACTATGTAAAATCTTACAAATTACTATATGTATAAATATGTATAAATTACCTAAATTCACATATGGACTAATATATTAAATAACTTCAAACAACAACCTGGAAATATTCACATAAGACTTAAACTAACCCATCTATACCAAAACGTAAAAACTAAAAACTGAATTTTGCTCACTGATGCTCCAGTGCGCCGCACTGACTCCCTGGTGCGACGCACTGGGTCTAGTCATAAGCTCGGTGCGACGCACTGAATCCCTAGTGCGGCGCACTAGCTGCTGATTTCGTGATTTCGCGTATTTTGGACAAACACAAGTATACGTAAACATATATTAACATATATAAAGTAATATATATTGATAAATAAACGTTTTGGACTCAAAACGTAATCGCAATCTTAAACGCCATATATATTACTATTTTTACTCACAAAACGAACGTCTTTTCGACAAATATTTATCCTTCGTAAACGATCGAAATCTTGGATTTTAAACTTAATCTTTTGTCAAACGTTTATAAACTTATTTTTCCAACTATCTTTACTCTAAATATTCAAACGATTTTTTAAAATGTTCAAAATGTCAAATGTTTAAAAACCGGTATCTATAATGGTATTTTAGAGACCGGTTGTTATGATAGAAACATGTCTCTATACCTTTTTAAAAAATCAAAAAAAAAATCAAAAATCTTTCTTTTTTCTTTAGAAACTCATAAATCTTTTTAAAATCTTGGGAGATTTAAAAGAAGATTTCTAAGTTTATGAAACAATTAGATTCATTACAGAATCTTGCAAGATCTAACTTTGTGATCCCGTACATACCCTTCTACCCTTTACGTAGGCCTAAACGATTAGATTCATTACATAATCAAATAACATAACAGGAGTAGAGATCTACGCAATTAGAATTAATGATGAATAAATAATTAACAAAACTGCTTATTTAAAAATTTAAGAAGGTTCAAATGAACATACCCTAAACACACTCTAAGTCTAAAAAAAAAAAAAAACTTCAAAAGTCTTGAACTATTCATCCTTTTGTTAAGAATCTGAAAAGAAACAAAAGAAATTAATACATAACTTTAAGCCAAAAAATCAAAATCATGTTTCCACATTCTGTAACCATAAGCTAAAAAATACAGCAATTGTTTAACAAAATCCATCAAAATCAACTAAATACATGTTTAAAATCAACTAACCCAATATAAAATTAACCATAAATGACATAAAATTAACACTAAATTCATGAAATAATTCCCATATTGTGAGCTACAGTGGTGGGAACAGTGGTCACGGGGGTCGTGACTTGTGGGTTGTAGCAGCGACAGGTGGTATCTCGGAGAAGAAGGTGGGCACGGCCGGCAGTGTTAAATTAATTCGCTTAGGTTTTTTTCTCGGTCAAAGAGGGGAAATGGAAGTGGTGAAAAAAGTTTAAAGTAAGATGAGGGGGAAATTTGGTGAAAAAAGTTAAAGTAAGAAGAGGGGAGTAAGGAAACCACCTGTTTTTAATATAATACAATACACCATTAATAGGGCCCACAAAATACATATAGAAACCGGTTTATATGTAAAACACCGGTTTGGAAAGGTTAAACTTACAGAAACTGTTTTTTACAAAGGAACGTGTCTCTTTGTAATGAAAATTTTTGGCGGCCAAATCGGTTTAAATCCCCTATGATATCATAGTTAACAATTTTTACTTTAACCTTTTTATTTTTACTTTTTTTTTCATATCTTCAACTTTAATACATGTTTAGAAAATCTTCCTTTATTTTGAATCTAAAACATCTTTTATATTTAATAGAAGCAGGGTCGGTCCAATGGTTTTTGCTACCCCGGGCGAGATGAGAAAAATTATGCCCCAACTTGTATCTTACTATAAGTTTCTTTTAATAAATGTAGAAAAATTTATATAATCAAACAAATGCAATGATATTACAAACCCAACATAATTCACCTAAAACGATGTCTTCTTGCATTTTTCAAAGCAAACACATCAATTATTTTGTTATAATCTAAATTTTGTAAAAATTGACTTTCGATACTTAAAATGGCTAATCCATTCAATCTATCTTGAGTCATTGTACTTCGAATATAAGACTTCAAGAGCTTCAATTTTGAAAAACTTCTTTCCGCGGAAGCAACCGTTACCGGTACGGTTAATAAAATCTTGTAAGCAACCTCCACATTAGGAAACATGTCCATTGTTCTAGCAAACTCCAATATTTGAATAGATGTCCAAGGAGTACAACCTTTGTATGCTTCATCCGGTAACATTTTCTGCAAAATTTGTAATTCAATATATAAATCATTACCATCAATGTCACAATCTTCACCATTTGTCAAATTAGACTCAAGATTTAAACAACATTTATTCAATTCACAATCAAGTAAGGAAACTAACTTTGAAGCATCAAACAAAAAACCAAATATAGATTCAAAATGTTGCATTTGTTCAAATCTACTTCTCAATTGATTAAGAGCCACGTCTACAACCATCAAAAAGTAATCATTTTTAAAAGCTTCTTGAGAAGATTGATGTTCTCTTTCGGTGTTTGGGATTTCATCAAATTGTTGTTTTCTCATATCAATACGTTTGTTAGGAAATTTGGGTTCAATTCCAATACTAATTGCTATATCTTTAGCTTCATTAATAGCCAAATCAAGCCCAATTTCCCTATATTCCTCAAAAAACTTAATCAATCCATCTAATTTTTTATAGCAACATCAAGAATCATTTCTTTGGATTGCAATTTCTTACTTATCAAATTAATTTTATGCAATACTTCATGCCATATAACTAAACTAACAATAAATTCAAAACTAGAAAATTCACCATTTAGTAATGATTCGGCATCTCTACACACTTTTCCATCCTCACTTATTTTAGATATTTTTTTTTATAGCTTTTCTTATTTGAACAAATTGCTTTTTAATTGCTTTAACACTTTCAATATGACTTTCCCAACGAGTAGCGGATAATGATTTAAGTGTTAGTTCATCTACATACTTAAGTAAAACACTCCATCACAAGAAAAATGTCTACCAAGTGAATCTTTTGGAAAAATTGTGTTAGTATCAAATTCTCTTTTAGGCAATTTTTCTATAAGTAAATCTTTCATAGTAGAATCCAAATCATCCCACACTCTAGGATCAAATATGTCAAAATCATTTGGTTTATCTTTATCAACAAATTCATTTTTTTCAAAATCATTAGAATTGTCAACCGAATCATTGGAATTTTCACCCGGATCATTAGAAGTAGGTGGATCATTGCTATTATTAACCGCATCATTAGATGTATTTTCAAAAGCATTTTGATTTTTAACTAAAAACTTATTTAAAGACCCTCTTAATGAATTAGCTTCTTCTTGTTCTTTCTTTTTTCGTTTTCTGTTTTGGGCACCCGATGGTTGTTTTCGAGGAATCATAATACTTTAAACCAGTGTTCTAAATAACCCGCCATGAAACCGCCATGTCTCGCCATTTCTCAAGGCTTGGAGTAGCCGCCATGGCGCCGCCATGTCTCGCCGTTTCTCAAGGCTTGGAGTAGCCGACACGAAATGATGGATAACTTCTTTGTAAAGCTTGGTTACTATATTTTACATTAGTTGTATATTGATATATGAAATTATTAACTTTTTATAATTTATTGGTGTTGATATAACTTAATAATAGTAAAAATATATATAAAAGTATATATAAAATTATAAAATATATTAATTTTTTGCCGCTTTTTCACGCCTTGAAAAACGTCATGTCTCGCCATTTCTTGCAAAGCTTGAGGCTTGCTCATGCCGCCACGCCACGTCTTACGTTATCTATAACCTTGCTTTAAACTCAACAAATATAGGTTCTAAATCTTTTTATAATGTTTAACAAATAACAAATATAAGTAATAATGCTTTAAAACTTAAACTCAACAGCAAATTGAAAACGGAGCAGGCAACAGCAATATAAGGAAAGATAGAACCTAATCGAGCAGCCAAGCAGCGGAGCAGGCAGCAGCAAATTGAAAACGAGACCAGCAAAAATTGAAAACGAGACCACCAAATTGAAAACGAGCAGCAATTCAGCAAACGAGAAAGCTACAAACTAGACCAGCAAATTGAAAATTAATCTTCAATTTATCTTCAATTTCATAACAATTAATGATATAAATTAAATAAATTTACACAATTACACATTTACACTACCTGATGAATTGATGATCGAGCAGCGGAGCAGTGCCAGCGGACCAGCGGAGGAGCAGCGATTGAATGGCAAACAGAGGACGGGAGGAGATTGGGCAGCGATTGGAGAAGCGGATGGCAGCGATTGGAGCAGTGATTGGATGGTAAACGGTTTGATTTCTCTGACCTATTTAATTGGCGCGTTAAGCGTCTCTTGGTTTCCAATAATTCCGTTGCCCGCTCAAATCGTTTGATGCCCCCAATAATTCGCTGCCCTGGGCCTAGGCCCAAGCCGCCCAGTGTTTCATTAAACTCGATTACTTATCTTCTTTATTAAGACACTAGAGTTATAAGAGAAAAAAAAAGGAAAATACTTTTTATTTTATTTTTAAGTTGTTTAAGACATTCTCTAACTTTGGGTGTTCGGTGTATGATGAAAACTTACTTTTTATATAAGTAACAAAAACGTTACAACTAAATGTATTTTTGGTACTCCACATATGTTTAAATAAAATAGTCGTTATTTTGAATTTTAAAAAACTTTTGGAGTTACTTACAAAAAATGATCCACATAATTTATCGAGTATTATATATTTGACTACAAACTTGAAAAGTTTTCACAACACCTCAAACAACACAACTAAGTTAGGCACATGTATCACAAAAATATTAACCGAATATAAACAAAAAATAATATATTTGTACTTTGTTTTGTTTAGTTTATTGTCTTTCGTTTTATTTTAACTATGCTTTTACATTTGTAAATAGCTATAATAAGTAAATTTATTTAATTTTTTCATTTGTTATTCCAACCTATATTTTCAAATGAAATAATAATATTAGATTTTGTACAAAACATCAATTAACATGTTACACAGTTGCCTCTTACATTTATATATATTATAACAATATTATGTTTTATAAAGTTATTCACATATACTTAGAAATCAGATAGTAAATGTAACAATTTTCTAATTTCTAATTTCTAATTCTAATTTCTAATTATAATATTATTTTATTTTTTAGAGTTAGCAAATATAGAATTAACGAGTTTAATAACAAAATGACTTAATCCGAAAAATCATTTAGAATTATTTGTTTTATGTTTAATTAAAAGAGATGGAAATATTTAAAATCATTAGGGGTGATGTAATTACTCCTCTTATTAAAACTTGAATGTGCCTTTGGGTGTGTGCCCATATAAATATTTTTTTTTTTTTTGGGCCTGTTTTGTGGTTTTGGGGCTGGGTTCTTTTTTACCCGGGTCTTCATCTACTTCTCTTTTAGAATTGATTGTTCGTGTCTTTAACACGTGTCTTCTTCATTTGTGTACGCGTCTTTCTGCTCTGTGAAATTTTCCAGTCAGCTTTTATTCACCATTATTCTTTCGTCTCATTTTGTTCACCATTATTCTTTCGTCTCATAATCATAATAATTTCTTATTTCGAATCTAAAATCAAAGGTAAAATCATCCTGCGTATAATTCGATTCTAATGTAATTAGATCTGTATTTTATTCATATATTTTTGCTTATTATTATCATTTGTGCAGTGAATCAACAATGGTGTTATATAGAAGTGTTTCGCTTCTCTCTAAGCTCCGAAATCGCGCTGTTAGTTATTTTTTATACGATTGTTACTGATTAAATATCAAGTTATTGTAATTGTTTATTTTCATCAGTTTTATGTAAAAATAAAGTATAATTATGAACTGAGAATTTGCTTGGTGAATTATCATTTTACGCGTTTTATTAGGTTTTAATGTATGATGAATGTTGATCTTATTATTTGTTGATTGCCTTTGTTTAACAGATTCAACAGCTTAGTCTCGCCAATTCGGTTAGGTGGTTGCAAATCCAGTCCTCCTCTGATCTTGTAAGTTTCATACTATAAACTTATATATCAAATGACACGCGCTACTGATTTTAATATTCTAGCATAAGTTTTTTTTACTACGAAAGTCAAATTGGAACTATTTGTAATTGTTTATCCTATAAAAGTTGACCTATATGAAGTTTATGCTCTTATGCTAATCCTAATCTTTTCTTGCTTAAGGATTGGCATGAGTATCCTCAATTGAAACCTAATCCTAATCTTTTCTTGCTTAAATTTCTCACTATAAGAGAATTCAATTTGGATATCGAATGCAACCATGCTACTCTATGTGGACACAGGTTTTCCACATTCTTATTTATACTATCGTTTTTTTCATCATGTATATGGTTCAGATTGGTGCGCAAAACACATTAAGGCAGTGATGAATATTGGTGGACCGCAATTAGCTGTACCAGGCCTTTTCGGTACTGAAGCGAAAGATATCGCATTTGCCAGGTTTATACTCAATTTTTTGTCTACGCAAACGCAAACCAACACAGACCACAGGTACGCTTTCTTTACAGTAAACAATACATACAAGAAGTCTAAAATAATATATTTACAACTTCTAGACAAACTGTCGAGCGTCAACCCTACAAAAAAGGAACGATTCCCAGAATGAGGAGCCGAATCAAGCTGCAACAACACATAACCCTCTCCAGCAAAGAAGAAAAGAAGCAAGGGCTGAAATTTTGTACAACGGCAAGTTATTATAGGCGTAGGTAGACATAACCGCTACCATCTTTTGTAAAGAACACCAACCAATCGTAGATATCTTTTGTACGTACACAAACGAACTCGTGCAACGCACGAGCCAATTACTAGTTTACATTAAGTCTTGATAATTTTTATCTTTTTTCAATTTACCTCTCCATATCCCATCTTCTTACTTGTTGCGAAATACACCCCTCTTATTTTAGGGTTATAATGATAATATAACGTATTTTAACATATAAAATAAAATTTATGTTATTATATTAAATAGAAGCTATATATTTACACAAATATTGCATCCATTCAAAATTTAACTTAGAAAAATAACAAACAAACCCAAAATGGGTTTAGGATTTTGAGGATTTCCCTCTAAAAATAACCTTTTTTCAATTTTACAATTATTCAAACTAAATTATGATGTTAAATGCCTATAAACAATGCGGGTTACCCTTTTTTGCAACATATTTTATTTTTTGAAAAGAATATCTTTTACAAGAAAACGTTATTGCTCTAATAAAAATGAATTAATAAGAAAGGAAAATTACCAAAATGACAAATTCATGAAGGGTATTATGTAAAATGTTATTTCTTTCAATTTTTTTTCAAAATGTCACTTTTATGCGAATTGAATTATGCGAAATTCACATTTTATGGGAACTTCGAGTTTTTGTTACGGTTAAAAAGCTTCCTTTTTTTCTTTTGAAATAGTCAAAATTATGCGAACAATGACGTTATATATGCGAACAATGATGTCATTTATACAAACTGTGAAGTAGTTTATGCGAACTAAGGCGTCGTTGTTCGTTTACTTCCAAGTTTTTGCCATATTTAAAAGTTTATGCAAATTATGTGACATTTTATAAACGTTAAGAAAATAAAATAATATTTTGTAAGATACACAATATAAAAAAGAAGATGATTTTCATAGGGTTAATGCACTCTAGGGTCACTCTACTATTCCAAATAATCCGGTTGGGTCATTGAACTAAAATAAAATATAACACTTTCATTCTGCTATCAAAAAAACTTTAAAATCATCACTTTCTATTTGAAAACGGATTAAGTTCATCACGTGGGTCCATTTTAACCGGCTAGGGGAAGGTCATTTTCACACAAACACCAATTACATCCGGTTTATGAGTACACATTATATCCATGTCATTTTCTTTTTTTTCTGTTAAATCCACATGGACAGCCGCTAGCTTCAAAAAGGGTTAACCTATTTTAGTCAATAAATTTCAAAAACAAAATCATAGATCTCGTCGGATTTTAATCAGATAAAGGGCCTTCGGATTTTAAAAACAAAAAGGGTTGGATTTGTCTAACATTATCCCATAAAGGGCCTTTAAGATTCGAATCACGAAAAGCAGTATCCATTTTTGACCGGACACCCGTTTCCACCGGAATTCCGGTCAACCAGTTCAAACCCACCACCGCCGCCGTTTTCATGATCTCTCCGTCGCAACCTCCTCCTCCTCTCGCCGCCGTTGTAATTGATTTGTTTTTCTCAGATATGATAATTAAACTGGTAGAGAATGAAAGAGTTAGGGGTTTTCTGGGATTTTTGAGTTTATTAAGGAATGTTGCATTTGGGTTTTTTTTATTTGGATCTCAGATATGATAATTAAATTTGAAATTATATAATTTTTAATGTTATAATTTTTTTTTTTTATGAATGTAATGGGGAAAGAAAGTGTGATTATGTTTGTTATGGTTTGTTTGATCATGGTGAAGCTCATTTCTGCCAATTCAGAAGGTGGGATTATATGTATATGCATATCTATATCTATATGTTGTAGAATTTTTGGAGGAAGTAGGATGTAGTTGACTTTACTTGATATTATATTATTTAGCCACTTCATCCGCTAAATTACCTGGTAACCTGCTATAACCAAGAAAGTGATGATTTTAAAGTTTTTTTGATAGTAGAATGAAATTGTTATATTTTATTTTAGTTCAATGACCCAACCGGATTATTTGGAATAGTAGAGTGACCCTGGAGTGCATTAACCCGATTTTCATACTACTTGTTTTAGCCACTCACCACCTATTTTTATATAGTCATTTTTACCCCTAAACCTACGAAACTTTACTCTTGCTCTCCGTTATCATTACGACCAACCTAATGTTTTTTTGAGCAAATTAACAAAATAATCACTTATTACTTACACTTTACAAAAATAATCACTTATTACTTACACTTTACAAAAATAATCACCTAATTCGCAACGGATTTCTCGTGACATTTTTTTCGTCGCGAAAGTACACATATTTTATTCAGACCAATAAAAATTTGACACGTTGTCGCGACACTATTCGTTTCTCGCGTCAATATTCATTTTCGCGACGACATGTCTGATATTTGTTGGTCTGATTTTGTTTTATATAGTTCTCGCGACGATAAAGTGTCACGAGGAATTCGTCGCAAATCAGGTGATTATTTTTGTAAATTATAGTGATTAATTCTTTTCTTTTCACCTACTATTTCAGCTTTCCACTTTCTAACATTTTCTCTTCCATTTTTTTTTCTTTCTTAACATCATTGTTACGTTTCCTTTTTTCGAAATGCATGTAATTTTTTACCCAAGATTAATAGGAAAACTTAATTTAATCTTAAACTAATTTTAAACATTTTGATTTTTTTGTTTTGTTTCTATTCAAATAACTTTTTTGTTTATGAATCATTTGCGATTTTTCTTTTCTAGACTTCACTTTCAAGTTTTAGGATCTTCATATGAGTTTAATAGAAAATATTATATTGATTAATTTATGTTTCCTTCCCTTTCCGGTTCCTATTCTTGCCTATAGGTAATTATAATGACTAATGAGTTATTAGTTAGTTTTTGATAAAAAAAAAAAAACAAAAAAACAAATAAATAAGTAAATATATAATGAATTGATGTAAGATATGTGGTAATTAAACTTTAAAGAAAAGTAGTAATGGAATTAAAATCTTAGATAGGAAGTAAGATATAAAGTAAAAATGCTAAAGACTAACATAAAATTGTCTAACAAATAAAGGAATATTGTGAATGGCTAAAATATGTGAATCATCAAAATTGGATTTTGCTAATAAAAGTTATTCTATCCAAAATTGTTCATCTTTCTATTTATCTTTTTATTTATAATTATTCTAAAAATATTATCATGTTTTTAAATACGAATAATTAAAATTTAGTAACTTTATATTTTCCCTTAAATATTTTTAACTTTTCAAACTCGGAAAATAACTAATGTTTTTATTGCAAAGGCATAATGGATAATCTAATGGAAAAAATACTTAATTAATTGCATATATCTCTACTATATTATAAAACATTTCATATAATGTCTTAATCGCTTAAATTTTAAGTACTTAAATTTACTTAATTACCCTTAATGAAATAACCCCTACCTTCACTAGCAGGTTTTCCCTCTTTGTCTCGCTATCTCACTATATATGATTCTCTAATCCCTAATTTCTACAATCAGTACTTTTCCAATCAGGTTTCAATAATATCGTTTAGTTAGCTACTCGTCGTTTTTTATTATGTGATAGATTGTGATTTGTTATTTCTTTCTAGGATCTAGGATCAATTGCAAAGGAATCGGTCTGGCTACAATATATAGCTTATTGTTTGGTTGTTTAGTGTTTATTAATGGAGATTCTGTAGGCGTTTTTGGATGATTTCGATAATTTCGTTTAGATCTTCCTTCTTATTGGCAATTTTTTGATCATGTGGTAGTTTGTGATTTGTTATCTCTTTCTAGGAGCAGTTGTGAATTGTATTAACGAAAAGATGCTTAATTTATCCGGTTGAAAAATTGTTATCTAATTTATTTAACGAAAAGAGCATGCTCCAAGTTGCTTAATTTATAAGGTTTGATTAGTTATTTTATTTGGTTGTAGTTGGTACGGTAATGTACATGGATCATGTAGTTGTAGGAAGAGAAGTTAAACATTCTATGTAGAGTAAATTACATAGATCGTCCCTATGGTTTATATGCAATTACGGATTTCGTTCCTAACTTTGAAAAGTTGCATGGATCGTCCTCGTTTCCAAACTAATTACTCATTTCGTCCCTAATTTCAACGTCCGTTAATTACTGCCGTTAGCCTTCCCTCACGTGTAAAACATGTGAGGGTATTTTAGTAATTTCGCCTCTATTCTTCTCTCTCATATTATATGTCTTTTAAAACAAACAAAATTCCAAAACTACCCTTACACACCAAAATTCATCATTTCTCTATTATCTAGTCTATCACAAAACTCTCCAACAAAAAAACCCGAAATCCAGATCCCATATACACCACCGTATCACCACCGTATAACCACCATGTTCCACCACCGGAATCTTAAAACAAACCACCACAATCTTCACCACCAACCACCACCTCCTAATCTTCACTCTCCTCTCCTTCCTAATCCTCTCTCTCCGATCAAACGTCGAAACCGCCACCATTTATTATCATCACCAACCACCGATGCTGCTCCGATTCCGACCACCACAACCGCCGCGATTCCGACCACCACAGCCGCTGCAATTCCAGCCGCCGGAGCATCAAGCCGTCGAACATCAACTTCGCCTCCAATTTCGTCGTCGTCGTCGTGTAAAAGTGGAGGCTTTTTCGTTTTGGGGTTTGGGAAGAAGGGAAGTAAAAGAAGTTGTTGTTTTTCGCTTGAGAGCCATAATTAGAATCAACAATGGCAGTTGTTGTTTTGTTTGTAATGGCTGGTTGGGAGATGATTTAGAAGCGAAACGAGTTTTGTGTGATTTGTTAACTTGAGCTCGAGCACCACGCCACTACCTGCCATGGCTGGTTGACAGAAAATGGGGGCTCAAGGAAATAATAAACCCTAATATGGAGATTTTAAAAGATGGAAATGAGAAAAAGAATATGTATGGATTTATGGTATTTTAGTGTATGAATTTGTGTTAGAGATGGATTGAAGAAAATGAAATGAAAGAAATTAGGTTAAAAGATTAGGGATAGAAAATGAAATTGATTAGAAAAGGGGGTAAGGTAGGTGAAGACTGGGAAATGACTAAAATAGCCTCACGTGTTTTACACGTGAGGGAAGGCTAATGGCAGTAATTAACGGACGTTGAAATTAGGGACGAAATGAGTAATTAGTTTGGAAACGAGGACGATCCATGCAACTTTTCAAAGTTAGGGACGAAATCCGTAATTGCATATAAACCTTAGGGACGAACGGTGTAATTTACTCTTCTATGTATAAATAAACTTGCACTATTGTCTATATGCGTCTCTGAAATAAAAAAAAAATACCAATTTTTGGGAATCGATTTTCGATCAGGTTTAATCGGTTTTATTATGTGGTTTTTTATTTTGAAGAAAATCATAATTTTTTTAATTCTGCGGTTTTCTTATCAGGTATATATACATCTTTTGGTTTTTAATTTTGTAGGGAATTATTGTTTCTTTGGGGTAGAACTTAAATGAACGAGTTTATATCCTACACAGTCTTGGCATTCAATTTTCAAATGTCCAAAAGAATCTTGAAATATTGCGGTTCTTCACAAATTTCCTCTCCATGCATATACCTACACCAAAGCCATTTAGTGATTTGATGTTATTTTGGTATGTAGTTTTTAATCTTCAAATAATTAACCTTTCCTTTTAATACTTCAAATTATGCATATTGATTGTTTTGTGTTTTGTCTCATACACACAATGTACTCTCGAGTTCCCATGACTTGCGTAAACAAAATAAAGATGTACACCGTTAGAAAAAAGCTTATAAGAAAATCAAGGTACATATATTTATATAGTAGAGATTGCCTACTGTACAAATATTAAGTATATGCTAGCTTGTAAAATTATGACAAAATAATTAAGGCCATAATATTGGACAAACTAATAGTCAAATACTCGTTTAAAAGTATCTAACCATGACTTAGGTAAACAAAATGAAGAAATACACATTCTAACTTAGTTTTGCCACGACCAATCAATAACGCGCAAGATCGGACAATTTTATACGTCGGTGTTTATCTATCGAAATTTGTCTACTCACATAGGCAACTTTATGTGGCGTTGTCGAGAGAGACATGATACGAAAATAAAAAGATATTAGTGAAGCATGTCAAAGATTTTAACACGAGACGGGTTGTTCACCTCAAACATTGTTTATCGAAAAGTTTTGCATGATAAATGAAGTACACGTGTATCCAAACTTAATCTTATTCTTTTATATGGATTTTGTATCTTTAGTTGTTACATTATGAAAGTAGTTTTAATACTTTTTATGTTATTTATCATTCGTCATATTTAGTTTTCTTTGTCAAAATGTCCGTTGCGTAACTATGTAAATAACGTCTTTTAGTCGTCGTTGCATCGCTCGGATATTATAATAGTTTTATTTTAACCGATTTTTCTTTTGAAACATTCTTTTTGGAATGTTCGGCGTATATAATTTTTTAAATAAAAAAGTTAAAATTGTAAAATCCTTTTTGGACCCATCAATATCAATGGACCATATCCGGTGATATATGATAAGTTGATAACACGTCCTTTACACTTCAATCTCCACTTTTAAAAACCCTAGAATTCCAACCCTAATTTTTGCATCCTAAAAAACTCACAATGTCTGACAATATACCATTCGAAATCCAAGCAGAAATCATAAAAAAGCTTCATGTGAAATCATTGCTTCGGTTCCGATCCGTTTCAAAACTATGGAAGTCTCTCATCAGTAGCCCTGGCTTTATTGCTAATTACAACCACACTCAGCAACAACAGCGTCTACTTCTAAAGTATATTGATCCACAAGTTTCCCAAAACAAATATGTTTCGATTGTAGACGATGAAACTTTTCCTCACCACAAGTTTTCCCTTACTGTTCCCGTGTCTGTTAAGATAATGTACGACCCAAAAATAGTCGGTTGCTCTCTCGGCTTGTTTTGCTTGTACAATTTTTATTATGCAGCCAATTCCAGAGCAAATACAGTTGTTCTTTGGAATCCTTCGATAAGAAAATCGGTGGATATTGTTGTGCCTCATGTATTAGGATGGCCTTATGAAACTATTGTTGGTTTTGGGGTTTGTCCCAAGACTTATGATCCTAAGCTTGTTAAGATAACATTTATTGATAGTCCGTCGCAATTTGACAGGCTAACTAGCATCCCTTGGCAAGTTGAGGTTTGTACATTAAGCTTACGGGATTGGAGAAATCCATCAAGTAGCAATCTGCCTAGTTTATCAATTGCATTCAGATGGGATCAAGTAGTTATAGGTGGGCATATTTATTGGCTTGCTGTTGATAGAATTAATGTGGAGACCGAAGACGATATTGAATTGCAGTGTCGTAATTTGATTATGTCCTTTGATATGACAAGTGAAGAATTTATACAAGTATCCCTCCCTGATCATTTGGCACACGATCATGACATATGTCTGTCTATATCTCAGCTAAAGGAGTCGCTCGTTGTGCTTGAATGCAGTTTAGAGGCCGAGAGACTAGTTTTTAGTGTATGGATGATGGAATATGGTGTTCCAAAATCGTTTACAAAGCTCTTCGTCATTAACCCACCAGATGTATCGATTAAGGATGTATTGGGATTTAGGGAAAGTGGTGAACCTATAACTGTTGTGAAAGATGGCGCTGTGACAAACTTTTTGTTTATGATCCTTCTTCCGAATACATCAAGAATATCGGGGTTTCTGGATATAAATATTCATGGTTTGCTAGTTCCTACATAGAAACCCTTCTTTTGCTTAATCACTAAGATTGTAGTTTCTATTTCTTCGAGCGGAAAAAGATAATGACAACATTGCAGAGTGTGGAGCTTTCTATTCCAATTTCCAAACGTTAAATGCATCTTGTTTATTGATAAACTGTAGTTGTACGTTTTGCTTTTCTTACACTCTGAGAAGTCGGAGCATGTTTATCTATAGAAGGTTTCTCCGTTATTTGACCAATACATGGAAGATGGTACATACACAATTTAACTGCTTCTGTTTGTTAACACTCTGAAATTTTAAATCGTATTCTTTATTTTTTGAGATAGTTAAGGTAACATTACCGGAACAAATGTTATAAACTAAGTACGTATCCAATTGTTAAAATTTGGCTGGAGGTCTAAAACATATAACTGTTACTCTAGTTTCAAATGTCAATGTTTTGGATGCTGGAGCAAAATCAATGTCACAGTTAGAGGTGAATTTACGAGCGGAAGCTATTAAATTTAACAAGGCAGTTTTGTCGTTGTACTTGAGGTGAAAGAAGTCTGTCAAAAGCTTTAATCAAAATCCTATGATGATAATTTTTATTTCTTTACCAATTTCAGTTTAACAACTTGACTTGAAACACTAAACTTAAACGAGTGTGAACCACTAAACTTAAACGAGAAATTTGACTTGAACTCACTCGAAATGGATTCGAGTCTTTACAGCTTTGAATCAATAACGCCACTCTTCCTATCAAAAGCCTCGCTAGAATTTCCTATCTCTATAAGGTTCCTCTTTCTTTTGAGTTGATATCCAACTTGAATTTTGCTCGATTTTGAAGAGTGTTATTTAAATATATGTGAACTTTTACGACTTACTTTGTTTTAATAGCATTGTTAGCATCGTTACTAAAATACCCAGAATACAAGTAATAGCATAATGTCAGCATTGTTATTTATGAAATAAAAAAGCCTTGAATTAAAAACGTTAAAAAGACTATAAAATCGATTAAAAGCATTAAAATTTTGAATTTTTAAAATTATTTTTTTAGAGTATCCTCTTAAAATGATATGTAAATATTTTATATAGGATAATAATAAAAGAAATCGAAAAAGAAAAGGTTGATTCTTTTGTTTGATATTTTTGGTTCTTGAAAGATGCTTCGTTTGAAGGATATTTACATATTATTTCAAGACTTTCTCAGGTTCGCGACTTTCTCAGGATAAATAATTTATACCAGGGTCTAAGAGAAAACTTCCAATAAAACCATTTTTTCTATATATATTTATATATATGATTCTCCAAAAAGTATATGAAAAAAATCGTCTTTATGACTTATTTTTTTTTATCAATTTTGGAATATTTTTATCGTTTTTATTTCCGCTATTCAGGTTAACTAAAATTAACAACCGAACCATCATGTGATTGAATCAGTTAATTTAGTTCATTTCATTTTGGGAAAATTACCAAACTAGCAAAAGGGGAGGGGGTATTTTATAAAATGTTAAAATCTGTAAAAAAAATTACAAAATGTCATGGAGTTCGCATATGCGAACTCCATATTTAAAAAAAAAAAAATCAAAATTATGCGAACTAACGTAATCATATGCGAACTATGACATCACTGTTCGCATAAATGATATCAATGTTCGCATAAATTACGTCACTGTTCGCATAATGACGTCACAGTTAGATAATGACGTCATTGATAGTATATTTTTGAATTTTAAAGATTTTTTATTTTTTATTTTTTTTGACAAAGATACAATGAATTTATGAGTTTATTACTTTTGATTTAATTTGTTAATTAATGTATTATTTTGGTAAGAAAAAAAAAATGCTATAGGACTTGTATTAAATATCAAATATATCAAAAAGATTTAAACAAAAAATTAACTCATAGGTTTTTTTATTCAAAGATTTCAAACATTTTTAAGTATATTCAATTAACCCTTATAAACAACATTTCATTTTACTTCACCTCTAATGTTTGGACAAAATACAAACACATACATCTTTAAAGTAACGGGGACAAGATATGTTCACATTTCATTACTTATCAACCAAAAATTCTATTTCTCTTATGTAAATTATAACTTGCATAAATGTTCAAAGAAAGAAAGAAGAAAAAAAAAATTAAAAAAAAGTGGGTTCGCATAGTTAGCATAATTGGGTGTTCGTATTATGCTAACTATGTGATATTTTTTCTAAAATACTTTAAAAAAATTGACATTTTATTAAATACATCACAAAATTTATGGTATTTTAGTAATTTTCCGTTTAATTTTTGGACTTGATGGTAACAAATAATAAAGCCCAAATACAAAAATCTGTTACCAAATAAACAAACAGTTTGGGTTCAATATCATGACGCCAGACTTCGCCGTCGTGCCCCGTGAGACCACCTGATTTCTGGTTAAAAGTCATTTATTACTATTTCTGTTTTTCTTTTGTTAAATGTATCTTCTTTTATTTATTATGCTACCTGATTAATTATGTATTTAGGCTACATTAATAACTTTTACAAACTGATATGTTAATATAATAGTAATGTTTGATTCTATAGTTGTAAACTTGTTCGATGGGTATACATTTGGCGATTTGAACATATGTTGTTGTCACGGAACATAATTTTGGGAAAAGGTAAAAAGACAAAATTAAACATTGATGGTTTTGTTATAGGTTTTGGATAACATGTTATAAAAGGATCAACTAGCCAATCGGGTTTGTTCCATTGGTAGGAGGTTGTCTTCCCTTAGGGGAGGTCTTGGGTTCGAGCCTCCCTCTGGGGTTCCTCCTTAGGTGATTATTAGAAGAGTTAGAACTAACTTTGGTGTAAGGTTCGTGGGTCGCATGTGGCCCCGAATCACTAACATTTGCCGTTTCAAAAAAAAAAAAAAAAAAAGGATCAACTTTATGTTTCGATGTGTTTAAATCGATGCACAAATAACATTAAAAAAAAAATTTCGTAGACGATTTCGAAAATCCGGCCAATAAAATGTCCAAAATTTTAATGCGAACTTTTATACCCTAACTCGAACAAAAAATTAGTAAACACCCAATAGGGACACTTGTTATTTTATGTAATTAACCCTTGTTCGATCGTTTAACTTTTATGTAGTTTTAATAGACATTCTCATCGGCGATTACTATGTCACCCCCAATGAATGACCTATCTTGTACCAGAAAAGAACTCAATTTCCCCAGTATCCAACCCGTAAGTTTAGCGTAAGTTTAGATCATCCAGCCATCTGCGAAAAAAGTATAAAATATGTATAGTTTTTGAAACTGATGATAATGACAGGTTAAATTTTATAAAATGAAGACTACCTTAGAGTTTACCCGCTCTGGCTTCTTGCGCATAATTTCCCAAGATCCTTAGCAATGAATACAAATATGACTTGCAGTTTTACAATGCTGATCACATTCTGTCTTACTCATAAATCTTACCTCAGACTTTTTACCGAAGGTCCCTGCCTCGAAGATTTTTTCTGTGAAAATCCATCTTTCGTATGCTTCCATACCACTTTGTCACTACTGATGTAGATAGTTTTTTTTTCAGGTAATGACTGTTTTAAAATCCTTAAAAACCTCCAATTTCCATTCCGTCACTTAGAGTTCGCTGAGATAAAAATTCATACCCACTTGCCATCTATCCAATCTTCATATTCACTTAGAGTTCTTTCCTTATTGCTTGATAAAGCATATATTCTGGCTTAAGAACAGTCCAGCGTTTTAGTACATCTTTTTATTTTTTTTAAATTATATCAAGTATTCTGCTATGATATTGATCTTTATATTTAATGTAATCTGGTATGCTGTGCTAGATTAACCCGTGTAAAATAATATATTAATATGAATTTATGCTGCAGATTTTGACAATGAACAAAAACGTAAACCATGGTAATAGTGGGAAGAGGGAGACATTAGTCTGGACCCCAAGAATGGATGTTGCATTTATACAAGCGATGCTTAAAGAACAGGATAAAGGCAACATGATCGACGGAACATTCACAAGTCAAGCATATATGAATATGGTGGAAGAGTTAATTCGAAATATGAACCAGGAATTCAACAAAAACCATTTAAAGAATCGTTTAAAAACCATCAAAAAACATTTTTTTGACTGCTATGATGTTTTTACTGGAGCTTCGTTGAGTGGGTTTACTTGGAACCCCAAAAGTAAGTTATTTGAGGCGGAAGAAGAAGTATGGGAAGAACTGTTAGCTGTATGTGTTATTGATCTTATTGTCTGTTATTGTTCATGATATTACTAGTTTATTCGCTTTATTGTTTATAATACGATTATTGAATATTTCTAAAATAGATCAAACCAGATGCTGCAAAATGGAAAACAAAAACAGTTTTAAACTACAATGAGCTTCATGAATTATTTGCTAGAGAAAGAGCAACGGGTGCCAACGCTGAAACTGCCAAAGAAAGAAGAAAAAGAATGAACAACGATGAAGAAAAAGTAGAAATAATTGACGGACTTGATCAATTTTTATCGGTCAATGATATTAGCTTGGAAACTAATATCAACAACGGTGATGATATTAATATTACATCGACCTCGTCATATTCACAAAAGAAGCCGAAAAAAAGTAAGAAAGAAAAGGATGAGGAAGAACGAAGTGAAATTGCTGCAAAGATTGCGAGTTCTACAGAATATTTGGCAGATTGTATGAAGGAGTGTACCAAGGTATTCTATTTGTTTCAATTATATTTATTATGCGTACGTTTATGTTTATATTTGACTATTTGATAGATTAGTGATTGCCGTTAAATACTTATTTGTAAGGCAATTGTTGGATCACGTCCCCGTGTGCATTCAGAAGAGGAAATCTTTAATGAATTGGAGCTCATGGGTGTGGGAGAACATTCTATATCAAAAGCGTATCTCTTTTTGGTAAGAAGTCCGGAAAATACACGGGCACTATTTGGCTGTCCTCGTCGGATGCGGATTACTATTTTAAAAGAAATGATGGGTACACTTGATTGAAGGTAAATTCAGTATAGGGGCATTGATTTAGATCAGCTTTAATGATTTTGATGTTTCTTCGTGATTTCATATGAAGATAATGAATCTCCTATGTAAATCTTTTTGACCTGTCTGATGCATTTCCGCATCTTTGTTTTGTTTTTGGAAGCATCTACTTCAATATGAATACCGACGTTTTCTTTTTGGTAGATTTTGATGAATTTTTTGAACTTTAGCTGCTGTCATTTATTGTTAGAATTGATTTGTTACATTATGTTAATATTTGTATTTGAAAGTTATATCATTTCTCGTGTGTTTCTAATCGAAGCACAACCGTTGCATATAATAGGAATCAATGGATTGCTGATCCAACGGACATATAATTCTGCTTTCATTGGGTTAGGTGTCAGGCTTCTGTTCCGTTGGTATATGAGGTGTTGTTTTAGTGTTTTAGCCGGCTGCGGGTCCTTTAATGCTTTTGCTCGGGTTTTCTCCTTCTTTGAGATTATGTTTCCTCTTAGCAGTTTTTGCTGAATACTTCTATTGCTTGAAGAGGTTTCGTAACAATTCTACCAAAAATAACGAGTATTGTGATATTTGAGACACAGATAGATAAAGGTTAGCGAAGTATTTTTGAGAAAAACACTGAACACATGTTTTGACTCATGGAAAAGGCACAAGGATATCCCAGTTACACCGTGATCATCTAACTAGACTCGCCCTTCCCAGGTAACCTGAACATTGGAAAAACCTCATATGTATAGTGTACACGCATGTGAGTATCTCATATTCTCTTTGCTAAGATGATGAATAAGACACAAAAGTAGACTGATACTGCATTACTCGGTTTTAACTAGTTATTATGTCGTTTCACTCACTATTTGTACGGTTTCTAATTGTTTTGAGATGTTTATCGCGATTTTGGATTTTAGGGTCATCAATTGAATTCTATTTAAAATGTTCACGGATGTTTTGTATCATACGAATGGTATGCACGATATGTGTTTGATACGTTTGTGCCCATGCCCATCAAGTAAGATATAATTAACAACACTTGTGAGTATTTCTCGTCATGTGGTTCTTGATAATCTCTCGTTAGCTTACTAATTTAAATACATCGTTGCCGTTAGTCATTTCACTTGGAGTCATTAGTCATAAACAATTTATAACTACAAATTCAAGTCACATAAAGAAAAACCATCTTATTTCAATGGCTTTCATCAATTATACACATGATTTATTCTTTCTCGTTTTGATCCTTTCAGTTGTTATGTTTCACGAAGGTTCGTATATACATAAATATACAAACTTGTATTTAACATTTTTTTTCATTTGTTGTAAATGACATTTTTTAATATTATGTAACTCAGGTGTTGGAACTCATTTTAATGATTATAACCCAGGATCTCAAGATAAGAACTTGAATTTGGTTAATAACATGGTCGAAAATGAGAAGATCAATATATCATATTGCGTAGAAAGATTATGTGCTTATGGAAGCTCTGCGGTTGAATGTTGGTGTTGTTTGAAGAACAAAAAATGTTTTTTTGATCATGATCGCAATGTTTGTAACAAGATTTGTGACAAGTTATGATTAAGCTTATGCTCTAAAGTCTAAATGTATTGTCACAATTATGAGTAAGCTTATGCTCTATATGAGGGTTTTGCCCTAATTTTATAAGTCTTATGTTGTTTTCACACAAAAGGTTTTTAAGATCCCATTTTTGTCTAGAAAATTTATGACCTGTACAATCTCGTTCATCGAACACGTGATTCTGCTTAGGATCTGTACAAGGATACGATCTTTCGAAGGATATCAATTGTGATCTTTCGAAGGATATCAATTGTGATTATTTGATGATAGAATCTCGATCCGATCTAATCTTGTTTGGATTGAATCAGTGAACTGAAAAAGTATAAATTTATTAGCTTCTCTACATAAAACCAAAAAACAAAATGACTAACCATTCAAGGCACTAATACAAGTAGATTCCATCAGATATTTTACCTTAGCTATTTAGGGGGTGTCTTAACTGCATAATGTATGCAGTTGAGGTTTTAGTCAAAATTTATGTAGGAAATTTACTAAAATAGACTTTATTTTATATTTAACATATTTATATATGTCAACTAATATTTTCTTTTTTCTAATTTTATCTCACTTAATTTGTTACTCAAATTAAAATTCAAATAAAACTTATAGTATAATTTAAATAACTAACTTATACCAAATTATACCAACTACTAAAATAATAAAAATATATCTTAATATAATAGTACTAATAATAAACCTTTTCTTTTATAAATAATCAATTAACTATGTGTTTAAAAATAAAATATATCCCAATCTAATAATATATATATTTTTTATATAAGTTTGAAAATCGACTTGAATATAGTTATATTTTTTGACTTTTCAAATATAAAACGACATAAATTTTTAAGTTTACAGTCAATAATACATGTAAATATGATATTCTCTAAATAAAAAATTTCAATAGTTAATATAACTATTCTCACATCTATGACTATAAATGAATCTAACAAATACAAACGGGGTTTGTACGTGTTCGCGTGTTCGATTATTTAAACGTAACCAAACAAATAAACGAATGTGAACACATTCTCAAACGGAATTATGTGTTTATGGGCGTTGGTTAGGAATTTAACTTTATTTGTTTGGATGCTAAACGAACATATACTAATGCTAAACGTATATAAATGAATACGAATAAATATACATAACCTAAATTATTCATAAAAATAATTACATTATTTCTAAATCTAAACACAAATCATTTTAAGTTATATTTATTTTGATATCTGTACTTATTTATTTTATTAATTACTTCTAAAAAAAATATAATTTTTGTTGTGAACAATAAAGAGAACAAGAACAATAAACAAAAAAGAATAGAGAAATTGTATATTAATCTCACAATGGAGACTTATATTTATAGTAAATGAATGGATTAATCTCCAATAAACAATCTTCTAATTATAGTAAATATATATATTTTTATTAATATTCTATAAGATATGGACATCCAAATCCATATTTATTCATAACAACTTTGAATAATATATTATTATGTTAAGTATTTTTAAGATGTACATTATTAAACTAATAAAAATAAATGAAAATATAAATGAACGTTGACGAATGTAAATGAACGAACAAAACCTTTCTTTGTATCCGTTAATTTAATTAAACGAACAAAATATCTTGTTCATGTTCGTTTGTTAACTAAATAAACTAACATAAACAAACTTTTCGCCTAACTGTTCACTAACCGTTCGTTTACAACCCTACTCATTCGGACAACTTTACGTGGCTTTGTCAATAGGGATTTCACGTGGCAACACAAAAGTTATTGCGGAAAATCTTGAAAAGTGATTGCGGAAAATCTTTAAAAGTAAAGGCTGCTAAAATCTTTATAATCCGTCAAGTTGTTGCGGAAAATCTTTATCATCCGTAAAGTTATTGCAGAAAACATGTACGGAAGAAAAATTGTTTATCCAAAAATTTAACTATCTATTTTTCGTTGCCGTTATAACGCGCGCATAACTTACTAATATTAATAAAGTGTTTAAATAAGTATGTTTAAAATAAGAAATATGTTGAGTGTTAAAAGTAAGTGTTCTTTATAAAATAATTCAAAATAAAGATTTATCCAAACCCTAAGCCTGTGATTTCACGTTTTAAGATATGCAATATACAATTTGCAATCCAAAACACCCCATAATAATACAAGTAAAATCCAATTCCAATTTAACTCCAATCAGTAACTAAAATCTCTATGAATTGTACTCCTTTTTTATTATAGTGTTTGAATATTACATCATTGATGTGAATTAAATCATACTCCGTATTACATTTTGTGCTTACAAAATTTGTTACTCGTATTACAAGACATGTGTTAATACATTTAAAATATTCTAAACATTGTTATTGGAGATATAAATTCAAAATCTAACATTATTAACAGTTTTTTAACTATTTATTAAATGGCATAATGAATAGTAAAGTTTTTTTTCTTTTCTTTTTTTTTTTTTTTTTAGTTTAGGCAATTAAAATCTTGGTATTATTTTTAATCTAATTGAAATCAACCAACAAATTTGTTTAACTGAAAAGTCGTTTATAGTTGCATCTATACGTAAACAAAAAAACAAATTTAATCTAAATTTTACAAACATAACAAAAAATATTCACATAATTCTTATCAAAAAATTTAGCATGATGGTTTTGTTTTGAGTTATTCAAAGAAAAAAATTACATTTTTATTTAATTGTTAATTTAATTAATTTCGTGTTTTTAACCTTTTTTAAGTTATAATTGACCGAATACAGTGATTCAATAACATGTATATTACAAAAAAATTTATTTGATTTGACATTTAACTATGGATGATTTTTAAATCTCATCGCCACGAGCGGGTAAAAGAATCACATTTGATACATATTACAAATTTCAATAACAATATAAAAACATATTATGATTTTTGAGAAAAATATTTTAAAATTTAATAAAGCAAGATGTTAGCCAAACCTTTTTATTTTTTATTTTACCACATGTCATCTTTTTAAGATGATTTCTAGACATTCATTGCAGGAGCAATTACCACTTATCATACGCACATCAATTTGTTCACTTTTTGGTACTATTTTTAAACTTTTTTGTGCAAATTATAGGAGCTTATTTTAGTGTGAACTGGGTAATTAATATAAGAAACGTACACGTAATTTTGCATCATATAAAAGGTATGCATCATATGTGTTTGATGCGTTTGTCTAAAGCCCCCAATTAAGACCCCTCGTTACGTATACATAATAGTGTTTCCCTTTTTTTAGAAGTTTTCTTATAACTAGACGTCTAGACCGACCACCAGATTGGCAGGACCAACGAGTCGTGTTGACCAAACCTGTCCTTGTTTGACCGGCTTAATGATCCCTAGTTCGCCCGAGTTACAACTTACCAGACATACTAAGTTACCAACGATCAAACCTTCTGGGACAGTGATGACATAGGTATATTCTCTTGAGAACGTTAATTTATCGATCAGTTAAATCGCTTAATGTGTATAAATTGACTGACCTATATGACAATTGACATGTATGTACATTCTTGTTGATGTATATAACATTTCTTATTGTGGATAGATAGTTTTTTACTTTTTATATTTTATGTAATAATAAGAATTATATGTATTTAAATACATTTATCTTATTATCTAAAATAAGAAGAAGAAAAGGAAAATACCTAATGCATTATATGTGTTTGTTACGTTTGTCTATGCCTAATAAGTAGTCATAGAGTTGTTATATATGAAATTGTCTATTTTAATTACAATCCAATAGTTTCTATAACGTTGGTGAGTTATACAAAATTTGACATATTTGTATATAATGAAATATTTGTTAGTTTCTTGTGAGTTTTTACGAATAACGTGTTCTTCGTGAACTCTCGTTAGAATTGTTCATTTAAGTAGATGTTAAACCGCTCTCCTTCTAATTTCACTGGAAGTCGATATAAAAAGTGTGAAGGGCATGAAAAATAAAAGTATACCACTATAAATTCAAAAAAAAAAAAAGACTATCGTTCAATGGATATCATCAAGTATACACATCATGTTCTTTTCCTCGTTTTGATCATGTCAAGCGTTATGATTCACCAATGTTCGTATATACCTTTACTCTATACATACATACTTACTACTCCTTATTCTTAAATGTCATATCTGATTTTATCTCTTTTGACAAAACGACATTTGTGTTTTGTAATTTAGGTGTTGGGCATTGTGAACGTTGCTGTGATAAATGTACATCAGAATCTCTAGGTAGGAAATGGAGTTTTGTCAATCACACTATCGAAGATGAAAAGATCAATCTTGGATTTTGCATGGCGCGGTGTTGGTTTACAAGATGCTGGTGTTGTATACAAGATCAGAAATGTTACGACAACCCTGATAATTGTCACAGCCAGTGTCAATAGTTAATATCTTTACCCTAATTTTGTCACAAGATCGTAAAGTTTCCGTATAATCCCAAGTTTACAAGTAAAGTTTATTCGCATTGCGAACATATAAGCTTTGAGTTAATTATATGGTATACATGTAAACGAATGTCTGAATAAAATGAAATGTTCATGGAATAATAACATTAATACAGTATAAAATATGAAATCACATATTTGGAAAATTAATGGTGATACTTTTCTATTTTTATTTATTTTAAGATGCATATAGTGCGATATTCTTTGGGGGGTTTTATTTTACTATTTAAATATTTGTCAATTGTCATTTTTACGAGTGGAGATAAACATTATAATGTTAACCGTTTTCTTAAAACGATTATCATTTCATGAAACATATATGCTTCATGCTCGACCTTTCTCAAAGCTTATTTGGGGTGACTCATCGTCAAAGATGTTATGAGTGGATGATTAATCTATAACTATCAAGGTGGTTATGGTTATTATGCTCTTAAACATCAAATTATGTTTTGCAAAACCTTTTTTGTAATTGATTCGTATTTAAACAATGCAATATTATCTTTAATATATAGTAAAAGAGGGGCCTTAAATGGCACATGGCGAAGTAAGATCCTTTTGATGTGTTATTTTCTTTGATTTCAGCCGTTAGATCAGATTGATGATCTCATCAAAGACTACCTCTAACCCTCTTACAATACATAATTACATTTTCTCTTTTAGTTACATCTCCACTGAAATAAAAAATACATAAGTTTAATTTAGTTATAAATCGTTCAATTTAGACTATGATTTACCATATTGATATTCTAAAATCTCCTCATAAAAATATCAAAACATGTATATAAACGTAAAAGTGTATATATTATTTTAACTATAAGCAACATAGGTATAAACGTAAACGTATATATTTTATTATACGTATGAAATTGTTTTCTCATAATAACTTAAAATCTACATAAACAAAATTTATGAGTCAAACTTTATCTTTTGTCACGCAATTGCGAGACAATAATCTAGTTAGTTAATATAAGGTAATAAGTTGATGATTAAAAAAAGCAATATCATATAGGACATAAATTTTAATAATTGCTCTTCATAATCAAAATAATAAATCTTGATTTCGTATTTTATCCCGATGCTTAATCGTTTTACCTCTATCAAAATGGCATTAAATAATAAAATTCAAGCAAAAATTAGTTTTGTAAGCATAGTAATCTATATTGAGAAGCATCACAGTTAACATTGAGAATGTCGGTTATCATGACTAATCAAGTTGAGGACCTTGTTCATGGAGTTTATCCGGTAAATATGAAAGTATCTATTCAAGGGAAAAAAAAATTAGCTTCAAAATATCTTAGGACTTCTACTTGAGATAGTGGGAAAATCTTTAAAATGTTGTAAATTCATAGATTATAACTTTAGAGATTAGATGGTATATAACGTGACATTAGATTATATCAATCGTGATCATCTATTTGAGAGATGACCATCAAGATAAAGATGAGATTTTATTAAATTAACCAATCTTGATTATTTATCAGATGAAAATATTGTAATTCACTCATATGTTCAATGTTTCATGCTCGCTACGCTTACGAGCTAGAAAAAACAATCAAATAAAAGTTAGAAAAATAAAATCAAATCAAATAAACGCTCATACTTTGAAATTGAGCAGGCCCTTCGTCTTTTTTTCTTTTTCAAAATAATCAACATTATATGTTTTGAATTGAATTGAACTTAAAATTCTTAATCATTGATAAAGATAATAAGGGTGGAAATGTTCTAATTAATTAGATTTTTTAATTTTAGGGCTTAAGTTGAAAGTAAGGTGAATTTTTGGTGTTAACAATAGTTTGGTTTTGATTTATACTTTTAAAAGATTATAAAAAAAAAATGGAAAGTGGTATACTCTACCACTCCACACCCTAGATAACACATATGCTCTATGTTACGACAACCGTCTGTCGCAAATTTAACCTAATGATTACTGTTCACTTTTAAAGATTTTTTTTTCTAATTAAATTTAAATAACAAACTAAAATAAATAACTAAAAGAGTTAATTATATAATTGGTCTCTGTGTTTGTTCCAATTTAACGGGTTCAGTCCCTGGGTCGAAAATCGTTCGGGTTCAGTCCCTGGGTCAATTTGGCTACAAGAATAGTCCATTTGTCACTTAAAATGACAAAAATACCCTTTAATATTTATTTAAATAATTATTCTGGTTTTTATCTTTCTCTCTACAAACATGAACAACAACAATGGTGAAAAGAATATCAAGAGCCTTAATTCCTTCGATGGAATATAAAATTTAGAAAATTAACAAAAACAACAACAATCACAATTGTTACTTACAAAAACAAAAAACATTTTTCCCAAATATACACCCAAATTTAGACTCCATGCCCACTACCACACACTTTTTAACCTTAAAAAAAAAGCTGCAAGTTTTCTTATATTTCATCAAATTCGTCAATGTCATATACATCATATTTTTAAGCAATAATAAACCACCAAATAAAAAATGGATGACGATGACGGTGACATGTGTAATGAGAATCAGATGTGCATAAAAAACCCGAGAATAATAAAGATTGTATCTGCAGATCTAGAATCACATAAACATAAAAGGGATCAGACGAATTTTGCGGAAGAAATGAGAGATGTCCTTTTTTTATTATGATGAAAGGAGATGACGGAGTTACCATAAGTAAGGATTCTTATTTTCCACTTCCCGAGCTCCCACAGTCTGTATTTTCTCCTCTAACTTATTCTTGAGAGTTATTTCAGCTTTTAAAGACTCAGTATGAGCTTGGAAACGATTATGATAGTGAGTATAACGCACGAGATCTGATTTTGCATGTTGTGCATCTTGTTTGAAACTCTAACAAGATCAATCAATTACTAATTTACCTTTTTAATTAAAATAATAGAATTTTAATATTAAAATATCTCAACTTTAATTAAAACGATTTTGTTCACAAATCTCAACTTTAATTCGATGTTCACGAGACACCTCTCCCTTGGCTTCCTTAACCTGCAATCATCATATGCACTTTATGATACATGTAAAGGTGATATTCCGTATGAAAACCCTACAAAAGATGTAATTACCTTGACCCAACCACGGGTAACAACCTCATTACCAACATTTGTAGAACCAATGAAAACCCTACAAAATTCTCGAAGAAGTTTGGGATGGTATATTCCGTTCTAAAAACGACATCCTAAAAAAACAAATATAGATTAAGAAGAGATAATTACATAATCATCACTTAATGATAGAGTAAAATATACTTTTCCTATACCTATCTATCGTAGGAATTCTCTGCTATCCCATGCAAAAGGGTCCTGACCACCTCTACGAGCCTACATATATGAAAGAAGAAAATTAAATCCGATACTTTGTATATACTTCATCATAAATAATCAAGAAATCTGGCAGAAAATAAGTAAGAAATGAAGTTGTAGAATTGGACAATATAAAAGTATCTTTTTTTTCGAAAAAGAGCTAAAGAGGAAATATAATGGGGACGAACTGCTTTCAAAAAATTAACAGATTTATCAAACAATCATAAATCAACAGATTCATAACAAAACAAATAAATTCAGATCCAAATAGTACAATACCTAAAAACAGCTTTGTCCGGATCAATCAAGCAATTCAGAAACCGAAAAACAAATCAATCTCGATTCAAATTAATCTCAAATAAAACAACATGAAATAACAATTACCCATTTTTGTCATCAAGAAAAATCATCTTCATCGAATCTTTTATATGCCAAAAAAGGATGTGTATTATTAGGTGTTTTTAATCTAAGTAACCGTAAATGTACAATAATACCCATTTTATTCTTATAAAATATTATCTAGTTTTTAATTTAATTACCAATATGCCATTTTTGTTTTCAACCTTTAATCTAATCATTTAATTGTTCAAAATTGGTTCTCGCAGTTCTCACAAAAATATGAGTTCTCGTATAAACCATTCATTATATATATATATAAGAAAGGATCAATTAAGACCTATAATTTCATTCACACCAAAAGACCTCATCTTGGCCCTTGATCCCATTTTAATCTAATGGTTAAGATTAAAACCAAAACCCATTTTTATTTTATTTTTTTAAATTGATTTATCTCACAAACCGTTGATCGTTAGACGAAACAAAATACACCGTTGCGATCGTCTCGTTTTTATCTTTAATTAGAGCAGTGGTGTTATATACTTTCGACGACTTTTTTTTTTTTTTTTTTTTTATGGGTATTGAAATTATAACGATAATATCATATATGATATTTACATCATTACGTAAAATTGTATAAAAAATAATTACTATAAAATGTATAAACTACCTAAATTTAGAAAAAAAATCGAATTTTAACTAGTTTTATTTTTTCTCGTTTTTTGACATAAAATGTGATATACTAAAATCACATATGATACTACTATATCATATGTGATATTATTGTAAATCATATATGATATATATTAAATCATATGTGATATATATTAAAATCGCATATGATAATATTATATCATATGTGATATTACTGTAAATCATATATGATATGAATATAAATCATATGTGATATATACTATAATCACATATGATAATAATATATCATATGTGATATTAGTGTAAATCATATATGATATGAATATAAATCATATGTGATATATACTAAAATCATATATGATAATACAATATCATATATGATATTACTGTAAATCATATATGATATAAGTATAAATCATATATGATATTATGTATGTAAAAATTTAAAAACTTAAAGGACAATAACACACATGATTTTAACTCTAACTATGAATTTTAATACACAACAATGTTATACAATGTATAACCTTATTAGACCCAGAAAAAAGTTCGAATTTTGACGACTTTTATTTTTTCGTTTATGGCCAAATGTTGAAATTCGTAAGACAATATCACATATGATTTGAGCACTAAATACGAGTTTCGAAACATAGATTTGTTATATTACATACATTCAACTTAAATCAAAAACAAAAACAAAAAAATAATATGTCAAACTACTGATATCATATATGATAAAACAGTGATTTGTAATATAAAATTTCAAAACTCGTAAAAAAACCCGAAAATAAATTTCGTCAAAAGTATATCGAGTGGGTGCTCTATAGAAAGAGGAGAAAATGCTCGTTTTAATGGTACAATTTATTCGTTTAATACATTTACCGTTTATAAGATAATTAATTTTTAAACAAAAAAAAAGTAATTTTATCTTTTAATTTTAGCCTTTAGATCATAATTTTTGGATGGTTGAGATCTGGTCTTTAGGTCTCAAATGTTTATAAGGTCTTTCATGAACTCAACCTATATATATATATATATATATATATATATATATATATATATATATATATATATATATATATATATATATATATATATATATATATATAGAGGTGGGTTCATTTAGGAACCATCAATTATTTAGGAACCATTAGGAACCATTTTTAGGCAAGGTGGCAATTTTGTAATTAAGTCAAATCCCCAAATTGGAAATCAATTAAAACCCACTTTAAAATACTAATTAACTTTAAATTAACATATCTAGAGTATAACTAGGTTTTAGGAAAAACTAAATTCACCATTAAAACAAGCATTTAATTATCTTTCCAACGAGCACCCACTTGATATACTTTTGACGATTTTTTTTTTTTTTTTTTTTTTAGTGAGTTTCGGTATATACACTAGTGTATATACTAAATATTCACCAGTGTATATACTAATTCACCAAAAACACATCTAAACCATATACATTATACACTAGTGTATACACTATATTCACTAATGTATACGAATCTTTATATTAATTTCCTTTTAATTGTGAATACGCAATATACAAAAGTGAATATACAATATATATATATATACACAAGTGAATATACAATATACACCAGTGAATACGCAATATACACAAGTGAATATACAATATACACCAGTGAATACCATGTATTCAATAGAGAATACATCTTATACATTAGTGAATATAGTGTATACACTAGTGTATATTGTATAAATACACTAGTGTATAACTATTCATTAGTGAATATAGTGTATACACTAGTGTATAAATACACTACTGTAGTGTATAAATACACTAGTGTATAACTATACATTAGTGAATATAGTGTATACACTAGTGTATAGTATATATGGTTCAGATGTGTTTTTTGTGAATTAGTATATACACTGGTGAATATTTAGTATATACACTAGTGTATATACCGAAACTCACTCTAAAAAAAAAAAAAAAAAAAAAGTCGTCAAAAGTATATCAAGTGGGTGCTCGTTCTAATGGTGTATTTAGTTTTTCCTAAAACCTAGTTATACTCTAGATATGTTAATTTAAAGTTAATTATGATTTTAAAGTGGTTTTAATTAATTTTCAATTTGGCTCTCAATTTTGACTTAATTACAAAATTGCCACCTTGAGTTTAATTACAAAATTGCCACCTTGGTTCCTAATGGTTCCTAAATAATTACATGGTTCTTAAATGAAACCAACTATATATATATATATATATATATATATATATATATATATATATATATATATATATATATATATATATATATATATATATATATATATATATAACTCAACTTACGTGTAGACTTTTATTTTTTATTTTTGTAAAACACAAATAGTTTTTTTTTTTCTTTCTAATTCTCTCTAACATACACAATTTCTCTCCAAAATGAAATTGTATAACTTTTGGAAAGAAAAAAAAATACCCATTACATGAAGCATGGAACACCGGAAGAAAAAGAAAAAAACAACATAAATGATAAAGTATATTTCCAAAATTAAACCAAATCAATATCAAATAATTTTATATTTGTTTTTTGATATTATTGCTACTCAAGAACAACCACTTCAAGGAAGTAATGACGTTTTAACATTAAAAAAAATGACATCGGTAAAGATCGTCATAACAAAGTTGATGATTGTAGTAGTCGTATTCGTATATCGGTTATTTGCAACGCTAGGTTGTCACTAAAGATTGTCATAACAAAGTCGACGATTGTGGTAGTCGTATTCGTATGTCGGTTATTTGCACCACTGGGTTTTCCAAATTAGTACTCCACTTCCAAATTGGTCGAATAGTTACATAACAGATTTCGCAAAAGATATTAATATACTATTTATTTTTGCAATGTATTTAAAAAAGGTAACAACTAAAAATGTAAATTTGATTATACTTATCTTATCTTAGGGCGAAACTTGTCAATGAGCACATCAAATAGCAAATAGTAGATTTGCCTATTGCACGCTAATCTCTTACCAAAATTGCCACTAACGTCTTGGTAAATATATTTTTTACATATTAAATAATAACTTTTGTCTATTGTTATCAAATATTAATAGTTGTGCATTTTATGTTTGTACATGAAAAATAAACATTCACAAAGTTGGAAATTTTTTACTTATTTAACATGTTAATTGATGTAGACAATAAAAAGAACAAAGAAAAAAACACAGTGAGATTTGTGTTTGATGGGTATGAACAATATATTCATATAAATTTACTTTATATTTTTGTCAACCATGTTTCATAAAATTGCATGATGTATTTAAACAAAATATGAATAAAGTTATATATTAGGTGTGTTTATTTCGGATCATGTAACTTATTTACGAGTTTATGTAATTTTTTTATAAGTTTATAAATCCATTTTTTCCTCTTATTAGTTTATCAAGTTGAAGTTATGATTCTTTTAAAGTTATAAGCTCAACTTCATCGGCTCATAAGCCGAAAAAAATAAAAATGGGTTATGAATTTATCAAAAATTACATAAACTCATAAGCCGAAAAAAAACACACCAGACGATAGATTAGTTAATCCGAACCCGTTTTTTGTTTAGATCCATTAGGTTTATGATTTTACTTATAAATAACGATTAATAATATGTCATAAGACACGAGTTTCTATTATTTTTCATGCCAACAAAGCGAGTCTCATCTTCTAACCTAGCTCCAATGAACCCGTCAAACCCTAGCTGTCGTTTATTAATTATTGAAAAGAAAAAAAAAGAATCGGTCATTGTGTCGGGCATAACTCTTAAATCGTTTGAAGTTAGTTGATTAGGTCGGTGTCATTCGCTTTGTAAACAAATTATAAGAAATACGGACGCATCGTCACTCGTCGTAACAACCCCCCAAGTTTAAAATCAAAATAAAAAGCAAAGGTTAGAGTTTGCTTATAACTCTCAATTCGCTTGGAGTTAGATAGTGCTGTCAACAGCTATAAATTCGTAATTAAATTTCGAAGATAATGGAACCAGATTCACAATGTTTACGACCCTGAAACTTCGGAATGTGCCACCCCAAGAAATGAGTCATTCAAACAAACTAAATTTTTATTCTTATATTTATATTTCGTAATTACATTTTTGTTAGGTTCGAGCTTTGGTGACATAAGGTTTGAGTCCATTAAATTTATTATTTTTGCATATAAATAACGAGTAATGATATATCATATGAGAGATTTCTATCATTATATAAGATTAAATGATTAAGTAATGATATTTTAGTTAAGTCTTAAATCTCTTACCATAATCGCTATCTATGTTTGGTGGGGCTTATTATGAGACTTAAACAACACTTATTTAGTAATTGAATTTTTTTTTAAATAAGTATTGTTTGGATTGGGCTTATTTGTGGAGTTTATTTGAAAAAATAAGCTCCTAAATAATAAGTTAGTTGGAGTAGCTTAAAAAAGTTGTTTGTGTTTATATTATAGTAAATTACATAAGTATCCCTAATAAAATTGTCTTTTTATATTAATATGTACTGTTTAGTCAATTTATATTTTTAAACTCTAGTTCAACTATTTTTCAAATATATTTACGAAAAATAAAAGCTTAAGCTTTAGACTCTTAATACAAGCCCTACCTTTCAGCTCCAACCACTAGCTACAACTACAAACTAATTTTACCAAACATACTCGATATACATAGTTTAAGGATATATATAATTCGGCGTTCAACTACAATATTTTCTAGTCTTAATAAGCTAAAAAAAATTCCGTATACTTGGGAAAAATAGTATAGCTTCATAAGAGTACTCCAAATGAGCACCACGACTCCGTTTATATAATAAAGATACTACCTATTAAATAAACGAGCTTGTGTCATGTGAAATTTCATTATCAGAAAACCTAATGACACTTAGGCAATTTCTAAACCATCGGTAATATCTAATGTGTGAACAAAATGATTTTTTTTAATAGTAAGCTATTGTTAAATATAGAAAAACATATGAGAAAGACATAAACCTATCTCTTTTCCATTAATAACCAGGAGCAAGATTTTCAAAATCGGGATCCTACCATAAATCATTATTTTCTTTAGAATATCGAATCACAAGTTCGGATAAAGATCATAATAGATCAAAAGATCATCAAACACATAAAGGGTGAGGTTTGGGAGATTCCAACCTTTGATCTCCTGCAAAAGCAGTACAAACATAACAAACTCTTCACGAGCCTAAGGTGATAAAGGTTGGGGTTGATGGTATGTTCTTGTTATGGTCACAGGATGAATAAAGAGTTTGTATGTGTGTGTTACTGTGTATTCAACATGTCTGAGATAAATGAGAATTAGTTCAACTTGAAGTGTTGATATTTCTAGCCAATGTCTCTTCAGGAGTCTTAACGCCTGACTATTTAATGATCATTATGTCACAATTGATAATAGACATATTGATCCAACGTTCACCTCATTATATATGCATACCGTCCATTGGGCATCATCATCGGCCGACAGGTGGAACTTACAGGCAGACGGCTGGTCTTTGCCCGTTAGGTTCTTTGTCAGCCGGGTTACACCCAACCAGCGGTTTCCCTTACCAAACAGACGGCTGGTCTTTTCGCCAACCGAGCCTTGGCTTTATGGTGTCGGCCATTTGCTTGGTGTCGGATGAGTAACTCGGTGTTAGGCGAGTGACTCGGTATTGGACAAGTGGCTCATGGTGCTTTTATGTATTTTCAGGATTTAGATATTATAAATATAAACCTAAACTCTACTAACACCATCGATCTTACTAATATGTCCTTTTCTCCTATTTCTATTTTCAAAACCAAATTATGAAAGAATAATTTTTCTTTCGGAATTAATCAATCAATAGGTAACAATGAACATATAAAAAAGATGCCAAAGGTACAAAAGATAAAGATACCAAAAAGTCAAAAAGAATGAATCGGGTGCTTTGAACCCACAACCCAAACCACATGAGAGCACATAATTACAAAAGGGCAATTACGTAATTTCGTGAAAAGCAAAGACCCATTTTCGTAAATTCACATAGAAATCGTATTCTATACTAATACCAATTTCCCCAAAACCCTGGCTATATATATTCGGCGTATATCTATTTTCCAAACCCTCTCTGCCCCCAAACCACAATCGCAAGTTGCCTTCTCTCTTCAACAGATCCGAGAAAGCTTCTTGCAAAAACAATCATCATGTTGGTCTATCAAGATCTGATTTCTGGTAATAATCAATTGCTCAAATTTATTTTATATAATTTAGGATTTTTTTTTTTTTTTTTTAGCTGGTTTTTAAGTAAACAGAGGTTTTTAGATTTGAATTGTGTAGATCTGGATATACTAGTTTATAATTCTGCTTTTTTTTTTTTTTTTTTTTAAATTTGTTGTATAGATTTGTACTTATTTTAGATCTGAAAATTATTTGTTTTGTTTTCCATTGATATTAATTATTTATATTATTTTATAAATATTCTTATAATTGTTAGTTTATTAGGCGTGTTTGTTTGAGTTTATTTATGGAGTGAGTTATTAGCTTATAATAATGGATAAGAAGCTACCAAACACAAAATAAGCTGGAAAATAAGCCGGAACATAAACCGAAAGTCAATAAGCTCAAATAAACTCTTTTAGGTTATAAGATTTATGTTTAAAGATATAATTATATAACAAAATAGATAGTAATTTATTGGCCTTGTAATAATTTTGTTATAAATATGTTGTATGAACTTTAATTATTTCTTATTAAGTGACATTTATGGTGTTTAAATCAACATGTTTTACTTTTTATAATGGTGTATAAACAACATATGTATATTAGATATATATTTATATTTATACGTAAACAGGCGAAACTATCGGTGCTTATCAAGCCGAATACATTAGAAAAGTTGATTAAGTGCATATACATTACATTTGTTTTGATGTACATAAGCTGGTTATATTTAATCTAAATGGTTTTTTGTTATTTTAGGTGACGAGCTTCTTTCCGACTCGTTTCCCTACAACGAGATCTTGAATGGGATCCTATGGGAAGTTGAAGGAAAGGTATAGGTTTTTTCATTCTCATCTACTTATAAGTAAACAATGAAGTATTCTAATGATAACATTTGTGACTTCAGTGGGTGGTACAAGGGGCCGTTGATGTTAACATTGGTGCAAACCCTTCTGCTGAAGGAGCCGATGAAGACGAGGGTGTTGATGATTCAGTAGCGAAGGTTGTTGACATTGTCGATACCTTCAGACTCCAGGTAAATCTTGAAAACAATCTCATATGTTTCTAATATTAGTATTTAGTTAAAGTTTTTAAAAGTGTATAGAAATAATAATTTTGTAAATAATGTACGTGTAGGAACAACCCCCATTCGACAAGAAACAGTTTATTGGTTATATCAAGAAGTTTATCAAACAACTCACTCCCAAACTTGATGAAGAGAAACAAGAATTCTTTAAGAAAAACATCGAGGCCGCAACAAAGTTCCTTCTCTCCAAGATCAGTGACCTCCAGTTGTGAGTCTCTTGTTTAATTTTATTCGTATCTTTAATGGGTCATGGGTTACAATGTTGGTTTATCTAGATTGCTAACTATTTGGTAAAATCTTTTGATGTTTTGCAGTTTCGTTGGGGAAAGCATGCACGATGATTCTACTATAGTGTTTGCCTACTACAAAGAAGGTGCTACTGACCCTACATTTTTGTACTTCGGTGTCGGTTTGAAGGAGGTTAAGTGTTAAGAAACGTCATCTCGAGCCAGCAAATGAGGGTTTGAGGCACTTGATGTAGTTCTTTAATTTTAAAGTTTGGTTTTCGTTATGTTAAAATATGGATCTGCAAGTTTCTTGTTTTAATGTTTGGTTACTTTTTTGGACTTCAATTGGTATTGGTATTTGATTTAAGTTTTATCCTGAAGGTGTTTGATTCATGGTTCTCTTGTTTTTATTATGGTACATGCTACTTGTTTTAGTTTATCGGCTTCGTGATTTGAAACTTTTTTAATCTAAAAACTGAAAACCAAACTTTTTACGCTTGGTTTTATATGAAGCAAGTTTGGTTTTCAGTAATTTGAGAATTCTAAATTGGTCCAACTGGATTATATTTGAATATGTTTACACATAAATTTGCAGCAAGTTTAGTTACAACTTGAGAGTTGCAGTAAATCGGTTCTTTTTCACTCCCAAACTGACCGAAGCAAAAAAAATCGATTCTAATTAGTCTAAGGTATAAGTGCAAACAAATAGGTAAGAGCTTTTATCTACAAGCTTGTTTCGGCATAAAAGAGAGCTCAAAATATATTAAGCCAACCGAAATTTAAGGGCTCGATGAGATATATGTGTAATGTCAAATGGTTTATGTTGGCACATATAATCTCTACATGTAATTTAACTAAGTTTGGATGTCAAAAATAGTTTAATTTAAAAAAACCAACATTTTAAGCGGAGCTCGAGCTTATGAAAAACGTTTTGTGCCAAGTTCGGCTCATTTGCAGCTCTAAATCCAAACCAGATATATTGAACCACAAAAATCTTTTTTAGGTGCATATATATTGTCACATTAGTACATTACAGCACATTCTTGTTTGAACACAACCCCACTTTTGTATATTTATCATAAACATCCCTATCAAAGAAAGAAAGAAAGAAAGAACGAACGAAGAAAACAATGATAGAAGAAAGGAGAGGAACACCATATGTAATATTATGAGTTAATTACATGGTTCGTCCCTATGGTTTGCACCATTTTCACCCGTCCTCCCTAATAGTTTTTTATTACACCACTGGTACCTAAGTTTGAAATTTGTTGCCTCCAGAGTCCCTAAAATGGATGTGCCGTTAAAGGTGCCGTTAAGTGACCTCACGTGTGTCACACGTGATGGGTAATTTCGTCATTTTACCTTTCTCTTTCATTAAACCCAGATTCAATTGCAAATTAAACCCAAATTCATCCAAAAAAATCCCCAAATCCTAAATTAATTTCCCCAAATTTCAATTTCTAACTTCAGATTATGAGTTTTACTTACATAAATCGAATCAATTCATCCCAAAAAATCCACATGATTTTGTTTATAATCGGGTTCAGATGGTGTCGATGGAATGCGATAAAGCTTCAGTAACAGTATTAACCCATGGATTAAGGTTATCCTTACGATCGAGTTTCTTCTTAATATTCTTAATTGGTAGTCTTCTTTTATTGGAATTATAATTTGACACGTCACCAGGGTATTCACCTTGCTTCCATAGTTTCTTTTTCTTTGGTGGTGTTGTAGATGAAACTGCTGACCGGATTATCGAACATCGGAAAGTGTAACGTGGACAGATCCGCTGGTTATTGTTTGAACTGGATAAGGAAGACGACCTAAAACATTTGAGAAAAGTAATGATTAATGCTTGTAAATGAAGGAAGATGCACATACTGTCGTAAGACACGTTCGACGATGGAGGTTGGCCGGAAAGTGAGAAATTAGCCATAGAAGGCGATGAAGAAGCGTTGGCATCGTTATCAAGCATGATCACAGGGACATAAGTTGAGAAATAAAGACGATAAGCAAAACCCATCAAAATACAAAACACAATCATCTTAATAACCATCTTAATTTGCTTGTGGTTTGCCGGAATTGGTGACATGTTCATGTCTAAACTCATGTGTTTCAAAATCCCCATGATTTTGTTTATATCGGGATTTTTTGGGATGAATTGATTCGATTTATGTAAGTAAAACTCATAATCTGAAGTTAGAAATTGAAATTTGGGGAAATTAATTTAGGATTTGGGGATTTTTTGGGATGAATTTGGGTTTAATTTGCAATTGAATCTGGGTTTAATGAAAGAGAAAGGTAAAATGACGAAATTACCCATCACGTGTGACACACGTGAGGTCACTTAACGGCACCTTTAACGGCACATCCATTTTAGGGACTCTGGAGGCAACAAATTTCAAACTTAGGTACCAGTGGTGTAATAAAAAACTATTAGGGAGGACGGGTGAAAATGGTGCAAACCATAGGGACGAACCATGTAATTAACTCTAATATTATTTACGGTTGTTGTGGTGGTCGTAGTAGGGATCCCAATGCTCCTAGGTAGCGATGGAGAAGGAGAATCTTTGACGGAATTTGTGGTAGAGCTTCTCAACCCGTTAGGTTTTCTTCTCATACCCATTGTTCTCGTGTTACTCATTCAATATATTTCATCAAATTCAGGATCTTTTCTCCCGGGAATCTTCACCAACAAATCCACCTCCATCCGCAATGCTAGTGACAACTCACCTATAGGCACGGCATTTGTACTACTACTTGTTATTGTCCTACTCTACATTAAGTTATCTATCTTTGGCGGAGATGAAGACTCTAACGAGTAGGGTTGCTACTCGTAACTTGACCGATCTATTTTTCCTTCTTATTTGGATGAAATGTAATCGACATATCAGCTAGTTACCAAGTTTATATAAACGTAATCAAGTTTGTGTTTTTATGTATGGTGGCAATTTGACATAAATAATAAATATGCACATGATAGTTGGGTCACTTGTCCTACTTTAGAGAAAAAGTGGTGATAGTACACCATTTGCAAATTTAGTTTAGACATCTTTCTTTAAAGAAATTAGCCCCTAAGTATAATTTGAAGATATAACTTTAGACAAGTGTCCTTCAACTAATTTTCGATAACGCTTCTTGGTTATCGAGTTTTTTGTTGTTTATGTCCTTGTTTTTATCGGCTTTAGAAATTTTATGTTGTTTCGTAGATTTTTTTTTATCATTTAAAGAAAAACCATGTTCATACTATAACGAAGATTCTTTATAGTATGCTTGTAAAGGATTTAGTCATGTTTTTTAGTTGCCTCATAAGCACTGGCGTAGCAACTTTGAGTTGAGGGTGTGCTATGATCCGTCTAAGGTTTTTAACATTTTATATATATATATATATATATTATATGTAAGTGTATTAAAGATCGTTATAGCTCATCCTAACTCCCATAACTCTATCTAACAACTTATTAAACTAATAAATTACATGATAACTTAGTTTTGTAAATAAGTTTCCTATCAAATTTACGAACGTTTTTTAACATGTTATTTTGTGTATATTAAAGGTTTATTGGGTCTTTTCAAACATATTTTAAACGATTAAATGGAGGAAATTTATCTTAAAGCTTTATAAAATATGTTAATTTTCTTAATTATTATATTTTATCGTTTTCGTTTGTTCTAAGTTTAAATCCTGACTACACCACTGTTCATAAGTATATGTGAGCTATGATCAAGACAAGAAAGGCACAAAAAGTTGTAAGATGGAAGGGTATGGAGGAGAGAAGGTCGTCGCCATGGGTTTGGCTCCAATCGCCCAGTTTTGAGCCACACCACATGGAGTAGCCCCGAATCGTTTCCCCTTTTATGTGATGGTGAGCATGCCCTCTCGAGGCCAATTGCGTATTCCACTTTTTTTATTCAACAAATAAAAAGTAAAAAACAATGGTAGAAAGGTCAAAAATTGAAAACAAATATCCCTTTATAAACTTTATATACTTTTCAAACATGGTTAAAAATAATATCATTCAATCCTTCAAAATTTTATTTCCTCATTTTCTACTTTCAAAAAAAATATCAACATACAAATCTTTCCCATAATACAAACACCACCCAAATGGATAGGTATTGCTCACTCTTTATGATTTATTCTAATAGCCTCAAGATTTTCATACACTAACTTCGCGTCTCATGTTGATGATTTTAGTGTCACCGTTTGTACTAATATGATTTAAGTTTAAATTTTGCTCGCAATAGTCATCATGCAATAGTCCCTCATGCTAATGTTAACAGCTAATACTTTCCAAATTATATTACAAAACTAGTGTGTCCAAACATATTTAGCAACAAACATAAAAATTCTTCTATACTTTATGCAAAATCAGTTATTTCAATTGTTTCAATTATTTGAATTTAAGAGAAAACCGGAATTGTGTCATAAAATTACTCTTTTATCAAAAGATTTAATTCTTAACAGTTAACAATAGCATGAATGCTTAAAACACTTATTTCCTTAGTTGTAAGTAAATTTAAACATTCATAAACCTTACTAAGTTTTTGTATTACTATAAACCTAACTTACTTTATATATATATATATATATATATATATATATATATATATATATATATATATATATATATATATATATATATATATATATATATATATATATATAGAGTTGGTTTCATTTAAGAACCATGTAATTATTTAGGAACCATTAGGAACCATTTTTAGGCAAGGTGGCAATTTTGTAATTAAACTCAAGGTGACAATTTTGTAATTAAGTCAAAATTGAGAGCCAAATTGGAAATCAATTAAAACCACTTTAAAATCCTAATTAACTTTAAATTAACATATCTAGAGTATAACTAGGTTTTAGGAAAAACTAAATACACCATTAGAACAAGCATTTAATTATCTTTCCAACGAGCACCCACTTGATATACTTTTGACGACTTTTTTTTTTTTTTTTTTTTAGAGTGAGTTTCAGTATATACACTAGTGTATATACTAAATATTCACCAGTGTATATACTAATTCACAAAAAACACATCTGAACCATATACACTATACACTAGTGTATACACTATATTCACTAATGTATAGTTATACACTAGTGTATTTATACACTACAGTAGTGTATTTATACACTAGTGTATACACTATATTCACTAATGTATAGTTATACACTAGTGTATTTATACAATATACACTAGTGTATACACTATATTCACTAATGTATAAGATGTATTCTCTATTGAATACATGGTATTCACTGGTGTATATTGTATATTCACTTGTGTATATTGCGTATTCACTGGTGTATATTGTATATTCACTTGTGTATATATATATTGTATATTCACTTTTGTATATTGCGTATTCACAATTAAAAGGAAATTAATATAAAGATTCGTATACATTAGTGAATATAGTGTATACACTAGTGTATAGTGTAAATGGTTTAGATGTGTTTTTGGTGAATTAGTATATACACTGGTGAATATTTAGTATATACACTAGTGTATATACCGAAACTCACTAAAAAAAAAAAAAAAAAAAAAAGTCGTCAAAAGTATATCAAGTGGGTGCTCGTTGGAAAGATAATTAAATGCTTGTTTTAATGGTGTATTTAGTTTTTCCTAAAACCTAGTTATACTCTAGATATGTTAATTTAAAGTTAATTAGTATTTTAAAGTGGGTTTTAATTGATTTCCAATTTGGGGATTTGACTTAATTACAAAATTGCCACCTTGCCTAAAAATGGTTCCTAATGGTTCCTAAATAATTGATGGTTCCTAAATGAACCCACCTCTATATATATATATATATATATATATATATATATATATATATATATATATATATATATAGAGGTTGGTTCTTGTAAAACAAACATTAAGTAAAATAAGTAAAAAAAAATTAAAAAATAATTTATAACGTTAGATATTTTGGATTATCGTTTATTTTAACCATATCTCAAACTTTAAAAAACGAAGTTTTGTTGTACATCATAAAATGGATAGTTTTACCGTTGTGCATCAAATTTGAATATTTACTGCACAAAAACAAAGAATTTGATGCACAGTCCCTAAACAACATATATTTTGTTGCATATCAAAACTTGTTTTTTTAAAGTTTGTTATAATTGAATAAATAAACATAATACAAAATTACACATATAATAAATTATTTTTTCATATTTTTTTACTTATTTTACTTTAAGTTTTGGTTTATAAGAACCTCTCCATATATATATATATATATATATATATATATATATATATGGGGATATATTCCCTACACATTGATGTAGGGAAATTACCTACACCAAAGGGCTTATTACCACCCTTTTCATGCTTTAAATGATAATTAAGGGTTATTTTATGTAAATTAAATAGTAAAATGACTCATAGGTCCATCAAAAAAATCTTTAACTTTGCTTTACACCAACATACCATTCCATGAGAATTAGATCGAAAAAAATCATACAAAGAAAATTACTTGTTATAAACCAATTTCTAATTTTTATGTCAAGTATATGTGAAAGCCATTCAATTAATAGTATTGACTATGTACGAAAATAACCCCCAAGTATCCCTTAAAGGGTGGTAATAAGCCCTTTGGTGTAGGTAATTTCCCTACATCAAGGTGTAGGGAATATATCCCCTATATATATATATATATATATATATATATATATATATATATATATATATATATATATATATATAGAGTTAATTATATAAATCGTCCCTATGGTTTACTCAAAATTATGGATTTCGTCCCTAAGTTTAAAAAGTTGCATAAATCGTTCAAGTTTATAAATCAATTACGGTTTTCATCCCTAATTTCTAATTTGCACCCGTAATTGGGGCAAACCTTAGGGACCAAATCTGTAATTAAGGACAAACATTAGGGATGAAATCCGTAATTGGAGCAAATCTTAGGGACGAAAAAGGTAATTAGTTTCTAAAAGTGGATGATTTATGCAACTTTTTAAACTTATGGACGAAATCCGTAATTTGAGATAAACCTTAGAGACGATTTATGTAATTAACTCATATATATATTATAACCGTAAACCCAAAATAAAACACAACGACAATAAGATACTCCTTTAGTCTCATAACAAGTGCAATGTGCTTACATTCTAAAGTAAAAAAAATTTACCTTGAATATTTTTCTTTGTGTTATATAATGTTTATACAAACTATATAAATGAATTGGGTTTTAAATATATTTTAATTGGTAAAACTTTTATCAACTATTATATAACACAAAAAGAAATATTTATTATCAAATTTAAACAGAAAAAAATACCCAAACATTTTTAAGTGACACTAGTTATGAGAAGTAGTGAGTATATAATTAGGGAAAAGGGGAAGTGATGATAATATAGAATCAAAGAGGGACCAAATGTATATAATTACCTTAAGTAGCGGGAGCATCGCCACGGCGTTTTGGCCGCCAAGAACGCCGTTAACGGCTGGGCCAACGTCGTTCTTCCGGCGTTCCGGCGGTGGTGTTCTTCCAGCAACGCGCGTTTCCTTTTTTTTTTTTTTTTTTTTTTTTTTTTTTTTTAAATCATTTAATTCGATTATTAATAAATAAAAAAAAAAGAAATTTTGACCGTTAGAATCCAACGGATATATTTTGAAAATTTTTTTTTTTTTTTTTTTTTTCCTATAAATACCCAACCAATAACACCATTTTACCCACACCAACTCATATTCTTTCTCTCTAATCCACAAATATGTCGTCAAGAACGTTCAAAATGAATTTGACCGATTCCGACTCTTCCGACGATGAAACAATTATGTTGATGGCGAAGATTGCCGGAAAGGCTTTTTACGATCAAGAGGAAGCTGAGGAAGCCATCGAATCCTCAAACCCTCGGGCTAAAAGAAGATTTATAAGAAGGATCGAGTTGGGGCAAACGAACGCCTTATGGCAGACTATTTCAACGAAGATTGCGTTTTCACACCGGAGCAATTCAGACGAAGATACCGGATGAGTAAGCCGCTATTTCTTCGAATAGTCAACGGTATTCTTAACTATCCTCAACTTCCACTTCCTAGTCACTTTAGCTATTTTACATCCCTACTTGATGCTGCGGGCAGACCTAGTTTTACCGCTATACAAAAATGTTCTTCCGCCATGCGTGTTTTAGCATACGGAATCACTTCCGATGCATTTGATGAATATCTACACATGGCGGAAAGTACATCAATGGAGGCTTTAGATAATTTTTGTAAATGTGTTTTGGATTTATATACTAACGTTTACTTAAGAAAGCCAACACAAGAGGACATTCAACGTATTTATGCAAAGCATGAAGAAAAACATGGGTTACCTGGGATGCTTGGGAGTATTGATTGTATGCATTGGGCATGGGAGAAATGTCCAATTGCATGGAAGGGCCAATACACACGAGGTGATCATGGCCACCCAACCGTAATGCTTGAAGGGGTTGCATCGTATGATTTGTGGATTTGGCATGCTTATTTTGGTGTCGCGGGCTCTAACAACGACATCAATGTTTTGAATGCCTCGCCTCTATTTACGGAACTCCTCCACGACACCGCTCCACCTTCTCATTTCGTGGTAAACAACACTCCGTATGAAAAAGGTTATTACCTCGCAGACGAAATCTATCCAGAGTGGGCAACATTTGTGAAATCATTTTCTCATCCACCAGACGAAAAGCGAAAGAAGTTCAAAAAATTTCAGGAAGCTGCAAGAAAGGATGTTGAAAGGGCATTTGGCGTGCTACAAGGCCGATTTTGGGTGTTAAAAAATGCCGGAAGATACTACGAGGTAAACAAGCTAAAACGAGTCATGTATACTTGCATCATATTGCATAATATGATCATCGAAGACAATCAATTTAATATCAGTGACTGCGAGGAATACTATACTCCAATACCACGAGATCAACGAACTAGTCACGAAAGGTGCCTACTACAAATCCGAGTAACGAAAGAGATACGAGATCGTGATGTACACCATGCTCTTCGAAGCGATCTCGTTGAACACGTTGCTACGCTTCCTGATGACTATCGCTTTAGAGAATGATTTCTATTATTAAGTATGTTTTAATTTATGTATGTTTTAATTTCGGTTTTTAAAATTTTAATGTAATCGTGTTAAGTTTATTTTTATGTATTGTTTTTTTTTTAATATTAATCTAAGTTTATTTTTATTAATAATGTTTTAAAAATAATATGAGAAAAAAAAGAAAATGAAAAAAGAAAAGGTGGTGGGTCCCAGTTTTTGGTGTTATGAATGGGGGTGTTTAGTGGTGTTATGTTAAGTTGGTGTTATGGTGACGTGACAACGAAAAATGGTGTTATTGGTGTTACGAATGGGAGTGGTCTAAAAGGGGTGGCGGTTAGGTTATGTTGTATTTCTGGTTGAACTCGGTGTATTAGGGGTTTTTGTTGTGATTTATGTTATGGGTTTATGAGTTTATAAGTTTATGAAATTTTTGATCGGTTTATAAGTTCAAATTTTTTGAGTTTATTAAGTTGAGCTTATGACTTATTTAAGGTTATAAGATAAACTCGTAAGTAGGAAAAAATGGGTTTACGTATTTATGTAAAATTAAGTATATATTTGTTTTATAATTTTTCTTTTCAATTTTTTGTTTTTATTTTTAAGGATAAAAATTAGTTTATTTGCTTTTAATTCATGTTTTGGGGAATGCAATTACAAATCCATGCTTCTTGTAGCCGTTGTGAATAATTTTATTTTCAATTTCGAATACCATGAAAAATATAGGGATATACTCTAAAGTTTCTAAAGTTTAATGTACCGTGTATCCATATAAGTTGTCATATACCGTGTCACGTTATATGTTCATAAGTTTTTAATTGAAGAGATACATACAATATAAATATTTGAAATTAGATACTTAGACCGGTGCCAATGGGGGTTTCGGTTGCATCTCCGCGTCGGTTGGCCATCCGTTTGGGGGAATTCGGTTTTCTGACAGGATGAGGAGAGGAACGGGAATGGTTGGGCCGGATGAATAGAAAAACAATGTTTTTGTGTGTGTGTTATATTTAGTAAATAATGGGTGGGCCCAAAAATATTAAGTGACGAACCATTGTTGACATTGTTCAGTCGATTTTAATAAGTTCTGGTGTCTGTTGACGTGACGATGAGCTGACAATAACTAAACACTTGATTTTCTATCATTTATGGGAGATTTTTAAAAATTACCTTATAAATTTTGTGATGGATGACAAAATGATACCGTGAGGTTGTGTTTGAATGTGAGTTTTTTAAGCTATTATATGACCATTGAATTATTAAAGGTGTTGTGCGTTTACAAATTAATGAAATCTATTAAACTCATTATTTGATCCATTGCAATTCTTCTTTGGATTGTCGGATTATCACTTATTGAGTTCGACACTATCCAATATTACTTTAACTTCTTTTTGCAGTATTATTTCGTATTGTTTTAATAAGAATATCAAGAGATGAAAGATCAACGAACGTCTTTAGATATAATCGGCAACCTTCCTTCATCTATTATAGAGACAATCCTATGTCTTGTACCGATTCGAGAGGCAACAAGGACAAGTGGACGAAAATTCCTAAACTTGTGTTTCATGAGAAATGGACTTTTGGTTAATCAACAGACGAGGATGAACTGCCTGATTTGGAGCAAACCCTTGACAGAATTCGTGGTAGAGCTTCTCAACCCGTTAGGATTTCTTCTCATATCCATTGCTCTAGTGTTACTCATTCAATACCTTTCATCAAATCCAGCATTTTTTTCTCCCCGGAATTTTCACCAACAAACACGCCTCCATCCACAATGCTAGTGACAACTCACCTATAGGCGCGGCATTTGTACTACTACTTGTCATTGTCTTACTCTACATTAAGCTATCTTTCTTTGGCGGAGATGAAGACTCTAACGAGTAGGGTTGTTATCGTTCCTTACTAGATCTGTTATTTTCTATAACAAGTATGTAAGAATGTGAAATAATCGACTTAGCTACGTTTTTATGAACTGTTTATATATATATGGTGACAATTTGACATAAATAATAAATATGCACATGATAGTTGGGTCACTTTTCATACTCATTGATAGAGAAAAAGTGGTGATAGAACACCATTTGCCTATTCAGTTTAAACATCCTTTTACTCAAAAGAAATTAGCTCTTTTGATTAACAAATACAATTTGAATATAATTTATTGAAGATTTAACTAATGATCAAATACTTAATATTGAAGATTTTTCAATGAAATAAAATGTCAATCCGTTATTAAGTTTTTCTTTGACAAAAATAGATGAAGATGAAGTTGAAGTTGAAGTTATTATAATAATCGCACTTGCATTAAAGATATCGCATCAGATTTTTAAGAAAACCGGTAACATGCAACTTTTTTATGGAGGGTCTAGTTTCTAGACCACAACCCTCTTTATCAATAATCGTATTTTATATAATTACGGTTATCAAAAATCTAAACATTTTAAAGAAAATTTTACCTTATCTTTTAGAGGGCTTAAACAGTACATCTTATGTTTTCAGTAATATCCGACACAATGTTATGGATTATAATCAATATAAACTACCTAAGTTTTTATTTTTGCTTTTAAAGAATAATTAAAACTCACATTCCCTAGTCAACTGATTTGAACGCCAACCGATTGTACAATTTAAACAAACATTCGAATACATATTTGAAGCCTCTACATATGATTTAAACCATCATCATTTAAACAGAAATCAAACACGGGTCGTCATAAACGGACTTATATTCGATTTTTACAAAGTTTTCGAGTACATTAACTATTTAATATTATCCTTTGAAAAAATACTTGATGCTTTAAAAAGTTGTAAGTAAAGTATTGTAAATAAGAGAGGAGAAAATATTTATAAATACATAAACAAACATCCCTCAATTAACTTAGATAAAACAAGTGGGGTAAATGGTTATGAATTTATGAAAAAATATAGGGACCAAATGTGTACAAATAATTGATTAGTATACTTTGCTTTATAGGGGGCCGCCGGTTAATTGTTCGTTTCCTTTCTGCGTGAACTCGCTCAGGTATGATATCTCTTTCTCTAGTTAGTTAGGGGGTGTTTGTTTGGGCTGATATTTCTGACGTTATGACTTATTGATATTTCGGGTTATGTTCTGGATTTTTCAACTTATGTAACCATTTATGTATTTATGTGCTTATTACTTTTTATTATGACGTAATAAAGAGTAATAAGCCCATAATTAGTAACATAAGTCGGAAAATTCGGGTTTATAAAAAATAAGCCAAAATCCCAAACAAACACCCCCTTAATTCTTTGTTTTATATTATATTTTATTTCAGATATTTTTTTTGTTTTTTAAACAAGCTTGAAACTAGAATTAGATAGCCTACTATATTTAGTAATACATAGCTGAGTTACATAGTCTAATTAGATAGTAAACGAGCAACAAGCTGTGTCGCAACCCCTTTTGGATGACAAAACTAATCCTGTGACTTAGGAGTCGAAAATTAGAAAAATGGTTTATTTGTTTCGATTTGTTTTCTTTATGAAATACAAATACATGCTTCCTGTAGCTGTTATGAATCATTTTATTTGCAATTTCGTTTTCTTTTAATTAACTTTTAAATATATCGAATGTATGTATCCGGTTATCTATATAAGTTGCCCACACAGTGTGGTGCCACTTCATCTGTTTACAAGGTTTGTAATTGGTCATACATTCAATAACTGTATTTGAAAGTTAGATACACACTAGACGGGTTTTAATAAATTTAAGAAACCTATCCTAAAGATGAAAGATATATGGCTACCGGATGTTAATTGAAAAAAAAAAATGGAGTATTGTTTCAAGAGATTATTAGCATTTTTTAATTCGTGAAAAATTGATTCCAGGAGGTTGTGTTTGGATGTGAGTTTTGAAAGTTATTGTATCACCATTGAATTATTTAAGGTCGAGTGGATGAAAGTGTATTGTTATTGTGTGTATCCAACTCTCTGAACCTCTATTTGTGTATTAAATGACTCTTATTTTTTCACAAATGATGTAACCGACGGGATTTTTGCTGACGTTGTAACCGGTTTAATTATTGAAAATTTTCAAAATAAAATCCGGTTTATGTATCATTTGTGAAAAAGTAATAGTTAAATACACACGATTAAGGTTTATAGTTGGATAAGCACAATAGCTAAACACCAAAATATGTTTCCCGTTCATGCACTTTCCAATTCTTAAGGGCTGTAAATAGCATTAAGTGTTCTTTGAATTGACGGATTATTAGACTTATTGAGTTATTGTGTTTGTCACTATCCAACTTTCCTGTAACATTTTTTTGCAACATTATTTAGTTATGTTCAACAAGATTATCACGAAATGAAAGCTCAGCGACCGTCGTTGGATATAATCAGCAACCTTCCTTCATGTATACTAGAGACAATTCTATGTCTAGTACCGCTTCAAGATGCAGCAAGGACAAGTGTCCTCTCTAAGCAGTGGAGGTACCAGTGGACCAAAATTCCTAAACTTGGGTTTTATAAGATGTTTACTTCTGGGGAATCAACAGACGAGAATGAACTGCCCGATTCGGAGCAAACCATAGAAAGTGAAAGGAAAAAGATGGGCGAGAGGTGTAAAGTTTTATATACTATATACCAAGTTTTGTTAATGCGTCAGGGTCCAATTCATGAATTCACCCTTCATATGGAGGTAGATAAAACATGTATCGAGATTGATCACATAATAAGTCATTTGTCGAGGAACAATGCTGTCAAGAAATTAAAACTTCACTTGTCTGATGAAGAGTTTGGTTCTTATTATTGGATACCGTTGTCTATCTTCTCGTTGCAGCAGTTAACACACCTACATCTCTATGGTTGTGATCTTAACCTAAAACCAACATTCAATGGATTTCGTAGCCTTACAAGCTTGTACTTGAAGGATGTATACATCTCGACAAAAACTCTTTTACATCTACTTTCCAGTTGTCCACTACTTAAGACCTTCACTATGGTAAGTTTCGACTAGATATCTATCCTGGTCTGCTGCCATAACTTATCTGAAAATTTGACGTTGCTGCAGTTTTTACATGATGAAACTATGATATGTAAGGACAAATGCACTGCTATTGAGCTATTTAAGTGTTTACCTGTGATTGAAAGTCTAACTACTTGGAGTTGGATCACTCAGGTAATATTTAACCGCATAATATATAATTTCATTAACTTGAAAGAAGAAAGAATAAAGTTTGGTTATTGATGTTTCTCTTTTTGGCGTATGGTTCAAGGGTTTTGTTCTACCCCCGGTTTCGCAAGACCTTCCAACCGTCTCACTAATCCACCTCAAATACGTTTCTTTCACATACATGTCCAATGATGGGTTATATTTTCTTGCTTTTTTGATGAGATGCTCCCTGAACGTGGAGAAGATTGTCATAGAGGCAAGTAGCACAAGTATTATTTGAATTTTTATTCTCATTCCAAAATAAAGTGAGACAAGAAATACTACCGTTTTTTGTTGTTGCAGTTTTTTGGTGTTAATGATCATTTTTGTGATAAGATGATGTCCGCTATAGTGAAAGCGTATTCTGATATCTGTTTGGAGCATCTAAATGAATTGAAGATTATAAATTTCAGCAACGTGAAGACTAATTTGGAGTTTGTGCAGTTTATCTTGGCCAAGTCACCCAAGCTCAAGAAGGTGTGCTTATCGATTCATGATGTGCTTGATAAGACCGAGGAGTCAGAGATGTTAAGAATTCTATTACGCTGCCCACCTGTATCACCTGTGGCAGAAATCGAATTTAGTTGAGATTGCAAATGATAAATCTAGTACTTGTTTTGAGTTACACACATTTTAGTATTTGGAGGTCATTCAGTTGGTAGCTTCCCGTCATTCGCAATCTTAGACTTTGTAGTTTCCTATAATTATCAGTGTGTTGAACAATGTTGCTTTTGCTATTGATTTTGGTTTCGACAAGCATCTGTTTTCTTTTTTCATATCGACTCAAAAAGGATCTATATTATTCAGTTTTTCCTCTTTAAGCTTGCCGGGATTAGAATTTCATTCTATCTTTGTTGATTAAAGTTTGAATAATAACGCGGGCAATTCATGCAACTAATTTGTGAAGTTTTATTTCCAATCATAAGAATGCAGAACAACAAAACACGATTACAACCAAACAAAATTAAAACAAGTAAAACTTTATTAAAAAGGATCGGTTATTGACCATAGTCACACATCGCACATGAGCACCTCCCTATCCCCCGACACTCCTCGAAGCAAGCCCCGCAATGGCGAGAATCATTTCTAATATCTACACATTTTCCATTACAACAAACAAACTCATACCGACAAATATGTCCACACCCCCCACAATGGTTACGGTCAGACAAAACATCCTTACAAAACTTCCCAAAAAAACACACTGAACCACCCCACGGATTCTTTTCAGAATTTGAGCAAAAGTTAGTGTCGTTTTGACACCATACAACTTTCTGTCTTCCCCTAGACAGCGTCCGGAAAAATTTTGAGTGTGTTGGGATGTTAGAAACAGAACCTGTTCGGCTTCCAGATGTTAAGTGAGCGGTTCCTAATATTAGAAAGAAGATTACCACCCAATGGGCATTGAACAATGGTTTAACATAACTGAGATGATGATTTTTAGAAAGGTAATGAATCCAAATGAAGGGAGAACTAGTGAAGGTGAGCGTGCAAAGTTGTAAACAGTTACAAATTTCATGATCACGCAATGGTCGACCTAACATTATACCCGAAGTAGTTAAGGTATGAGATTAATATAATGTATGAATATGTGTGACTAGTGACATCAACAGTTTAAAAAATAAACATGATAAAATAAATAGTTAGAATGGCCATAAAGACAACAAAAAGGGGTCTATGATTAACGTTATGAAATAATGTGCTCAAAAGTTCAAATCAACAACATCATGAGTATCTTGCTGATGACAAGGTACTCAGCCACACTTAGAACAACAAAGAGGAGCGCAATATTGCACCAAATTTCCAGGAATAGAATAGATTGCACACTTCAATCATTATTATAAAACCAGAAAGAAGAAAAACGTTACACTAGTGATGAGGAACTCCGTCTCCATTTCCACCTCCGCCTTTTGCCTTCTGTGCATCAGCTCTTTTCTGGCGCATCTCCTCTTTGTATATCCGGTTTCTTCGTTGGAACTGCCAGTTTAAATCCAAATTTAATTTACATATATCAGGGAAGAAGTAGACGTTCTCAAAACGGTTATAAGGTGAATAAAAGAATAAGTTAACAGACGGAAGTCAACATAGTTAATACGTCAAGCACATATTTGAAACTATGAAAAACAAAATTACTAGGTGTGACAGTCATGAACATGATATATGAAGTTACGTTTATTTCATCAAGATGATGACTAGCTTTTATTTGTTACTATATTTTAAGTACCTATACGTTATCGTAAATTTATCTACATACTATTATATTAAAAACAAATAGCATTTCTAGTTTCCGATTTCATTCTTTCCATCTTTAAGAACTTTTAAAGATCATGTAATGACACTCTCGACTGAATCAGGTAACTTTTGGCCTCGTTATATAACACTATAACATCAGGAAGTTTCTAGAACTGTTGAGATATGAAGAAAATTGATATATAAATTAAAATGTGTACGGTATTCAATGATCTTTTATCTTTTTTTCTTCAATTTGACAGTAATCGATCAAGTTTAGATAGTAACATACTAGCATTAGTAAGCTGCACATGCATAAGATTTACACAAGAACCAAAACACGGATACATGATGAAGGTACATTGGTTGATCTGAACTATCGCACATAAAGTTCCGATTAAACATCATCTCAAACCTAGCAGTGACCCTAACAAGTTTTGCCAGATAATTAAATTAATATTACTCATCACCGTATGAACTTTTGAAATATCCATATTCATTCCATTGGTGTACTACTCCCTACTATCTAATCAAAATAGAACCTCACACGCTTTTTCAATTAGACTGGAAATGATGTTCCTGAAGCTCTAACATCGGCCTAGCACTGTATAATCAAATTTTGTAAATGTAAAGAACAACTAACACGAGAGTAATATACTAATAGTCATCATAGCATATATATAAGTCCACCTTATTTCCAACTATATGAGTATATATAGTTACGCCTATTCACCAAACCATCAACTATTCAAATTAATCCTTAGAATTAGACGACACTCTGTATGCAAGTAACATTTCAATAAGAAGTAAGCAAAGTCTCGAAATACTTAAAATGAGAATGGTAATTAAACTTCCATATCTCCAAAAGAACAATGCTAATAGTCATCATAACATATATATATACAATAAACATTTCAATAAGAAAAAACAAAGGCTCGGAAAACGTAAACGAGAAAAAAAAATTATACTTCCATATCTCCAAAAGAGCAATACTAAAAGTACGTAATAAAAATACGAATGCATTTTCACAAGTCAAAAAAAAAACTTAGATATAAATGATAGAATTGATAACTACAATAAGTTGATAAACATAGGAAAAAGGGGGAAATGATAAATTAGGGTTTAAAATATTTCAATTCAGTATTTGATTTGGGTGTGAATAGCAAAGCGATCTAAGTATGGATTTGATTGGATTAGAGTAAAGTAATACCTCTTTGGAGTGATGAAGACATTCAAGATAGTCTTCACGAAGAAGAGAACAGTCTTGAGGTTGTCTACAACGAGACATACACTCACTGAAATCCATCCAGAAATCGTAACATCGCCCTTTGTTTCCCGTTATTCCCCATCCAGACGCCATCTCTGATTTTCACCGATTTCGATTTCGACCTCTTTCGCAACCTATCACGATTTTCGCACTTTCCTTGGGCTGGGCCTCACACTTTTATATAGACTTTGTTTGAAATAAGTGAATATTACTCGAATTCACTTCAACTTAAAGCTTCAGTCAAATCTAAAGTTAGTAAGAATTTATTTCAAATTGATTTCTATATGACGTAAGTTAATCAAAGGTTAATGAGGGTTTGTCCCATTAGTATAGAAGAATTGTTCTCTCTTAGGAGGTTTGGGGTTTTCTCCTTAGGTGAATATTAGGAGATATGTAATCAAACCAGGTGATACGAGAGTTAAACAAAAATGTAAGTAAAGCTTATCTGTATTTTGTTTTTTCATTAAATAAACTGGAATGATATACAAGTCTAAAAATTATGTATCATATATTGATTAAAGCTCACAAAGTCTGCTTTTTAATACAAAAAGCAGTTTATCATTTGGTGTTTCCTAGAGGAAGTTATGGAAAACCTCGTCTACCAATATACAGTCCGGTTCTTGGGTTTTATTTTTTTTAAGTGTATTCGGGGTACCTGTCTTTACCCAGTTAACCCAACCCATTAACCATATTTCTTTGCTATTAGTCTTTTAAGTTCATATTTTTATTAATAACAAACCTTTAGGTTAATCAGATTGTTAAATAACGTTTTAAATGTTATAATAACTTGAACATATGTCCCAATAGTCCTATATAAGATGTGGCTTTCTTAAGTATAAAAACAGATTATAGATTGAATATAAAAAATGCGGAGTATTAAGATTTTGAATCTAAATGAGTGTTTTTATACAGGAAAGGAATCGACTATGATTATTATTAGTATGGTGCTTTTGCTTCATTACTAATTATATTCAAATTCACCCATTTGAGTTATCTTGGCGGTGTTTAAACATTTTATCCTTGATTCAATCAGATTTTTAGACTTCGTGGTGAAAAATTTATCGAAATTATATAATTATTAGATGATAAGTCAAAACTCAATATTGTGGCTTTGGATCCATTAGAGTTAAGGTTTGTATAATTGTATCCCTATAAATATTGCGTAATAATATAGCATATGACAAGGGTTTTATCATTCTTAATGGTATCAAAAGCAATCAAAAATCAAAATAAAAATAAAGGTCGAATATCAAATTATAGCGTATGTTTTATGAAAACAGATTTGCTAAATCCGGATCTCAAATTGAGACAGATCTGTCAAAGTCGGATCACACATGTGTTTCACAAAACTTTATAGAGCGTAACCTCGTTTATCACTTTATCTATCTTTTTATTTTTATGTTAATTTTTCATAATTACGTTTATTTACAGTCCGAGTTTTAGTGATTTCGTGGCTCGAACTGCCCGAAAGTATTAGATGATAAGCCCAAAGCCGATATTATGAGTTTGGGTACACTAGGCTTAGGGTTTAAAAGTGTATCCTATAAATATTGCGTAATAATATGTCATAAGACAATGTGTTTTATCATTCTTCAATAACTTTTTCTATTTTCTCTTTTCTTATTTGTTAATATCATTTGTGGCTCATTTTTCCGTATCTTGATCTCTTTTGGTTCAAATTTCTATACGTATTAGTAAGCCAGAAGCAAGTCGATATGTATGACCGTATTATGGGGTGTCAAAAAAGTCCGAACCTGACTAACCCGAACCCGAATAAGCTTAATAGGGTCGGGTTTATGCGGTTCTGTGTATGCTATTCGGGTTAAACGGGTTGACCCGATGTGACCCGAGTCGTATTAGGGTCGGGTCCAAAGGAATTTTTTTGTGTGTTAATCGGGTTCGGGTTAGACCCGAATAACCCGAATTAGTCTAATAAGTTTTTTTTTTTTTTTTAGTTGTAGTTTGAAACCACTATGTTATGTTTAGTAAATCATCTTTTATAACCTACGTATCTTTTAGTAAGCTTGAGTTTATGTGTCGTCCATATTTAAAATTAACTTATTAAAACAAATATATTTAAACTAGAAACGTTTTTTCTTGCACGATTTATTTGCTAATGTATATTCTTATTTTCCTAATGCAGTTGTGTTTATAATTTATGTATTCAATTCTTTTTAACATTTCAAAACTCGGTAAACTTTAACACTACAAAAAAGAATTTAATTGCGTAATATTTTCTATAATTTGCTTTATTTCTATATTAATTTTTTTTTAGCTGCTATCAACAATTCGCATAATTTAATCGACCAAATTTACAAGTTACATTCATTTTTATTTTGTTTGATATTTGTTGTTTAACATAACACTAGAATGTGGAGACTTTTTATAAGCTTCAAAAGTAAGAAGTTATGGTTATCTTGTTGTTAAAAACACTAATAAGGTGGTCTATTTTTATGTGTTATTTTTCTTAGTTAAACCCGAACCCGATTAGACCCGACCCGACTAGACTCGAACCTGATAACCCGATCTCTTATTAGGGTCCGGTTAGGATCAACCCATAAGTTTGAAAACTCAATTAAACCCAACCTAATTAAGCTTTATAGGGTCGGATCAACCCGATTAACACCCTTAACAATATATATTCCAAGGTTCAGAAGGCTTTATTTCTTTTAGATTTATACATATATGTATAGGACTAACGGTAAACGTGAGTTTGTAGTGATTAGGTGTTTAGGGAAATGACCAAACATATAAAAATCACATGTCATTTTACTCGCGAGAAAAGTTAGAACTTAGAAGAATATACACATCTCTTCATGTTAGGACCGGTATTCTCTTAGCCGATGTTTTCACCTAAGCATCACCAAGGAGCCAAGTTAATTGAATTTGTAAAAGGTTAAACATTCAAAATATGTGCTCGAGTTTCAACCGATTTTTGATTGTAATAACATTATGCTTTTGTAACTTTGTTTAACCTAGTTATCGTGTCTATATGTTTTAGGTTCACTTCTCATACACTATCCTCTCATCTTTCATTTGTTACAAAAGAATAACAGTTTTTAATAAAGCATTAAATATTTTCGTAAAATCAAAGTTACACCCTTTGAAAGTAAAGGTTGGTAGCAAAAACCAATGAAGGTTACGTTCATGCACAATAAAAATCCATAAATAAAACATTAAATATTTATATCACCGTTTATTTCGAACTTCCCTTCATTTGAGTCTCTCTCACATAAAGCCATAACATCTACGTTTCCATGAATCCATAAATTTTGTGGATCTTGTCTTTTCAATCTATCCTCCATTTCCAAATTCTTTTGAAAATGACCCCGGAAACGATTCAAAATGAAGGCCAGATCAACCCTAAATTAAGGTTTTCGATAACAAATTCAATACGGTACTTGTTTAGAGAACAAAGGTGGTTGTTTGTTCTTGTTGGGATCTCCATTGCAGCTCTCGTATCCAATGTCGTTGTCATTCCATCGTCATTGTCAACATTGCAGTCGGATAGGATCTTTGATTCGATTGACATTGTGGAGCCGGCTTACATACCACGCCGGATAGCCTACGAGCTTCACCCCGATCATGTTAATGCCGGTTTTTACTAAATCCCCTTTCCATTTTGATCTTATATATGTTAGTTTTGTGATGTCTAGGGTTTACGTTATTGCATGTGGCGTTATAATATCGACAAAAGAACAAAACCATATATAATTAAGATTATTTTTTGCTCAATTTCTAACATAGGAAAGAAACCCTCTAGGCACAAAGTGAAATATGTTTTAATTCTTACATCTTATGTTCTTGCTCTAATTGGTAAAATTGGTAAGATAGTAGGTTGGTGACCAATTTCGAAAATTATGCACATAATTATGGCGACCACTGACCATGTAACTATATTTTTGTAATTTCCAAAGGGCATGATTGTAATTTTATCACATGATATACGGTTTATTGCTTATATGAGGCTTTTCCTAATTATACCTATATACATTTTCCATAGGACTTGACAGTCACATTATCAACGGTTACCTATATACATTTTTCATAGGACTTGACAGTCACATTATCAACGGTTACCTATATACATTTTCCATAGGACTTGACAGTCACATTATCAACGGCTACCTATATACATTTTTCATAGGACTTGACAGTCACATTATCAACGGTTACCTATATACATTTTCCATAGGACTTGACAGTCACATTATCAACGGTTACCTATATACATTTTTCATAGGACTTGACAGTCACATTAACAGTATAGCAGCCAACCAGGTTGCTCCCACCAACCAACTTGTCGGCTTAACTTTTTTTTCTTCTTTTTAGAGCAACCGTAGTGGGGGTTGTGGGCTTGTTGTGGAGCTCACAACGAACCTCCTGCTCGTTATGACTCCGAGCAGCTTATTTGTGGGGTCGTTGTGAGGCGACCGTTGTCTCCACAACGGCTCGTTGCCAGATTTCCTTTTTTTTTTTTTTACTCATCGGTAATAATACCGTTCATATTAAATATATTTTTTTTTGTACCAAATTTCACCTATAAATACAACCTCATTTTAACCAAAAAAATCACACATTCTTTCAACATTCTTATTCTTAATCTCATACAATCTCATACCAATCCCAATTTTAACCAAAATGTCTTCATCTTCCTCAAACGCTCCCCAAACAAACACAAACAATCCTTCGACGACACAATCAACACCATCCGTTTTCGCTAACTACCACGGCACAACAAACGCCCTATTTTCACCCCAAATACCAAACTTTAACCCACAACAACAACAACAAATTCTAAACACTTATTTTAACGCAACAACCGCAACAACCTCAACAACAACAACAACAACAAATGTTCACTCCCGAACAATTTGCAATGCATCAACAACTTATGATGCAATTTACCCAACAATCCCAAACTTTTTATCCCCAACAAACCCAATTTTCAACCGACCAAACACAAATCCGAGTTCAAGAAACTCAAGAAATCGTCCAAGAAACCGACGATGTGGTCGAAGAAACGCCACGACCGTCGACGTCTAATCCGAAAAGGAAAAAGACGTGCAAAAAAGTTTTATGGTCGGAAAAAAGAGGAGGTCCTTTTGGCAAAGATGTGGTGCCACATTTCCGAAGATGCCGACAAAGGAAACGCCCAACCCGAAGCGGCATTTTGGAAACGGATCGTTTCGGGTTACAACAAAGAAGCGAGGGCGCTAGAATTGGGGGAGAGAGGCAAGGAGTCCATCAACAGCAAGTTTACGGCGATGAGTGCCTTGGTTAAGATTTTTATCGGCCACCATGCGGAGGCTTTAAGAAATCGGCAAAGCGGGACCGACGACTCGGCGCTTATCCAAGCGGCTCGTCAAATGTACTATGAGGCGGAGGGTTCGCAGTTTAAGCATATGGGGGTGTGGGAAATCTGGAGAGATCACGACATATGGCGTTCATTTGTCAAGTTAGATACTCCAGTCGAGACCGTCAACCTAGACGACGTTCACATAGCGCACGATATATTTACGGATGATGTACAAGAACGACCTCCAGGAAAAAAAAAAGAGGTAGTAAAAGAAAGGAATCATCTGACGCCTCCGATAAGGCACAAACATCTTCGTCGTCGACGCTTTGTGGGCTCATCGCGACACACTTGAAAAAAATTACGAAGACAAAAAAGGATACCGCACAAAAAAAGGCGCAAACACTCCATGCTCAAGAAGAAGCGGCTATCCGGCAAGAAGAAGCGGCTCTCCGACAAGAAGAAGCGGCTTACTCAAGTGCAAGAAGAGACAATATGTTGTTTCTTCAACAAAACAGGGAGGGGTTGCCGCAAGCACAAGCGAATTGGATCGAAGCGGAGAAAATAAAAATCCAAGAAAAATTCGGGATGATTTAGCTTAGTATTTATTTGTATTGTTTTAATTATTTGTATTGTTTTAATTATTTGTATTTTTTATTTATTTATCTTATTTAATGTTTTAATTATTAAGTTTTAATATTTTATATTCTTTTAATTATTTATTTATCTTTTATATTAATGTTTTAAGAAAAAAAATAAAAATAAAAAAATAATCTTACAACCCCCACAACCTGATTATCATACTACCCAAAATCTCACAATCCTCATTATCACTGTTACGTCAGCAAAAATAATCTCACAACTCCCACAACCCTCATTATCCCTAATTATCACTCCAGGTGCTCTTATGTTTTTTCTGTTCAAATATTTGTTTCGACTATTCGTTATTCATTTACGTTATTAATTAAAATAGTAATGTTTTTATTTCGATTACTTTTTCTTTTGGGTTTTAGTTTCACTTTTCCGTTTATCTTATTTAGCTATTCTTTTTGTTAAAAAAAATTTGGTTTATGTCTTCTCTTTCGCTAGTTTTTTCTTTTCAAATATTCATTATATCATTCCTTCTTGGTTTATGTTATTAAATAAAATAGCCATTTTTTTTATTTCGATTATTTTTTCTTTTTTGGCTTTTCTATTTGGGTTACCTTATTTAACTCCTTTTCTTTTATTACTTTTTTTTTTCTTTTTAATATTTGGTTTTTTCTTTTCATTTTCAGGTTACACTTTTTTCTTTCATATATTTGGTTTTATCTTCGCTTTTTGGGTTACGCTATTGAATAAAGTATCTACGTTAAACTTAAATAAATATTTGGTTTTATCTACATTTTTAGGTTAGCTATTAAATAAAGTATATACGTTTGAATTTAAAAAATGAAATAGTTATGTTACTAACATTAATACTTTTTAGAATTAAATAATATTTGATATAAACTTAAATTGTGTGGATTTTTAGTTACCTTTACTATAATTTTCTAATACATAAGTATTACTATAATATTTTCATGTAGAAGTATTATTTTTTGTGGCGTTGTACATGTCCAATTTTATTGCTTAGAATAGATCTAAAAATAATAAAAAAGGTAAATAGTGTTTCTATAAACATGTAAATATTTCATGTCAATAGACGGTAATATATGGGTAAACCCGCAACAATGCGTAGGCTATTTATCTCGTTAGACAACATATCCCTCTAAGACTTGTCCCAACAGTTGTGTCAATTTAACCGATACCAATAGCACCGCCATATCGCTTTTCCAACAGAGAGAGTGACGATATGATGGACCCATTTAATTTAAATCACTCTTTTTTTGTTTATAAGGTAATTAATGTGTTTATATATAAAATAAATATGTAAGACACAATACTATTATATAACATGTAGTTTTTGTTAACGTGAAATTGAGCTGACAATAATTGACTAGTCAGTTATATATCACTATTGAGACTTGAGAGAGGTCTAAATTACTAGATTAAGAAGTAAAAATTAGCGAACTAATTCATTTCAAAACATATACTTACAAAAGTAGCTTATTTTTCCTATAAGATTGTTGTTATCTTGAGTTTTGATAACAACAAAGCTCATAATTATTAAAGAAATCAAACGTGCATTATTTATTTGTACCCAATCAATAGTACACCCTCCATTAATTTACGGTATCACCTTACGAATTTTAAAAGTTGTGGTTATCTAACACTTTATATCGGTTATTTGCCCACTCAATTATCAAACTAGCCTATATAAAATTTTGCGGTGTAATTAACTCTTTGTTCTTGCACAATATAAAACAGTTATTGATGTTTATCATTGATTGTCCGCAGGAGTTAGGATCCCTCTCGGTTTGAAGTCAAAGAGTATGAGGGTGTTAGTAACAGGTGGATCCGGGTTTGTGGGAAGCCATCTTGTAGACCGTTTGATGGCTCGTGGTGATAGTGTTATCGTAGTTGATAACTTCTTTACTGGTCGAAAAGATAACATACTCCACCATATTAGGAACCCAAGATTTGAGCTCATTCGACATGATGTGGTTGAACCCATATTGTTAGAAGTCGATCAAATCTACCATCTTGCTTGCCCTGCTTCTCCGGTTCACTACAAATACAACCCCGTTAAGACAATCATATCCTTTTTCCTTCTCATACAATTTAACACTTGCAATCGTTTAATTAAGTGTTCTTTTTAGTCAATGAAATTGTTTAAATAAAATGTATCATTCTATATTACGTTTGTTACAATCCTTGACTGAGATAGAGATCACAAGACGAATGTGGTGGGAACGTTGAACATGCTAGGACTTGCCAAGAGAATAAATGCCCGATTCTTGTTAACGAGTACTAGTGAGGTCTATGGTGATCCCCTTGAACACCCTCAAGTCGAGACCTATTGGGGCAACGTTAACCCCATTGGTGAGGTTCAACACCTCTAAGTTTCCTTATGTTAACGAAATATTACCATTTCCGTTTTCTACATACAATAACCAATTACATTGTTTTCCATGGGTTAATATACATGTATGAGCAGGTGTTAGAAGTTGTTATGATGAAGGAAAACGTGTCGCTGAGACCCTCACCATGGACTACCATAGAGGGCTTAACATTGAGGTATTTATGCTCTTCTTTCAATCTTTAGGCATTAGTAAAGTAAAAAAATATTTAAAAACATCTTAAATTGAGAAATTTCATTTTCTTTTGTAACTTTTAACTCATGTATGAACTTGGCTTGCAGGTTAGGATTGCTCGGATATTCAACACATATGGACCAAGAATGTGCCTTGACGACGGACGTGTTGTTAGCAATTTCGTGTCTCAGGTGTGTGTTTAGAAACTCCGCTTTAAAATTGTACCAAGAATACATGTTAACCTTGGTGGCTTTGTGCATCAATTAGGCCTTGAGGAAGGAACCAATGACTGTATATGGTGACGGAAAGCAAACTAGAAGCTTCCAATACGTTTCCGACCTGGTAATCAACAGTTTTTGTCTTCTTGGCACACTTTATGAGCTTCAATCCTTTTGAATTTTGAAACACAATGTATACATGATAAAAGAACAGGTGGAAGGATTAATGAGACTCATGGAAGGAGAACATGTTGGACCTTTTAATCTTGGCAACCCCGGCGAATTCACCATGCTTGAACTTGCAAAGGTAAATTTAAACACCATTATATACATTACAAGTTAAAGGGTGAATGTATGTAGTTTTAATGTTTACCTAGATAAACAAAGTTTAATTTAAGCTAATCCCTCAATAATAATGACAGGTGGTGCAAGATACCATCGATTCAACGGCAAGGATAGAGTTCAGGCCAAACACAGAAGACGATCCTCACAAAAGGAAACCGGACATTTCAAAGGCTAAAGAGCTTCTTGGATGGCAACCAAGAGTGCCTCTTCATGAAGGACTTCCCATGATGGTATCGGATTTCAGGCAACGCATTTTTGGTGACCTGAAAGAAGGTCGTAGCACATTTTCATCGGTGTAAGTTTGTTTTGGTTAGATAATTAGGTTACAAAAATCAAGAACCCAATATAACCAAAAAGGCAAAAGGAGGAGAGGATTAAGGTGGACTTTCTGGAATAATAAATTCATATACATAAGAAAAACAAATGACAGAAATATATTGTGTATTATGTAGAAGATAAATAAATACTGGATTAAAAACCTAATACCAAAACATCGAAAGGAATTATGTATTTGTATTTGTATGTGTATGTGTATGTGTATCCAACAGGTCGAGTGGGTATGTTCAGTTAGTGAATTGGATTATAAATATATGTACTATATAAGACTATACTTAGTTGATAGTGCTATCAATGGTTTTATTTCTATTTTTACTATAGAATAGTTACAGTGGTTGCGATGTTGTCCTTTGGATTGTTTACAATATCAATGTTGTTAAGATTGAGAACATATCCGACTTCGCTCGGAATCGTGTTCATTTTTACATGATTAATAATGTAACATCCATACTAAATATGTGTTAACCTCATTTCATAGATGTTGTAGTTTAGATTAAAGATCATTGGTTGGACTTGAGTTCCCTTTCCTGAGTAACGCAAAGAATAAAAATGACACGACATGACGTTGCCATCTAAACAATAGTATAATATAAGATAAGGTTTAACTATAGGTTAGAGATCTCTTGTTTCTGTGTTGATGCTTTATGTTTGAAAGACATATCTACCTCTTACAATAGTGTATATATGACAATATGATCTTGATCACTTTTTTTATTTTATTACTGTACTTTTTAGGACTAAATACATAAAAATTAATAAATTTTATCTGTTTTGCTAATATTTGTATCCAACTTTTGAAACATTTATTTTGCTTATAAAACTTTTATTTTTTCACTAGTAATGTATTACTAGAATTTTCATTGTGAATATTTAGTAACTAAACCGGTTACACATCAACATAAATCCGATTCGTTACATCATTTGTAAAAAAAATAAAAGTTGGATACATAAAACAACAGTTTAAAAGCTGGATGCACACAATATCAAAATATCAAAATGGATAAGGTTTGTTACATCTTCATTCACTTAATCATACTTTTTAATTATTTAAAATGCTTATATAAAGAATAAAATATCTTTTACAATACGAATTACCAATGCTCTAAAACAAGTCGTTGTATAAAAATCACTTAAATATTCAATGATCATTCAGTAAATATAGTTGTTACAAAAATATTAGATGTTAAATGTTCTTTCTTACTAGAAAGTGTAATACAACTCACATGTGTTGGTTGTTGAACACGTTAAGTAAATGCGTGTCTATAAATATATTAGTGAACGGGGTTGAATACAATGACATTTAAACATGACTATATGTTTACAAAATGTTAATTATTAATTAATATGTTAATTGTAATAATTGACAAATGGAAGGGTTTATTATGTAAATATGAATTGTTTCCTAATTACAATACAACTTGTATCCCAAGTAATTGTTTGCTATATAATGAACATCAAGTTCATTATTCTAAACACACTACAATCGATTTAGGGTTCTCTGCCTAAACTGATTTCTACTCCTTCCCCCATTCGATCGGCCAAGATCCCACAAGGGTATTCGGTTTTGGTTTCCTTCGAGTATAAGCAAGATCGAACACCTATTTGAGGTGTGGTTAGAATCCGGTTAAAGCAAGGAGAAAGAAGGAGTTGTTTGACAATCGTTGTGGAATTTATAAACGTGTACTAGGATACAAGTCTGTTGCTAAAGGAGGTGTCGTGTGCAAACCTGTAGAGGGATTTCATTATAAATCCTAAACGAGGTAAATCAATAACAAAACTAAAATTCTTACTTAGTTAATATTGATTATGTGTAAATCTTAATTCCTTTTATTGCATGTTGTTTGAAAACTTGTTAGATATATACCTATAGTGGTATCAACAAGACCGTAATTCAAGTTAACTAGTTAAAAACATCAAAAATTATGGAGGGTTTGGTTTGGTGAAATCGACCAAGAGTTTTTTTTGATAAAATAAAAAATAAAAAATAAAAAAAATTCATTGTTTTTGTATATTGTTCACCAAAATTAAAAGTTAATTAGCAGCTAAACCTAAAACGCAATTTTGATGTTTTAAATACCTTGTTATTTTCATTAAGCAATAATTGTATTTGTAAAATTACATGCATAATTGAATATGCGCGACACTTTACATAATAGACTTAAAAGGTTATGTGAGGTTTTATGTGATAATTGAATTATATATGTATTAAATAGCTTACGCAATCCATAGTTCCTTATTTGAACGGATGTATGTGGTCCGTTTCTAAGCGAAACAGGAGCTATATATATATATATATACTGACCTAGGGACCTTTTTGCTATTAGGGCACACCCCCGTTGTTGTAGTTAATTCTTTATGTTATATATTTATTATTTAAGGTAAACGAACAAACGTTGTTTTTTAGATAATAAATCAAATTGACTAAAGAATTATGAAACTTGATTTTTAACTTATTTTGGAATTATTATACGTTCTAAAACGCATTTGGTTGAGTTTAATATACCGTAAGATGCTCCAACGACGGAACCTGTAATTTTACAAAATACTTTAAAATCGAATAATTTTAAAAACGTGTTATCTCTTATTAGATGTAAATCCTTATCGTATAATTCCCAACTAGGCTCACCCATTAAAACGCGATGTCAGACAAGAACGGTTGTGTGTATTCTACCCTTAATGAGGTTGGTTTTTAATACGCCTTGCGCTGACCACCCTCACCGTTCTTACCTGGTCGTATTCAAATAGAGCTACCGAAAGAGTTTTATAATAACGATGTTAAATTTAATTAATACACGTGGTGTATAGGAATTAGACATCTAGCCGCACGTAAAATTAAGAAAAGTACCAAAAATCGTTTTTTACTTATAAAATACAAATTATGTTAAGTTGTATGCATGTTTCTTCGTACATAAATTTTTTTGTCACCCATAGAATTAAGTTAATTGTCGTCCATGTTACCAAGACAACTTGTACTTGCTCGATACTTCTACGTGAGACGTACGTAAAGGGTTTCCAAATTGGATTACCACTCATCGTGAGACGATGGTGGACTATATGCAGTCTTCAGCTGGAAGACTTAGATCGAGTTAAGCGGTGAGACCTTAACGACGAGGAAATAAGATGCGACAAAACATGATTAATGTCATGATCACTATATCGATGCTTGATCAATAATGACACTAAGTCTCATTTTTAGGAATTGCATCGGTAAATGAAATTATTGAACGTAACTTACCATTTGAGTAACATTTGTTCCTAGTAGATCAACTGATGGGACATAGGTTATGTCATTTGGATACTAGTCATAATGAAAATTAAACCATGGGTTTTTGAATTTTCTTAGGAATTAATTTATCGAAAATACTAAACTGAACTTTCTTTCTCTATTGTAGAAATGACCCAAAATCTTGAATCTAGTGCGATTATGTCAGAAATCAAAACGATGTTCAAAAGCGAGAACTTACTGGACCAAATTTTAATGACTGGTTTTGCCAGCTGAGAATTGTTCTCCGAGTGATGAAGCGATTACCAGTCATTACTACACCGATGATTCTGGAGCCAACTGACTCTACTGATGAGGCAGTTTGGGCAACTTATAATGCAACGTATGAACATCGTAATAAAGTTGCATGCTTGATGCTCAGCGGTATGACCCATGAACTACAAAATCAGTTTGAGAATAAGTGGTCGGATGAAATAATCACCGAGCTTCGCACTGTGTATGAGAAACAAGCCGGTCTTGAGCAGAAGGACTTTATTAGAGAATTGCATGAGTCTAAGAATTTTGATGGAACACCACTAGGAACTCACGTCCTCAACATGAAAAGCTTCTTTGATCGGTTGGAGAGAATGAATTACCCCTACCATCAACCTATTGTTGTTAGCATTATTCTCAATTCCCTTTCACAAGGTTTTGAATAATTTACGCGTAACTACAATATACATGGTATGGCTAAGTCTCATAATGAACTTCACGCCATGCTTGTGGAGTTTAACAAAAGTCTTCCCAAGAAATGGGCTACCAACCAGCTCCTAGCGATCAGTGGTGGTAGGGTTCAGAAAAAGAAAAGACAACCACAAAATAACGACAAAGCTAAACAGGACGGAAAGACTAAACAAGTTGTTGTTTATGCTCCCAAGCCTAAGCGCACCCCTCCAGCTAAAAAGTAGTCAGCAACTAAGGATGATTGATGTCATCACTGTGGATTGGTGGGATATTGGAAGAGGAACCGTCCTAAGTATCTACCTGAGGTGCAAGATAGGGAGCGAGTCGGTAACCCCGTGCCTTAAGGTATCTTCACTAGAGAGTTATATTCTTTCTCTAAAACAAATTCTTGGGTATATGACACTAGTTGTGGTACTCATATTTGTAATTCCTTACAGGGATTTAGAGCAAAGAAGAAACTGAAGAATGGATCTATGTACCTGTACGTGGGAAATTGCATACGTGCATCTGTGGAAGCCATTGGAAGTTTTGACTTACATTTACCCTCGGACATAATTCTTGTTTTAGACAATTGTCATTATGCACCTACTATTGTTAGGGGAATTGTTTCAGTTTCAATTTTAAAGAATAATGGATTCATTAATTGTTTTACTTAATTTGGTATTTCTGTTTCAAAACATAATGTTCATTATTTTAATGCGATTGATATTAATGGTATGTTTGAAATAGATTTGCATGATCATTCTTCTTTAAATAATGATTCTATGTTTAATATTAATATTTAACGAGTCAAGTCCAACTTAGACTCAACTTATCTATGACATTGTCGTCTTGCACACATAGGCAAACATCGCATTAAAAGGCTTCAACGTGAAGGGCTTTTAAAGTCAAATGATGTTTCATTTGAGAAATGAGAATCTTGTGTATCGGGCAAAATGGCAAGGAAACCCATTCCGCATCAAACGCAAAAGGCAACCAATCTATTAGGAATCATACATACTGTTGTATGTGGTCCCTTTAGACATGTGTCAAAGAAATGTGATAGATTTTTCGTTACATTTACGGATGATTTCAGCCGTTATGGTTATGTTTACTTGCTTAAACATAAACATGAGGTGTTTAAAACATTCAAAGTGTTCCAAAACGAAGTAGAAAAACAACTCGACAAAACCAGTAAGATCCTTCGATCGGATCGTGGTGGTGAACACTTAACTCAAGAGTTTAAGGAACATCTTCAAGCATGTGGAATTGTCCTACAACTTACTCCTCCCCGTACCCCACAACATAATGGCGTATCGGAGAGGAGGAATCGAACCTTGTTTGACATGGTGAGATCGATGATGAACCTTACTACTCTTCCATTATCTTGTTGGGATAATGCTCTAGAGTCTATTGTACGCATTCTCAATATGGTTCCAACTAAGAAGATTGATAAGATACCATATGAAATATGGTACGGAAAGGTCCCTAATTTGTCTTACTTAAAGGTCTGGGGATGTGAGGCGCTTGTGAAGCCAGATACTCCTGACAAACTCGAACAAAGATCTGTAAGTGTATCTTTGTTGGATACCCAAAGGAAACGATGGGTTACTACTTCGATAACCCTACGAACACACTGTTAAAGTTTCACGCTATGTCGCGTTTTTGAAACAAAGCTTATCGTTCCAAAAAACAGTGGGAGGATTGTAGACCTTGATGAGATTCAAGAGGAAGATGCATCAACTTCTACTCATATTGGCGAACATCAATTTTTTTTTCTGGGGAAGGGGGGGGGGGGGGGGGGGGGGTGATTGAGCCTCATGTTATGCCTCAGTATCAACCTCAAGTTGATGTTACTCCGATTCGAAGGTCCTAGAGGGCAATATGTGCTCCTCGAAAACTAAACCTAAAAGTAGTTTTAGGCAATGAGGATCATGTATTAGGGATCTTAATGAACCTCGAACCGTCAAAGCATCATTATCAGGGCTTGACTATAAAAAATGGCTTAAGGCTGCGAATGTGGAGATGCAATCCATGAAAGAAAACGACGTTCGGGATTTGGTTGATCTTCCTCCAAATACCAAAACGGTGGATTGTAAATGGCTATTTAAAATTTACAGCGACATGGATGGCAATATACACATCTATAAAGCTCGACTAGTGGAAAAAGGTTTTACTCAAAGTGGGAGTTGTTGGTAATTGAACACGTCAAGTAAATGTGTGTCTATAAATATGTCGTATACGAGGTTGCACACATTGACATTTAGACACGACTATACGTTTATTAAATGTTAATTATTAATTATTGTGTTAATTATAATAATTGACAAATTTGAGGGTTTATATGTAAATAGGAATTGTTTCCTAATTACAATACAACTTGCATCCCAAGTAATTTTTTTGCTATATAATGAACATCAAGTTCATTATTCTAAACACACTAAAATCAATTTACGGTTCTTTGCCTAAACCGATTTCTACTCCTTCCTCCCATTCGATCGGCCAAGATCCCACAAGGGGATTCGGTTTTGGTTTGCTTTGAGTACAAGCAAGATCGAACACCTATTTGGGGTGTGGTTCGAATCTGGTTAAAGCAAGGAGAAAGAAGGAGTTCTTTGACAAACGTTGCGTAATTTATAAACGTATACTAGCATACAAGTCTGTTGCTAAATGAGGTGTCGTGTGCAAACTTGTAGAAGGATTTCATTATAAATCCTAAACGAAGTAAATCAATAACAAAAGTACTATTCTTACTTGATTAATATTGATTACATGTAAATATTAGTTGCTTTTTTTACATATTATGTGACAACCTGTTAGATATATACCTATAACATACTCATCATTTCAAAGATGAAAAAAACTCGAAAACATAAAAACTATCTTCGTGAGTCTGATTATTATTCATAAAAAACACCAAACAAAACCACAAATTAAGGATTTCCATTGCTATAATTGTTTATTTTTATTTTTTATTTGGTGCAAACTCATTTCACATATCCATACTAAATAATAGATTACTCCAGCTATTGTTACACTTTTAGAGCTAAAATTCATCGTTTTTCATTGAGCATTTTATTAATCACGAACTCATGTACACATAGAAGAAGTAAAATGAAAGCATAACATATAAGAATCTAGCTATTTTTGATTGGTTTTAAAGTGAAAATCCATTGTTCCTATAATGACGATAACAATGTATTGGGGTTGACAATAGAACTCTAAGTCTCAATATCGACGATTGTGATCGCAGTAGCTGTTGGCTCTAAACAACGTTTCAATGGATATCATTTACTAGAGATTTAGGCCATATGATATTGAATGACAAAAAAGACTTTTTGGGACCACTTAAATCAGTAAAACATTAGCTTTTCTTTTAACAAAACTAACAAACCTATGATGAAGTCATCAAGAGAGTTTAAGATCATACCTATATAACCGACGCTTTAACATATATCACGTATTTTGAAATATTTATCATATCAAAAAGGAAATGATTAATAACCATAGTTTATGGGGTTATGGATATGGAGTTCAGATACTTATAATAGTGGGTTGTATGTAGGAGCGGTTATTCATAAATATAGGAACAGTTATTTAAATAAAGAGGTGATTATTATTAAACTACAATACAATTATGTATGTCGGGTTAATGCACTCCAGGGTCACTCTACTATTCCAAATAATCCGGTTGAGTCATTGAACAAAAATATAATATAACATATTCACTACACTTTCAAAAAATGTTTAAAATGATCACTCATGCTTTAGAAAAAGTTTAAATTCGTCACTTGGATGACTGGTAACCTGCTAAACCGGATAACTTGTTGACTTTTGACTTGTTGACTAATTATCACCACTATTACCCAATTTCACCCATTTATCTGCTTTTTTGCTTTTGATCTACAAAAATGGCGATATGATTTCCCTACACCCATTTGCAGTAAAATCTAAGCTAAATAACAAACAACATATGATTGATATATAGATAAGGAAATGTTTAATAATGGCAAAAATGGCGGCATCTGATGCTAGATAAGAAGACATATGATTTATCCCTTCATCTGTATGTCCACCACCGCCGCCTGTATGTCCACCGCCGTCCTCCGCCGCCGCCTGTATGTCCACCGCCATCCTCCGCTTGTTCTGTGTCGAAAGAGAATCGAAGCGGTTCTGGTGGCGTTGTGTGGTTTCATCGAAGCTTTTCCGTCGTATTCGTATTCGTCTCTGTCAACTAAGATGGATTCACTCAATTATTTAAATGGAAAACAATATAAAAGAAATTATCATTCTTCAGGTTCTTTGAATTTATCAAATGGTTTAAAATCTGAACATTATATTTTGGAAGTTTTTGGATGTAATATGAAACTAATATTCTCATTGAAAAAAAAGACTTATGATTCTGTGTTACATAGGTGGGAAAGGGGATGGTGGGTAAAGTGATAATGAGAGAGAAAGGTTTTTAGTTTATCTTTATATTAAATTAAAACTTAACAAAAGAATGTGTTATTACCTGAAGTAACAGGTAGATATGGGCCCCAATGATTTAATTAGACGGTTTTTAGAAGTATAGTGAATGTGTCATATTATTTTTTTGTTGAGTGATTCAATCGGATTTTCTCGAATAGTAGAGTAACCCTTGAGTGCATTAACCCTATGTATGTCTAGACCTTTTAATAATAACTTTAGACTATATTTAGCATAATCCTTAAATTAAACCTCATAATATTTATTAGAATATTTTTGACTATTCAAATTTAATGAATAGTAATAAAAACTGTTTTTTTTTCCAATTTAAGTATTTATTTTATTTTAGACCCATCTCAACATAGTAATAGTTTTGATTTTTTATAATTTGATCGTGTTCTATTAAATACGTTGTTAGTATTTTTATAGGTTTTATATTAAATAGAATAATTGCAACATTTCTTTTTTTGAGGTATTAGTCGATTGTCATCTGTCTTTATTTTGTCGGTATTGTTTTGACCTATTGATATTTTCTTGTGTTTTATCATGCTTTATTTGTATTGTCTGGTTTATTTAATTATTTGTTTATTTAAACTATGTTCTTCGGAACGGGAGTATGTTAAGACCTAATGTCTTTTAGATAGTGTTTTCGTAAAATGAGTTAACGTGTTTAGCCTTCTAAGATTTAATGGAAAATATGAAGTTAAAGATGTTACCAAATTGGTCCTTTTAACGAGTTAATTACGTGTCTAAGTTACTATCGAAAACGTTATTAAACAAATTGGGAATCGTCCGTTGGAAAAAAAAAAACTGCGAGGCAGTGAGGACTCCGAGCTAAATTTTGTAGTTTTGCTCTTTTGACCCAATCACGTGGATAACTCACTTTTTCTGCATTTTTGCTTCAACCTGTTCTAACATGTGATTTTTGGTTAACTTGAAAGCTAATTAGGTAACTTTTATATCTAACCCAAGTTTACCACTTCTTTCATCCCAAAACTATAACTTAAACATTTCCTTTAACCTTTTTCTCACTCATTCACACATTTCTATTATATTTTCTCTCTAAATTTCTGGAAATCTTGAAGAGTATGATGAAGATAATCTAGTGTGAGTTCAAGGAAGATTACTTGTTTCATCTCATATCATCATCAACTTCCGTCTTCATTTTGGGTCACATTCATGTTCATCATCTTTTGGACGTTGTTGATATTGACCATATTCGGACTTTTACGTAAAAATCGGTTAAATATAACGTAAAATATACCGAAAATAATGTTTTTTTCAAAAAAGGAGTTCATATATGAACGAATTTTTTTTACGTTATTTTATATGATTTTCTTAAGTTTTTTACGTTTATATTTACTTGATTATTAATCTCCAAAAGAGTTTGCATGTGAATGAACAAAGTGAAACGTGATTTAACACTTTTTGTGAGAGTTCTCGCAGTTATCGTAAAAAAAAGAGTTCTCGCATGAACCATTCACTATATATATATATATATATATATATATATATATATATATATATATATATATATATATATATATATATATATATATATATATATATATTCGGAGTAATTGTAAATACTAATGTAATAGTTGACTTTTTGGGTTGACTATGACTAAGTTGACTCCTATCAAATATTCGACGTTATGTCATTCTTTTGAATCCTTATCGTTAATCGATATTCAATTCATCATTCATACCTCGTTGTTGATCTCAGAGGATTATCGTTAAAATGTATTGAATCTTTTAAACATTAATAGAAGGGCTAAACCGTGCTAGACTTAGTCTTAGAAAATACTTATTTAGTTTAATTGCTTTCGAGGGCACTTAGGCGGGAGTCGTGACTGTGACTCGGGTTTGGACTGATTTGACTTGTCACCCGGCGTTTGGTATTATCGTTAGTTATTTGTTGCCCTTTTTACTGTTTTACTTTGGGCATGAAAAGCGTGTATAAAACTTGTGTTATTTATCTTGTATGCCTAGTGGATCAAAATTGTTTGTATATTAAATTGTTTTTAGGCCTCGTTAGGCCCCCATGTTTAAACACCTGTTAACTTTTTGAGCCTCAGATGCATATATATAGATCTATATGGGTTTGACAAACTCTTATCGTTCGGTAGGATGTCTCTACGAATGGATGTTATGGACGTAAGTTATTTATTGCTATGCCTTAGGTTTGACAAGCCTCGGGTTAGGGGATTATTCTAAGTAATATACGTCGCACTATGGTTGTAAAACAATAGATGATTGGAAAATTTATTACAAATGTTATATTCAAAATGGGTCACTTTTCAACTTAAAATTGTGAATAATTCACCGGCATATTTGTTGATGTATTTTAACGTTTTTCAGGAGTATGAGGTTGTGGTTTTATTTTTTGCATGCTTATATGGATTTTGTGGCTTATGTGGATATGTTATTTGTTTTGGTGGAACTACTATGATTTGATTGGTTCCTAGAAGATCCATGTTTTTATTATTGATTTTGGAGTTGTACTTTGATACACTTTTGTAGTATGCCGATGGTTGTAAACGATTATTATCATTTATGATTATGATATATTTTGCATAGTTTTTTGTTGTAACTTTAACTTCTGATATCATAAATTGTACAACTTGTGTTTCCGTTTTAGCGTGATGTGACAAATGTAATGTGTTTGATTATGTTAAGAAGAAAAAACTTATAATTTTCGTAAGCTTTTGTATATTATTATTGTTAACATATAATCATAAATTTGGTTAAGGGATATATGATTTAAGATTTAGGTCGAGAGATAACCATTTTTGAGTTAAATTATAAGAAAAAAAGATTATTTAGTTTGACTGGTTTGGAAAAATATCAAATTGTTCAAATTTGTTAATAGAAAAATGATTCATCACTTTCCTTCGTTAATAGAAAATAAATACATTTTCTTAGATTTTTTTTTTCTTAGTTTTTTTCATTTGGAAAAGTTGTAGTATATTTCAAAGCCAAAAGAGGCAACAATATGTACAAGTGAGAGCAAATAAAAATAAATTATTACAAATAAGCCAAAAAAAAAAAAAAAAAAAAAAAAAAAAAAAAAAAAAGAGAGAGAGATAGAAATAAATAAATAATCCAATACGAACCGAACAAAAAGACATAGCATGGATCATGAATCCAGTTATTCCAATTTAAACTGCCTTCTTTGCCCCTATTACGTAACCAAAGAAGCAATTTTTGTTGAATGAAGGAAAAAGGATCCTCTTTTCGAATTGTCTCATGTTTGCTTTCCCATTGAAGCATCTCATCATTGAAAATAGTCAAGAGGCAAGGAAGGATCCAAATCGAAACACACCACCAACTAAAGATCTTATGTCAAATACCACAAAGTTTTAAGCAATAAATAATACAATGATTCAGAGTTTTCGAACATCTATCACAAATGACACACCATATAAGCTCAATCGGAACTAGGGATGACAATCTCCACCCGATCCATTAGTTATCCACCCGACCCGATTCAGTCTAGATGGATATAGATGATATGGATGAATAATGGATATGGATGTTTAGTGGATCGGATATGGATGTCGATGTGTCATCTATGGATTCATCCATTAACACGAAATTATAGATATTATTAATATATACATTTTACATGTATGATATAACTACTAAAACCTCTATCATATATAATCTTTAAATATATGATGATATATATGACATTTTAACAACATGATAAATTTATTTTGGTAGCTAAACCCTTTCATTTTCTATCTTAAAAATAGGTTTATAACTATAAAATATTGATATCTCGTTATTTGAATAATTTATAGATTTATCACTGAAGTTCATACAACAATGTTCTACTAGACTAAGTTATATGATACGGAGTATATATATTTCTTTGCATACATGACTATACTATTTTAGTAATCCCTTAAGAAATAATAATAATTTAGAAGCTTATGTATACATATTAATAATTTATTGGGATAATTGTTTTGAAATATATTGAACTTTACATCTATAACTATTGTATACATTCAAATTTAAAAACATCTGATGTATATATAAAAATTCTATAAACCTTTAATGTAAATATGAGTTTACCTGATCATCAGATAACCAATAATTTTAATTATATTCTTTAATATTTATGTGACATTAAAGCCATGTCATCAAATTGGCCCACAATCAAAATTTGTTTGGCTTACGTCATTTAAACGTAAGCTTACGTCATTTAAACCTTTAAGCGCGGATCGGGATCGGAATCATAAATCAACTTTGGAATCAAAGTATGTAAGTCCTAATACCAAGAAAACACTTAATGAACTTTCCTCAGTTCATAACATAACATATTAAAGAACGCTAGTTAACGAAAAGGTCCAACGAAACAATAATACAAAAACAGCCAAAACACAAAAATATTTACAAAACTGGTCCAGGACGCCGCACAAAGGCCTTGTGCGCCGTCCTGGAGGGACCAGATTCGCAAAAAATATTTGATTTTCTGCATGTCTCGTTTTTGTAATCCATCACCCAATCAAACTCGACTTTTATCACTCAATTACTGAAGATAGCAGTACCCAAACCCCCATACCATCATTTCCTCTACCTTTTCTTTTCATTTTCTTTTCTTTCTTTCATTTTTGTAAACATAAAACACACACACACCTAAACTTTCTCTAATTCTCTCTCAAGAACATCACAAACACAGCCACTTACAGCCATCAAAACCCACTAAAATCCACATTAAAATCGTTCAAACAAACAAAGGAAGCAAGGGGGGGATCAAAGCATTTCGGTTTCAAGCTATTCTACCGATTTTTGGAGATCAAAACTTGTCTAAACCATCATCTAAACACTTTCATCAGGTACAAATCATTTTCCTATCTATATTTACTATTTTCATATGTTGCATGGATGATCTAACCATCAAAAATAAGTTTTTACAAAGTTTTATAACACATTTTATACAAAAATGGGTTTTTATCAAAATAATACTTAGATCTACGATTTTATGGATAAAATCTAAGTACAAACTGTTAAAATGTCATATTATGAAGTTTAAACCGATTGCATGTCGAGATCTATGGTTGCACTAGACGTTTTTGCAAGAAAAATCAAGAAAACACGAATCTGACCCATGTGCGCCGTTCCTGGAGACCAGGACGACGCAGCGGGGCATTTTAGCCCCTGTGCGTCGTTCCTAAGGTCCAGGACGGCGCACCCCCTGCTGCATTTTCCCGAAAATCGTCGTTTTGGCCGTTTTAAGATTTCATACACCACTGATTTTCTCGAGACTTATTATATATGACAGAGTTTGGTAAAAATAAACATATTGTTAACTTGTATTGGACTATTTAAACTAAAATGAACTCGTTTGATTTGATTACATGATATATGCAATTGTGAGCGGGAAAGTGACTTTGGATTTTGGACATGAAATTTGGGCGCGGAAGCGCTGCCCAAATTTCGTTAGAAAATCCAAACCACTTCAGCGACCAAAAAGTATGTATCATAATAACAATAACGGTAAACATTGGACTTTCGGACTAAAACAAAACGATAACCTTTTCGGACTATTTTTGGACCAATTTTGACCTTGACACTTAAAGTTTAATAAGATTATCTACTATATTATACAATAACATAATAACACTTGAACAAAACTTGGTATTATTAGGCTTTCGGTGATTCCCGGCACACTTCCGACCGTTTCCGCTTACGATTATCTTCGCAACCAGTGAGTTACAAACCCCTACTCTTTTTAAACGCTTTTAATACTTTTGGGGTGAAATGCGAGTCTTAGGCTTAAACATATATTTAAGCTGAAAAACGCTTTATTACTTGAATGCTAAACGAAAACGATTTGATACTCAATGCTATTACGAAAACACTTGTATACTTTGAACGCTATTATGAAACACTTTGATATCTTGAATACTTTTATGAAAGACTATTTTGCCGGCATTGTTGAGGGTTTTGCCAACAATGCCGAGGATACGAAAGCTATATTTGCCAATGACTAAAACAATCGATCGTCATGTTGCGGACTTTGTACAACATGGACGTGAGAGACCATTAAAACTCCCGACACTACCAAGGACATTAGTTGCTATTAATCCATTTGGAAAGGACCGTTAGTAGATATGGATAGCGCTATTAGGGTACATTGACCCTCACCACAACTACCTATAACGATGGTGCATAATACTAATAGGGTAGGCTATAGGCTTAGCAACGATCATTGGGCAATACTAGGATTGTCACATAGTCGCGCTATGTGGTCAATGCCTACAAACACAATTACTACACTTTACATATGTTTATGTGATAACTAATTGAACACTACTACTCTATGCATGGTTATGCGACACTATTTGAAAACTATGCTTTACGCCACTTTTTGTGCGTCGAAACTCTAATGCTTTTATCTAAACTTGTAGCTCGCTAACTACGTCTCCCGTAGTTAACACTTGACTCGTATTTTCTAGTAACGAGTAAGCTAGCTGATGACTCTATACTTTTGGGCGAATGACTTCAAGAACGGGAAGGGTTTGGGTGGTTTGGTTATGAACACCCCATTTTGTAATTCGGATATGTAAACCTTGTTTTAAACATTTGTAAACCTTGGATGTTATGTTTTCTTTAATATAATTTGGCGTTTATCTATATCTTGTGTATCGAATGCTACTGCTCTTCACATCCTGTGTTTCCGCTTTAGCGGGGTGTGATAGAGATTGTCTTTAACGAAAACTATATTTTTGATATCCAATGGATATCTATTTACTTGCTTCATCCATTAGATATGGATATGGATGGATTATTTTTTTTTAAACAGATATGGATATGAATATCGATGAAGAAAAAATAAACGGATATAGATATAGATATGACCTAATCCGATCCATATCCGATTCATTGTAATCTCTAATCGGAACGCACCTCCTAAGAAGAAGATTGATGTTAGTGAGAGGCAGTTTATGTAAGTGTTTTAATTTCATTACAACACCCATGTTTAGAAATTCTTGTTATATGGACTATCTAACAATGAGAATTATACAAGAAAAACCATGATTAATAAATATAAGAAAATAATATATATATATATATATATAAAAGTAATGAGTTAATCATTATATAATTTATTTAGGTATGCGATTAAACCCAACATATAATAGTAGAATCAAAGTACAAAACAAAATTTGATGAGTAAAGGGAATACAATTATGAACCTATCTTTTATCGTGTATTGTTCAATTCTTCTTCATCAACTTTTATCTTATAAACTTGCAACTTTATCTATCTAAATAAGTGGTCCAACTTTTTTCTTACTTTTCTTATTATAATTTGATTTTTATTTTTCTTATTTAAACATATATTGTTACTAGTTCTTATATCCGTATATATACACGAACAGTTTAAATTAGTTTTATTTATAATTGTAATAAAATTGGTTGTTTTATTCGCATGTTCATATTATTTGATATGTATTATTGGATTTTTTTAAAATTACATTTAACGTTTAATATTGTTTCGAAGTTAGTTTTAAAATATACGTAAAATATAAGGTGTAAAACCGACCTAACCGTTGTAGTATTCTTTTAACATATTTTTCCTTTACTTTTAATTATTAAAATATCAGTTTACAATTAAGAATATAATTTGTTAATTAATCATTTAATTATAACTAACAAATACCAAGTATGAATTAAGAATATAGAAAATTATACTCACAAAGAGATAAGAAGAAAGAGTATAGTGTTTTCATAAAATTTTATCAACAACTTTTTTTTAACAATTAATCAAAAATATCGTTGAGGTTGATGGATATAAGATTTTCGTTTAAATTTTTGGGGTATCGGAGGCATGTAGATGTTAAGATTATTTTGGGGTATCAGAGGCTTAAAATCGACATATCTTTTGTAGGGTTCTTTTCATTATCTGGTTAGTTATATTATATATATTTTAAGTGTTTTTGATAACTTTATAATTAATTAAATTTCCAATTTTATACGTGACAATAATTTGTTATTTATTCAATTGCAACTAACAAATACCAAGTAAAAAGAACACTAACATTTTTTTTAACAAAGTTAAAGAACATGTTACATTTATTTGTAAAAGAAATTATCTTGGTATCTGTTGAAAAAGAAAACGGGTTATTATTAATTTTGAAAATAAAAGGTTATTACTAATCAGAATTATGTTTCGGTAATAAATGAAAGAAAATGGGTTATTTTTATTTTTTTTATATTAATAAAGGGTTATTATTATTTTATAAGGATTTTTCAGCTAAATGGTGGTGATTTTTTATTTAAAGAAAATAAAGAATTAAATTAACTTTATAAACTATTTGACATGAATGCTATTTATTGGTCAATATGACCTAATTTTGAAAATTCATTTTTTTATATATCTGTGTTTTCATACGGGCAGTTTAAAATATTTTTTATAAGTATCATTGGATATTAAAGTTAAAGGTAATTTAAAGTTTAAGTTTTGATATAAAAGTGGCTATATATCTTCCATACATATTGTACATTTTTGAGAAACTTTATAAAGTTATATGGATATTCTTAAGTCATGTTCACATAGTTGATGAATTTTAAACGTCTTTATAGCATATTAATTAATAGATTAATATATGTATTATTATTTCGTTCCCTAATAATATAAATAATATTAATAATTTTTTATTTATCTATAGTTAATAGGTGGAGATATCTTAGTGAAAAATAAAAAATGATTAAAGAGTTTATTTCAATTGGCTAAAAATAAATGATTATAATGTACAATTGATTTAATAAACAATTAAAATAGAAGGTTACTATTTAGATCCATGTCAACTCACGTAATAATATTTTATAAATATTTAAGTGACTAAATATGAGTTAATTACACGGATGGTCCTTTTTCTCTTACCAATGTGTCACTTTTTGTCCTATTTTCTGAAAAAGTACATGGGTAGTCCTTTATTTTGAATTTCTGCACATTGATAGTCCTTTGGTCCGTTAGGATTAACTCAATTCTGTTAATTATATCACAATGACTAATTTACCGTTTTTGTCTTATTCGCAAATGACCGTTTTTGTAAAAACAAAATTTCTTTTTATTTGTTTTATAGCAATTGTTTTTATTAAAAGTAATAATTTACCCTTTTTTCTCTTGTTGCAAACCATAATCCGTCGGCAATTTCGCCGGAAAACACTTCTTGGTGTTTCCCACCTGTCGTATCCTCCTATAAACCACCGCCGTCACCGAAACTACCGATGCCGGCGTCGAAAAAGGTAACAGGCGTTGCCAAGCCACCATTAATTTCAGCTCCGGCGAAGGTTTCGGTTTCTCCGTCGCCGGAATCTCTAAATTCAAAAAAGCAACAATCTTTAGAATCAGAATTGAATTTTGAGAAAACCCAGATGACGACAACTAGTGTCACCGCCGGCGGTGCCGGTAACTATCAAGAATGTTACCGTTTACTCAATTTAACTCTGCTTTAACTGTCGGGCTTTTAAACACGGTTTCTTCACCACCACAAACGGATAAAACCCGATCCGACCCGACCCTTTTTGAAATGATGTCGAATGAACCCGATTCGAGAATCTCGAACAATGTTAGTAATATAAATATAATCCCACCATTAATGATTATAGATAAGCAATCTTTGATGCAACAAAGATTGTTGGATCTTTTGTCTATTGGGAGCCCTAGGAATCAGTTTAATGACCCGAATACGAGTGATGTGAAGCTTACTTTGAGCTCGAAAGACGGGTTGAGTGTTTGTATGAGTGTTCAGAGGCAGATTTTGGTAGCTCATAGTCGGTTTTTTGCTGATAAGTTAGCGGATTATAGGAAGAAAGTTGGGCAACAGTTAAGAGGGTTGATTGATAATGGTAATCCTTACTTTTAATAATACCAATTGCTATAAAACAAATAAATTTTTTTTTTTTTTTATAAAAACGGTCCTTTGCGAATAAGACAAAAAGGGTAATTAGTCATTGTGATATAACTAACAGAATTGAGTTAACCCTAACGGACCAAAGGACTATCACTATGCAGAAATTCAAAATAAAGGACTACCCATGTATTTTTTCAGAAAATAGGACGAAAAGTGACACATTGGTAAGAGAAAAAGGACCATCCGTGTAATTAACTCGACTAAATATAAATCCTTAATTTCGTAAGACGTTAGACTTTATATTCATTTTTATTTGGTTCGTCAATTTTTTAAATCTAAAAGTAATTTTTATACTATGCGTACAAATATGAAAACGTATAAAAAACATCACGTTTATGTTAATATCTCTAATAATTAGAAAACTATTTTAAAGATATAGATATGTTGTAAAATATTAAATGGGCCATTTAGGTCCAATGGACTATGTCTATTCATCTCCAGTATTTAGATGTAACCTAGGGTTTCTAATCCTATATAAGAAGTGTCACTGTAATCCCTGAGAGAATCTCTATCAATAATAATTCTCCATTTCTCCTCAATTATCTTTGTCATTGTACTTTATTTCTTAACACATTATCAGCACGAGCTTTTGCTCAAAAACCAAAAAGGTAAAGAAAATTAACATCATTCGGATTACATATAATCCACAGATTCTTTTTCCTCCGTTTAATATTATTCCATTTGCTTTGATACTACATGTTTTATTTTCATTCGCATATTACACTGCAATTTTTTTTTGTTTTATTATTATTTGATCTCTATAGTAATTTACAAGAACAATCTATGTTCTACAGTGATTACATAAAGAGATAATTAAAAAATAACGTAACCTCATGTTGTGTTATTGAAAAAAAAAAAAAAAAAAAAAAAAAAAAAAGAACCTTAAGTTCTAATATGGTCTCTTAAGATCAAGAAAAACATAACCTCATGTTATGTTGAGAAAAAAAATATAGAACCTCAAGTTCTAATATGATTTTTAAGATCAAGATAATAACCTCATGTTATGTCGAAAAAAAAAACTATTAGAACCTCATGTTCTATTACTTTTGTTATTGTTTAAACAGTATTCGTTTGTATATTATACCTGCATTTTTTTTACGATCAAATGTTTGTATTTTACTGTTTGTTTAATTTTTTTTAGCTTAATACTTGTCATATTACATATCATGATTTTTTTTTGTTTTGCTTATACATGATAAAAATATTGAAAAAGAAATGGTCAGTACAAATTTTCATGAAGTTTCACTTTTGGTCGGTTACATGAAAAAAAATTTGGTTTAATTTTATGGTTTTTTTTCCTCTGTTCAAATAATGATGATGATTGAATCACCATAGTTTAATATAAGAAGGTTATGTATCGTATTCATTTGAATTAAAAGAATTCTGAATTTGTTTGTTTGTTATGATTTTTCATCATGTTGTCGTTATACACATTTGAAAGGAATAAAAGGATAACAGTAGTCCTACTACTTAAATACTATTTATGAATAAAGTTTTTTTATGGTGTATAATTGTTTAATGTTTGGTATGTTTTTTTTTTTCGTAGTTAAGATGTCAAATGCAAACATGTCAAAAATAAACTTTGATGTTCTTGATATCTCCGGAAAAGACTATCTCCCTTGGACTCTTGATGCTGAGATCCATTTAATTGCTAATAATCTGGGAGAAACAATTAAACCCCAAAATAAAGCCTCTCCTCAAGAGCGCGCTAAAGCAATGATATTCCTACGTCATCATTTACATGAGGACCTCAAAAAGGAATACTTAACGGTGAAAGACCCGTTAGAACTATGGGAAAAATTGAAAGAGAGGTTTGACCATCAAAAACAAGTCATTCTTCCAAAAGCTCGTTACGACTGGATGCACCTCAGGTTGCAGGATTTCAAAAGCTTGAACGAGTATAACTCCGCAATGTTTAATATCACATCAAAATTAATGTTATGCGGAGAAAATGTTACTGAAGAAGACATGCTTGAGAAAACTTTCTCAACTTTTCATGCTTCCAACATGCTCCTACAACAACAGTATCGAGAACGTGGGTTTAAAAAATACCATGAGCTTATATCCGTTCTCCTTGTTGCTGAACAAAACAATGAGCTTTTGATGAAGAATCATCAAGCACGCCCCACTGGTTCTACTGCGTTGCCTGAAATAAATGCTACTTCAAATGAAAGGGGTAATGGTCGTGCACGCGGTAATAACCGTGGCAATGAACGAGGTCGTGGCCGTGGCCATGGACGTGGTCGAAACAATGCTTGGCATCGTGATGGTTATAAACCAAAACCCTCTGATTTTAAGAAAAAAGATGATAAAGGCAAAAGGATGCAACATCAAGCTCCTAAGAATCCTAGAGATCCTTGCCACAGATGTGGCATGACAAATCATTGGGCAAAACAATGTCGTACCTCTAGACATTTTGTTGACCTTTATCAAGCATCACTAAAGAATAATGGAAAAGACATTGAAACAAATTTCATTGATACTTTCAATGTTGCTGATGAGCTAAACCCAAATGTGCATTTCGACTCCTCAGATTTCTTTGATGATGTCAAAGACGTGGTTGCTTCCTTTTCCAATGATCAAAATGCCAACTAGTTGTCTAGTTTCATTTTACTTAGTTTTTCCACAATAATTGTTTTAAGTTTGTGTTGAATAAGCTAGGTTAGTTCTAGCATCGTTACTTATGTTTGAAACTTTAATTAATGCAATATCCATTTGTTTTCTTTAAAGTGATCTTATTATGAAATGCTTATTTACTTATTTTTTTTATGTTCAAGGATATGAAAATGTCACACCCCGCTAAAGCGGAAACACGGGAATGTGAAGAGCTGGAAAATCATGTCACAGGTCATATAAAACATAACGGTAAAAGAGTCATTCATTGAAAATAAAAAGTGTTGAAAACCCATTCGAACAACCAAGAGACAAATAGTTTAATACATTGACACACGATTAAAATGTTTCATAAAAATTCCCAAAATAACTGGCCAAGTCTTTTCCCACTATGGTTCTCCCGCGACCGCCTTGACCCATCCATGCCATGCACCTCAGACTTACACTAATTTCCTGAAACATAAGATAAAGTGTCAACTACGAAAACGCAGTGAGTGAGTTACAGTTTAAATAGTCGGCATAAAAGTATGAGTAAAGTATATAAAGTAAAAGTTTTCCCATAAGGGAGATTAGCGGAGAATAGTCGCTTAAAAAGTTTATATACTTGTAAAGTTTAAGTAACGGGCGAATTGTGCCCTAACTTGTAAAGACTAAATAGAATCAAATTTAGTCGGATAGTAGAAGCGGATAACAATCGCTAAAAATTTATAAGTTTATGCGTAAGTAACTAAATAGATTTCTTGTATCAACCACTTGGCATCTATAACTTAAGTGTTCACACTAATCCGATTATCAACCGAGCGGCCCCAACTCCCCGCCTCTCAAACGGGAAGTTAAAAGAGAGAAATTCAGTAATATGTACTTAGACTGCCATCTAAGCAAGGAACGGTTCTTTCCTAAGTATCGATACCCATAATTACTATACGGCTTAAGTAGTTAATAGTGTGTAAGAGAGAAACTAAAGCATAATTGGGCACTATGAAATTTTATTATAAAAAGAGAGAGAATCAACATCACTTAGAAACGTGTTATAGTTCCATCAAGGGTCGGTTACGCATACAAGTATCAATAAATAGTTGAGTTAAAGAGACGAAACAATAGTTATAAATAGAGAAAGAAATGTTTTACGCATAAGAAACTAAGTAGACGTTTCAATGTCAAAGTTTAGATAAAGTCAAAGTCAAAGTTTAATAAGTCAAAGTTTAATAAGTCAAAGTTTTGATGTATTGCAAGTTGTTTTATAAAGCATAAAATGCAATTAATCTTATGTTTCCCCCAAATTCATGTAAAACATATAAAACAAGGGGTTGTAACTCACGGATTGCGAAGAGATCGAGTACTCGGAAATTCGGTCGGAATGTGTAAGCCGGGAATCACGGATTGCCTATTAATACCAAGGTAGTTTAATGAGTTGTTATATTATTAGGTTCTTATATAATAATATAGGTAAAATGTCATTAAAGTGTGAGTGTCAAATTTAAGTATCGTCGAAATGGTCCAAAAAAGTAATTGTCACGTTTTGTCCGAAAGTCCGATTTAACGTTTTAGGTTATTATATCTTAAGTGTTTTTGCTCGCTGAAGTGATTTACAATTTCTGATGAAATTTGGGCAGCGCTTCCGCGCCCAAATTTCATATCCAAAAATTGCAAATCAATTCCGCTCACAAATCACCTAGAATACGATAATACATATTTTATAGCTTATTAGAGTCCAAATAGTCCAACACAAGTCATCTTTATTATAGATTTCATTCATCTCAGTCCCCACATGATTTCAGTAAAAAGTCCAGAAGGTAATATATTCTAAAAACGAGCAAAACGACGAGTTTTCGGGAAGACAGCAGCCCGGTGCGCAGCACCTGTCAGGGGGTGCTGCGCACCTCCTTGCTGTTTTCCCGTTTTTGTGATTTCTTTTGTTAAAAACGTATTTTCACCCATAGATTTCGACATGCAACCGGTTAAAACTTATTAAAACATCTTTTTAACAGTTTCTAAAGAGTATTTGGTTACAAATCCGTGGATCTAAAGATTATTTATGTTAAAAACGTTTTTGACCGTAAAAAGTCATAGATTTATGTAAAAATACATTTTCAACCGTTAGATCTTACATGCAATTGAATATTTATGTAAGAATAGTAAAAATAAAGAAATCTACCGGAGGGAAAGCTTGGATGATGAGTTTTTGGTCGGATTTGGTCTTCAAAAACTTTTGCAACCGTGGTCCTTTTTGATAAAAACGACACCCTTGGCTTTACTTGATGCTTAGAACGATTTGTATGGTTTAAATATGGGTTTTAATGGTTGGAATGTTTCTGGAGATGGGGTGTTCTTGAGAGAAAATAGAGAGAAATTGAGAGAGAATGGTGTGTGTGTGTTTTGTGTTTTTGTAAAAATGAATAAGAAAAATGAAAAGAAAAGATAAATGAGGTATGGGGAGTGTAAACCTGGTCTTGGGACAGTACAATTGCAGAAAATGGGCGTTTGTGATTGGCTAATATGGGTGGTGGTGGTGTAAAACGAGAAAAGGACTGAAATTGTAAATATTTTGAAATCCTGGCGCGAGGTGCTGCGCACCACTTCACTGGGTGCGGCGCACCGGGCCATTTTTGGTCATTTCGAAATTTTCGTTTTTGCGTTATTGCTTCGTTGGACCTTTTTGTTAATTATAAGTTGTTGGTTATGATAAGTTATGAACTTAGGAAAGTTCAATAGGTGTTTTCTTGGTATTAGGACTTATAATTTTGATTCCGGAAGTTATTTCGACACTAGTTCCGACAAAGTATAGACTCAAAAGTTACGATCCAAAATAGAGCGAACGAGACAAAGAAGTAACTAACGTTTCGAACTGATATCACAACAGAATAAGTACCTGAATTTTGACGGTTGTCACATTCTCCCCGGGTTGAAAGAAATTTCGTCCCGAAATTTAGTGCGTCTTATCAGGTAGAGGAGTTCTCGAACAGATGAGGGTACTTCTGACGGAATTGGTCTTCACGCTCCCACGTGAATTCGTGACCGCGTCGAGAGTTCCACCGAACCTTGATTATCGGAATACGGCTCTGTCGGAGTTGTTTGACCTCGCGGTCCACAACTTCGAGTGGTTCCTCGATGAAGTTTAATTTGCTGTCGATTTTGACTTCGTCAAGAGGGATGACGATGGTTTCGTCAGACAGACACTTCTTCAAGTGTGAGACATGGAACACATCATGCACACTCGCGAGAGTTTGAGGAAGGTGGAGACGATAAGCAACGGGACCGATACGTTCGATGACTTCAAATGGGCCTGTGTACCTTGGGCTCAGTTTACCGCGCTTCCCGAAACGGACTACTCCTTTCCAGGGCGATACTTTGAGGAGTACACGGTCGCCCACTTGGAACTCGAGGGGTTTCCGTCGGTTGTCAGCGTAGCTCTTTTGTCGGGTACGGGAAGTCTTCAGTCGTTCACGAATGGTGGTGATCTTATCGATGGTTGCCTGAACGATATCGAGTCTTGTAAGTTGTCGGTCGCCCGCCTCTAACCAGCAGAGCGGTGACCGGCACTTACGCCCGTAGAGAGCCTCGAATGGAGCACACTTGATGCTTGTATGGTAGCTGTTGTTATAGGAGAACTCGACCAAGGGAAGGTGAGTGTCCCAACTTCCTCCGAAGTCTACCACACATGCTCTCAGCATATCTTCAAGTGTCTGAATCGTCCTTTCGCTCTGGCCGTCGGTCTGAGGGTGATACGCCGTGCTGAGGTCTAATCGGGTACCTAAGGATTTCTGGAGAACATTCCAAAAACGGGAGGTGAATCGGCTATCCCTATCGGAGATGATGGAGAGTGGGGTTCCATGACGAGAGACGATCTCGTTGATATAGACTTGAGCTAGCTTCTCCATCGAATGATTTTCCCGAATCGGTAAGAAATGAGCGGATTTGGTCAGACGGTCCACGATTACCCAAATGTGTCGTTACCCTTAGCTGTACGGGGCAACTTGGTGATGAAGTCCATAGAAATCTGCTCCCACTTCCAATGGGAATTTCCGGTTGCTGAAGTAACCCTGAGGGCTTTGATATTCCGCCTTGACCTTGGAGCAAGTAAGGCAACTTGGCTACGTACAAGGCGATATCCTTCTTCATGCCCGGCCACCAGTAGTACTCCCTGAGGTCCTTGGTATAAACTTGTCGGATCCGGATGGATAGAATATCTAGATCGGGGGCCCTCATCCAAAATGAGTTGGCGAAGATC